>OY723396.1:17237989-17727989 GCA_963210295.1 Ophion ellenae | reverse complement strand
AAAAAAAATATGAAAATCGGTTCATATTTTGCTCGCCTAAAGGTCCCCCGCGTCAATTTTTTACGCGGGACCGTGGATGCACAAAGAGGACAAGCCTCTGCGGAGTAAAATTACGAGTGTGCGAACGCTCCTCATCCCCCTGGACCTGCACCACGGGAGTCTGCAGCAGTCAAGGCTTTCCGATACTCTGCTCTTCTACCCTTGCCGTTTTCCCATCCCGCCGTATATATTCGCACAGAACCGGAGACTTCGTATACCATGATTGTTCTCGCCCTACTTCTCGTGTACGTGCAATACCAATACGTCGAGTGTGAGCTGTAAGGAAATGCGATTTGAACGATGTACACTTTTGTGTGTGTGTGTGTGTGTGTGTGTGTGTGTGTGTGTGTGTACTCACACACACACCCAGACATTTTTATATTCAGCACCTTCCCGATCGATATTCCCAGCCCAAGCTCCCGCAGTTTGTCTCTTTCCCATGGGAAAATACCGTGGCAATACTGCCTCGCGGATACGATGTATGCTTTCGAGTGCAACCCTCGTATATTATAAGAAATGAGGGAAAAAAAGTTCGTTTTATCACGGGAAAATAATTTCTCAGGTTTCTCGAACGTTCAATCGGTATTTCCTTTTTTTTTGTTCCGGTGACCCGATGGTTTGCGAAAGATTTATGAATATGTTGGAAATTATGGAGTTGACGTTTTCGTCGTTGGGACGCAACGATCTTTTTTTCTTCGCATTGCCTAATTTTTTTCGGCTCATTTAGGCTACAAAAATTACAGGAACATTTTTTAAGATCCTCATTTGGGTTCCAGACCCTAAACTGAAAAAAAAGCGTTTGGATAGTGTTAAAAATAAAGAAATGACAAAGTGAAGGAGAATTTTCGTTGCAAACGATGTCGCGTTTAATACCGTAGGAAATTCACGCGTGGCAATATTTTGATGACGTTGAAGTTTGCATTGTTGGAATGCAACGATTTATTTTGTTAACTTTTCGTTACTTTATTTTTATTATTGTCCAAAGCCTTGTTTTTCGCAAATTGACGTCGTGAATCTTTACGAAGAATACGTAAAACCGTCTGCGTGATTTTTACAGCCTCAACGCGGTCCTCTAGTTTCTCGGCCGTTTTTTTACGGCTTTTTCAATAATTGAGTTTTGTTTCTTGGATGATATTTTTTCGCACGATCACATTATCTTGGTGTCCTCTCTTTTAAATTTTAATTTCTTTTCTGGTTGAGATATTTAAAAAATTATTTTCTTCGGGAAGTTCTTCGTTTCATGGTGATTTGCAAAATAATTTCAGATTGCCATCTCCCGTAGCTATTGACGGATCTGCAGTGGGGTTGTTTTTTACTTTTTATTGTTGAATGAAAAATGGATTTTGGAGTGGCTTTTTAAAATATTTTTCCTCGGGATCGGTGGGACTATTTGTGCGTTTTTGGAATAACGGTGAGGAAACTGAGCTGCGTGAGAACGCGATAACATTGAGAGCAGTCGAGCACGTGCCAAAAATCCCGCGCACGATAAACGATCGCGGAATACACGTGAATCGGCGCTCAGCTCCGAGCAATTTAATCTTGGTCGCACGCTTATAGATAAGGCATCGTGCTATAATCTCTTTGGTCCAAAGATAACGAAAAAAAAAAACGTTCCGCAAGTTGAAGGTTGCGAATATGTACATTGGTGATTGCGGTGCCAATCGCGCGAGCGCGTGCCAAGACGAGCGAGCCTTAGCTCGAGAATCCGAGACGTGCCGATAGCCAACGTTGCATTGATGCAACGGGTTCAGAATATCCTTTCTCCATATGTATTTTCCACCAACGTACCGTCAAATGGGGTTAGTTCGAACGGGGATGGCAAGTTTTTTGTAACTCACTTTGTTTTAACATCCTAAATTCCAACTTTTTTTCTTCAATGGAACAATGTGTTCTTTGGCTATGAATTGTATAAGAAAGTCAAGCCCATCGAACTCAAGAATTTTTTTTTTTTAAGTGTCAAAGTAACCTCGAGTGTGGGGCTTCTTTGACAAGGCATGAAATGCAACTTATGTCAAAGATTAAGGGTTACTTAGACATCATTTTGATACATAAATATAATATTTTATGCATTATACATGGAATTGAATAAAAAAGCAGCTATGTTTGACAATCAAATTGTCATTTTTGTTAAGGAAACATTTTACATAAAAATATCAAGTACCTAGGGCACTATTATAGGCACTTAATCAGTCTTATAATTCTTGAGATCAAAATCAACTCGAGCAGAATTAGAATCAACTTTAGCAACATTATAATAAACTTGAACAATACATTTAAACACATTTAATTGTGTACACATTCAAAGCGTATTTTGGCGCTCTATTAAAGTAGCCCCAAAAACTGTCAAAGGTATCCTGAATGTCAAATTAACCCCGTTTTATGGTATACCCTTGCGGGTTTATCACGTGTTGAGGGGAATTGGCAACGAAAATGAGCCATATCATTTTCATCATATCATTTGCAGGAATGACATGCGAAAAACTTGAAGCAGACGATTTTTTTCAAAAAATAACATCAATTATATATATATAATATAATAGAGTAGTTCAAAAAATGTTTTTTTTTTCGCGGCACTAAACGGAAAGCGTTACTACGTTATGAAAAGTAATTCATACAAAATTAAAGAGGTCTGAACATTTTTTTAGGTAGTGCTCAAACGACTTTTAATTATTTTTTTCTTTGACTTTCCGTCAATTTTTTTCCCCGCCAATAGACATCATAATAATATAATTTTCTCAAAACGTTTTATGCCCTGTAGCATTTTCTAAATTAACATAAAGAGGTCGTTTTCATTTCAAGTCGTTTTAATAAAAATAATAATTCCAAACGATGTTTTAAAAAATATGTATTCTGGATCACAGTATGCGATTGTTGAAAAACTTTCGTAATTACTCCAGGTTTGATCCACCAACAAGCACCCACGATATACATTCGCACCGTTTTATTCGCTGTTCGATTAAAAAATCTTTTTGTTTTTTGATGAGCGTGTTGGGAACATTCTTCGTAGAAATGTCAAATAATTTATCCAACTTATGTTGAAAGACATTTTCGTTGAACGATTGTGTTTGATTTTTCCGTAAAGAATTTTTTTTCAGTTCCGCCCACTCTAGTCGTAATTTTTGTAACCTTTTGAAATTGATGCAAGGTTGAGAAATTCATATTCCGATTTCGCTACGAATATTGGTTATTTTGTCGATAACGTATTGTGTACTCTTTCGAACAGAAAATTTAAGAGTATTACGATGGTGAAAGAATAGACTTGAGGGGAGACATACACCTAGGAGCCGGAAAAAAGGTCATTTTTGCGAATTTTTTCAAGGAAACCTATTTTAATGATCTAAAAGTATGTACATTCAAAAATATGTTTTATTTTCTTTATTTAAAAATATCAAAAATATACAAGGATATTGTATGAATCTTGGAGCGTCGTGAAAAAATCTGCGCATACGGTACCCACTGGCGTTTCTTCAAAAATCGTCTGACAAAAAAAAAACCAAAAAGGTTATTAAATTAGATACTATAATCTAGTACTTGTCATAGCCGATTTTGAAAATATCGTTTTTCGACAAAATGGCGGACGTTTGAACATAAACAGTGATTTTTGGGCCAAAAATTAGTTATTATTTTGCCTATAAAACACAAACTAAGTAACGGAAAAAAAATTCCTATGACAAGTACTAGATAATGGTGTATAGAATAACCACAAAAAACCTCAAGGCAATGGTTCATTGGTTTTCGAGAAATTTTGGGTACCGATTTGAAAAACGTGGTTTTGAGAAAAACGCGTTTGAAAATTTGGGAATGAATAAATCATGAAATTTGTCAACTTACATGAAATCATCGATACCAGGCCCATAGTGTAGGTCTTCTACGGTCGACGGAATGTTCATAGCTTCTGAATCCTCGACCTCGACCATCTAGGTGTATATCTCCCCTTAATGCTTCTCTATTCGTGGGTAATTTTCGCTCCACAAATTCTTCGGTTTCCGACCCAATCTCATAAATTTCGGCACTTTCACTATCGTCCAAGCCCGCGATCATTGTTTACATTTTTGTTTTTACGTAACTGTGACGTGCCTTAATACAGCAACTACTGAAAACAGTCAAATGAATCGCGAAAATAACTCACGGATAGTCGGAGAAACGAAGGTGCAGTAGCGTCAACAGCGCCGCGGTTTGTAACTCTCGAATCCGTATGACTTTGTTTTCTTACTCCAAAACAACATATTACTCCAAAAAAACACGCATACTTGTTAGACGTTCAGTGATGTAAACGTCGAGTTCTTGTTCATCAAGTGGTTGATATAATTTTCACAACCGCATTACATATATTGATTCTTAATCTGCAAATACAAATTGTTTATGATAAAAAAAAATATTTATATAAAAATTGTGTATTGTTACAGAAAAAATTAAATGAAGTCTTACATTGGATCACGCGCTAAAATTTTCTGCGTCGAGATAAAAAAAAATTAATACTCCGATAATCATGAAAAAAAAAACAAAACAGGCGTTTGAGCAGTAAATAAAGTATTGTTTAGAACCCTCAAATTTTGCAAAACTTTATTTTTCTTAACATACTTCAATTTTCCGTCGAGAAAAGAAAATCGATTTTTTAACCACCCTAATATATATATATATATATATATATATATACGCACACTTATATCGGTTTACATCAATAGGAATCCCTCAAATTTTGCAAAACTTCATTTTTCTTAACATACTTCAATTTTCCGTCGAGAAAAGAAAATCGATTTTTTAACCACCCTAATATATATATATATATATATATATTAGGGTGGTTAAAAAATCGATTTTCTTTTCTCGATCGAGAAAATCGATTTTTTAACCACCCTAATATATATATATATATATATATATATATATATATATATATATATATATATATATATTAGGGTGGTTAAAAAATCGATTTTCTTTTCTCGACGGAAAATTGAAGTATGTTAAGAAAAATAAAGTTTTGCAAAATTTGAGGGATTCCCATTGATGTAAACCGCTATATGTGTGCGTATATATATATATATATATATGTATGTATGTATATATACGCACACATATAGCGGTTTACATAAATGGGAATCATTTTTTCGTCAATCTTCTTCGCGTAGACAAGGTCAATAATAATTTTCCACTTGCTAAGCTGTCCGGGTGTACCGTCTGCCTGCATGTATTTAAGCTAATAAAGTCCCTACGCTTGAAACTATGAGCCTGTCTGGATCGCTCGTATGCCCGGATACAGCTGCCAAACGCATTGAAACATTGACCAGCCTCGTTTCAACAACAATCATTTTCTTTCTCTCTTCCTCTCTGTCTCCGTCCCCGCTAACCGATTCTGCGTTACGTTTGATAACCACGTTGCAACCTATGCAACAACGTCAGATCCACGATCTCCGCTCTCCGCGAAAAGACAACAATTACCATGTCAAATCAACGTTACACGTGGCTCACCTCGAAGATGGAGCGACGCTGGACGATAAATGGGCCATGAGGCCGTAAACAAACCTTGTACTTTGCTGCGTTATTTTCGTAGATTGCGATAGTGACGTCAACATAATCGAGATCAAGCGTGTAAGACGAATCAGAGAAATATCGATTTAATTGTTGGAGGATCATTAGCGCATGCAAAAATTCTTACTTTGAGGACACGTTTGATCGAGAGGTAATTATTTTCTTTCGATCTTGATTTACGAAGGCGTGGATGAGACAGAAGCGACGATTAATTGATGGAAAAGTTCCAGTTTACTTTTGACGCAATGTTCGCGTTTATGTTTCTACGATATTGATTTCTTAAAAAAGTATATATATATATATAGAGAGCAAAAAATACTCTTAGCGATCAATAAAGGAATAATACACTTGAAAATAAAATCCTTTATTGATCGCTAAGAGTATTTTTTGCTCTTACCTTATGTTCGGTTGCGAATTTTTCAAGGCACCGCTCGTACACATATCGTTTAAAGAAATTTCTTTCGCTGATAGCGCCAAATATTACTTGGTTTTTTTCCTTTTTATTTTTATTGGCGATTAAAAAAAAATTGGTAAATAGTTTAGCGTTTTTATTGCTCATCGAGAGCACTACTATTTTATTTTTTCTTTTCTTTAAATCTACTCAAACTTCTCCTTAAGATTTTCTTAAAGGATATTTCTCAAAACGACTTCAGTAGTGGTAATAGTATTAGTAGTATGCTATTCCTTGCATACCCTTTTCAAGGGTGCTTACATGAATGTCCATCCCTTTTTTCAGATCGTCTAGGTGCTTTTGAAACATTGTAAAAAAAATTGAGAAAATCTGAAAAAAAATATCAACACATTCAAAACAAACCACTGCAACATTTTCCCCTCTTGATATTTTGTCTCTAATTCAATAGTTTTCGAGGATCGCCAAACAAAATTCCAGAGAAAAATTGTGAAATAGTTTAAGCAAATTGTAAATTGAAAATTAATCCTCTTGATATTTTGCTATAAACGCCATACTTTTCGAGTTAAGCCATCCTACTCACAAGAGATTTGAGCAAAAATAGTTTTTAAAAAAATCCCAGAAGAATTTTGAAAAAATTGCGGTCGATTCAGTATGAACTTACGCAACTTTTTAGATCTTTGACATTTTCTCTTAAACCCTTTAGTTCTTGAGTTACGTTGCATTTCCCAAAATTTGGCTTTTTTAGCCAAAAATGAAATAACTTTGCGAAAAAAAAATCGCACGAACCTTAAAAAAAACGTAAATGGAGCTCCTGTTACCCCGTTCAAGTTTATCACGGATAAACATGACCAAAAAATGTCCATCTGTCATGCACCCAATTCTCGGTGGTAGAAAAAAAAGCCGAAAAACAATCACGTACAAACGTACGTACCGGGTGGAAAAAAAATCATAAAAAATATGTCAAAAAAGAAAAACAAAGCTGAATTTGTTCCCTTCGAAACGCCATTCGGTAAATTTGGTTATCTTCTTGTTTTAGGAGGCTATGTAATTTTTAGTGCGGCAAGAAATATCGACTGGTGCATCCAAACTTTTGAGCAGCAGGATATGTGAGCATTAAAAAAACATTTAAACATACCCAAGCAAACCCAAACTTTAAAATTCATTTTTCACCCCCTTAAGGGTCGAATGTCGATTTTTACCACTCTGGAAAAAAAATTTACTTTGGGTCAAACATGAAGGCTGCGTGGTCAGAATTATGGACCAGGGATATCGTAATATCCCTGCACTACATTTTTGCCATTTCTCTATTCTTACTTGTATTTATACATTTTTCAAAAGAACCGTCATTACAAATATCGTATACGTTACTCTCTTCATAAAAAAACGCGATTTTTTTTCTTTTTCATTATTTACTACTTGTTTTTGTTTTACAATATTTTTTTTTACATTATACATTTTTAATTCGCACGTCGAGATCAGTAAATTTTCCGCGGTTTCTCGCCGTCGAACGAGAACCCTGACCTCGTGACAGTTCCGCACTGTTCGTCATTCGGATCAGTTTAGGCCGCGGAGTAACGTGAGACACAGCGTTAGAGGAGCGAGAGAAAGAGAGGAACTTTTGAAGGCGTAAAGATACGATTCATGATTTTTTCTTTTTCTTTTTTGTTTTTATTTTTTTTTATAACACATTCGACCGTGAAACCAAAGTAACAGGTGGGAAAAAGCGACCTCTGCGCTGTTAAGGAACGCTAAAAATACGTTCCGGTTTCCGGACCTCAATTGCGATGGCATTAGAGCCGCTAGATAAATCTCGGTGGCCGAGTCGCATTGCTAGCAAAAATCCTCCCTGTATATTTATATATCTACGTATTATACACACTTGTACCCAGGTAGGAATTGACGATGAAAAAAGGCCTCGCCAAGCTCTGAAACAAGGCTCACATTTTTTTATTCAGGCTGAGCACCAGCCTGATTTCAGGCCTAGCTGAACCCCTGAATGATAACGCGGTTTCAGGCTGTTGCACACAGGCTTGACCAAAGGCTGGTAGAAAAGCCTGCACTAAGCCTGAAACGACGAAACAACAAGGTTCAAAACGAGCCTTAATGAAGCCTTCACGAGCATTTATGACCAGGCTTATCCCAAACTCTTCTCGAGGCTATATGAGGCCTGTTTTTTAGTTTTCTATATTCTACATTGGGATAAATTTAATAAATTTGTAAAGAATTCATTTTATTTATTATATATATTTATTATTCATTATATTATTTGTTATAAAATATATATAAAATATTTTAAACACAATACTTTATTTTATTTATTGTTTATGGGACACGTAATACACAGAGTGTACGCAAACCCCAGAGAGTGAGTATATGCGAAATGTGTATGTGACGAGAAAAAAAACTATTTTGCGTACCTCATAAATATCGATAAGAGAATATGTTTAAATGTTCTGAGCTGCCTCCGTCGCTTTCGTTTTTCGTGCCTTCGCACCCGACAAATTTATTGCAAATTTTTTTTTCACAAAAGTACAGAAAAAATGTTATTTAAAATTTATTTTATTTTATCACAACCTGAAACAAGCCTGCATCCAGCCTTGATTTTTTAGCCTTAAAATTCACTGGCCGAATAAAGCTTGAAATAACCCTGAGTTTAGGCTAAGCAGCCAGTCTTGGTTCCAGGCTGCTCCAAACGATGCAATCAAACCTGGCCCAGGTCTGTCTCACTCAGGCTCGGTGAAACAAGGCTCGCACAAGTTTGTTTCCATCGTCAGCCTTTTGATTCCCTACCTGGGTAGCGCCAACTGATCGCAAAAGACAGGTCACATTTGCCTTACTAATCTCGACACTTGCGATGTCAGATTCTGTCTTCGTATCGAGATGCCGTCGCGTTGCAGAGTAGAAAAAAACAAAAACAAAAAATTAAGAACAATTCGCTACTCTCGAGTATCCGTATCAAATTGGTGACGAAAAAAATACTCTTCTTTGCTCGCAAACTATCGAAAGGGATTTGGCCACCCGGAAAACGCGATCTCCAACTGGCTCCGATCGCTGCCAATTTTACAAGGTCGGCCAGATCAACATTTTGGCTGAATGTGCCCATTTTTGTTATTTTAGTTATTTAGGTATTTATTATTATTATTATTACTATTATTATTCCTTGAGTTCGACTACCACCTACGTGGTGGTCAAATGACGGTTTATTAATCGTTGAAACAAAACAAAATGTAAGAAAAGTCGTCTGTATGGCAAAAATCTTCACGCATACAAACTCAACCTGAATTATATTTCGTTGTTTATTATTGGAAATAATTTAAAATAGCTGATTTGATTCGGTTACGATCAGCTGTAAACAGCTATATATATGCAAGTTTCCTGGTACGGCGTTGATCTGGCAGCGCTGCATTTTTCAATATTGTATATATGTATATTCGTCGCCACCGAATAGCAACCCTAACCTCTCTGTACTCGCCGGTTGTATTGTTGTTGGCGCGTGAGTTTACGACGGTTATCTGCAAATACAACTACACAATATTCGGTGCGAACACGGCATTCACGAAGGACAATTTATTTCTCGAAAAAGAAAACAGCGGCGGGAAAATATTCTCGCATCGAAAAAAAAAAGTCGTGGATACTACGGAAAAGTACATTTTCTCAGGTCGTCGAGTAGTTTGATTAGGGTACCTCGCGGGGGAATTAAGGTGCATACTATATTTTATGAATTTTTGTTTTTTTGTATGTTATGTACAAATTATTATGTTTTATAAATAAAATATATGCAATGTAATAACTCGTGTTTTTAATTGTACTTTGAGATTGCTATTTGCTTCATTACACAGAATAAACAAAATTAATATATGCAGGATAATAATTAAAAAGAAAAAAATATGTATATACTTGCTCAGAGCAAGAAAAACATATAATTTATTTCGGGAATTCTCGGCAATATATATATATATATATATATATATATATAGTTGCCAAGTGTACTTCGCGGCGGTCGGTCTTCTGCTATTTTAGGGCCGAAACAAAGCTTTGTGAGGATTTTTTTTTCAAAAAAACTACATAATAAATTGAGATTACAAAAAAGGGCGTTTATCATACATATCACTGACTGTATACAATAATTGTTTTGAAGCGATAAATTTCGAAATGCCGGCTGTGCAGCGTTTATCTCAAAACTGCATTTTTTCAGTTGACCGGAAACATAACTCAGACAATTTTCAACCCATTCACTTGAAATGTTGAATATATCTTGAAAAATACATTGTCTATGGAAGTACGTAGGTTTTTTAAATTTATATTGCATAGTTAATTTCTTATTAACAATTGTCTAACGATTTTTTAGGTAAATTTTTGGAAAGTGAAAAATTTGCCTAAAAATTGTCAGATAATCGTTAATAACAAATGAACTATGCCATATAAAAAAAATCCTACGTACTTCCATAGACAATGTATTTTTCAAGATATATTCGACATTTCAAGTGAATCGGTTGAAAATTGTCCGAGTTATGTTTCCGGCTAACTGAAAAAATGCAGTTTTGAGATAAAGGCTGCACAGCCGCCATTTTGAAATTAATCGCTTCAAAAAAAATTATTGTATACAGTCACTGATATGTATGATAAACACCCGTTTTTGTAATCTCGATTTATTTTGTAGTTTTTCCGAAAAAAAATCCCAAAAAGCCTATTTTTTTTGCCTCTAGAGTGGCCTAAGGCCCTAATAAAGTTTTTATCGAGATTATCTTAAAAGTTCTCTTCGAATAATTCGGTGAATTTATATTGTTATCTATAGATTATCTATAGATTTAATTTTTTATCTATAGATTATCTATGGATTTTATTTTTTATCTATATATTATTGTTAATGATAAACTATGCATACTAGGCAAGCACACTAGAGGGGAGAAAATGAGAGCGAACGATCAAACAAGTGAGTGCGAGGGGGAGAGAGAGAGAGAGAGAGAGAGAATGCATTTTTCTTTTATCCTTACATAGTGCGTATCCCGCTGTAAATACATATCCGTCCGAATAAACGTGCCCATTGTCGAAAAACACCCGCAAAGAGCTCACGAATAATGGATGCACAGCAATGTCCGCAGCGAGAAGCCACGGAAATACCAGGCAGCGCCTACAACGATAACGATGCTCTAATGATTACCGTCATTGCGATATGACATCATATACTTGTGTAGCGTTGCAATTTCGTGCACATGGCGCGAGCGTTAAAAAAAACGGAATTAGCGAACTGCTCGTAAAGCTACGGAGATAGCGGCAAAATCATTAGCGCAACAGTTTTAGCGACGCTTTAACGTTCCGGGTAAAGGAAAAAAAATGAAAGAAACGGAATGTCATACGTCACTAGCGTTGAACGATTAAGATTTCTCGCGACTATTCTCGGGGCAATTATTGTTGCGTATAAATTCGTATAATTATTGGTGTTTTTTTTGTTATTCGTGCGTTTTGGTTTGGTTTTTGAGTGCGGGAAAATTGTGATTGTTAAAAAAAGTTGGTCAGGGGTTTTTGATGGGTACACATGGTTATTCTCTCTCTCTCTCTCACACACACACGCGCGCGCATGCTACAAACATCACTGGAACTTTTTTGAAGATCCTTGTTAGGCTTTCATACCCTAAATCTGGAAAAAAGGGTTTAGATAGTAATAAAAATAAAGAAATGAAAAAGTAAAGAATTTTCGTTGCATCCCAACGATGCAAACTTCAATGCCATTTAAATTGTTTTTTAACCGATTGTCACACGACGGCTGCAACACGTTCTTTTCGTACGATTGGTGCCAACTAAATGGCGCTAGTTGGATCGAAATTCGTTCAAAGTTCACTCATCGTGAGATTGCAACATTCGAGTGTGTCTAAAGTTTGGAAAAATCGAAAAAAGATATCAAAACGACAAACGGTGTGTGAAAAATGTAGCGTGGCTTCGTGCGATAACAACCGAAACAACTGCTTCAAAGCAGTCCATACATCATAAAGGAATGTAACCATGTCTGTCACACTTCCTTCATTGCTTTGGAATTAGCCCCCTGATTACATTTGTCAAAAACTAAATAAGACGTCTTTTTTTAATTTATTAATTAAAACCTACCATGCAGTCAACTATTTTTAAATTTGTACGTGTTTGAGTTATCAAGGGTTAATATTTATTTTTGTACATAAGAGAAAGAAATCGCGGGTTAATTACCTCCGTCACGGTTACGTGAACCTCTGGACCTATTTGCGTCTCGCTTATCACGATGTCCTCGTATACTTCTCTAGACAGAGAGGGAGAGAGAGAAAGAGAGGAAGAATGGAAGCGACTGAAAATATACGACGGGCTTCTAATGCCAACGGTCGCAATGTGCATCTATACAGGGTGTCCCAGAACTGAATGCGTTCCTTGAAATGGGAGGTTGGGGGTGGAATTCTGAGTCGATTGATATAAGCATGTGTGGGTCTCAGATCAATCCCTGAATTATTATTGATTTTTAAAGGCGGACCAATCAGGTGCGTCCGCCTTTAAAAATTGATAATAATTCAGCGGTTGATCTGAGACCCACATATGCTTATATCAATCGACTCAGAATTTCACCCCCAACCTCCCATTTCAGGGAACGCATTCAGTTCTGGGACACCCTGTATAATTCAACCATACACGCGGATTCGCTCGTGTTCACGAAAATGGGCTTCACTTGTGTATTGCGAATGAATTTTATGATCATATCGCAATGAGGCTTTTATATACCAAGGTTTTTCATCGAAAACACGTGTCCTATAAAGTTAAAAATATCCGTTTTTTATCCACTCCAAAACGTGCTCCTAATTACATCACCTTGTTGCTGAAGTTTGCATCATTAGAAAGCAACGAAAATTATTCTTCATTTTCGTCTCCTCCATGTTTATTGTTATCCAAAATCACTTTTGACAGATTAAGGTTGTAGGTCTCCAATAAATACCTTAGCAAAGTTCACAACTTCGCTTTGCCAGAAAAAAAATTATTTTCCTTGCGTTCCAACGTTGCAAACTTCAACATCATACATCACCGCGACAAAACATCGGAAATTCCTATGTGAACTGTTCAGCCATTTTAACGTCAACCTCGCGCAAACGGCAAAATTTCCAAAAACCATAGATTTCCCGCTCCAACCTCACCGGCTAAATTTGAAGCTGGAAAACGCAGCACTTTTATAGGAGACTTGAACAATATGTCACACCTGTAGCGTATGAGCAAATTTATCGTGAGTCAGCCGGAAGGCGCGTCAAAGTTTTGACGTTTGGCTTCTCGCGAGACAGTACGAAATAAAATGTTAATTTAGGAGCGATTGACTGTCGAACGGATTTTTTTTCTTTATCGTCGTCATCGTCATGACATCGAACAGCGGTCGAGGGGGGGGGGGGGGGGGGGGGGGTTAACGAAAGCACACGCTTTTGCCTCCTGTTGCGGAGCCTGCGCGCGCTTACATAAATTCATCTCCGCGTCATTTTTTGCTCTTTTTTTTTGGTTTGGTCTTTACAAAAATAATGTCAGGCAAAGTGATACGCCGAGATTCTTTCTCAATTAGCGAAGACAATTTTTCTTCCTCGTCCACACTCGTGTTGCATCCATTCTTGTATAATCCGTCATTTCACAAGCCTGCCGATTTCGTTTCGAATCCATAACACGATTCGTCATAGTATCGTAATCTGTTTTTTGGCGGCGTTACGTGACTTTTTTTGTCACCTAAGTTCCAAGAGATTGGATTTCCACGACTGGTCGTGAAGAAATGCACAGCTTCTCGAATGTCGAGTATAAAAGTCGAAGGGGCTTATTCATATTTTGTTACGATAACGAATAATCATAGGCTCATAAAAATACTAACAATAGTAATAAAGAATAACAAAAATAGTAGCAATAATAATGATCAATAAATAATTATAATAAATATTGAAAAATTATCATAAAAATGACTGTAATAATAGTAATAATAGATAAGAATAATAATATCAATAACAATTACGACAATAATAATAATAATAATAATAATAATAATAAATATCGAAAAAATAATTATCACTAGAAAATAATTATACTAATCAATAATAGTAATTACAAATAACAATAATAATAAAATTATCGGGAATAATGACGATTATGCTGATAATCACAATAATTATGATTATGATAATAATAATAATGATAATAACGAAATTTATACAAGTATCCAAGTTTACCCGAACTTTTGCACCACCATGGGGAAAAAAAGACTATGGTCTCGTGTGCTCGTTGATCGTCGCGCGTTACTCTCGTTGGTCCTCGTATATATTCACATTGTGTAATTGTCAATTATCGTTGGACAGGGCGTGACCGCGGCGTAACGATCGACGATCACATCGAGCGTGTTGCAAACCGAAGCAACGACATTTTCCATAGCTCACGGAGCTTCATATTTTTCCGCTCCCCGATCGCACCTTGAACGTTTAATTGGCCGCAGTGAGGGAATAACAGACGACCGAGGGATTAATAGCCTCGCGGTCTTCCACATAGCTCGTAGGTTGGACTAAAATAACTCCAGTATTTATATATATATATATGGGGAAATGACATTTTGAACCTGTTATGCCTGTGTGATGTTGGCTATCGGCATATCCGACTGTTTTGGGAACGTTCCTAAAAATTGTTCTGAACTAATAGTTGATTTTTGAGACAGGACGGTCCTCAAAATGAATTTCGTATACATGGACTTACGGATATCTATAAGGGATTTTGAATTCATTGGACTTCACATGATGCTGAGTGTGGGGACAATCGGCTTCTATGGGGACGGTTCCTCAAGTTGAGCGACTTCAAAATTACTTTTCTCCATAGGTATCTATATATGTGCCATTGTGGCCGATTTAGAAACTGATGGCAATTGAATCACTCTTTCTCCTTTCTCTCTCTCTCTCTCTCTCTCTCTCTCTCTCTCTCTCTCTCTCTCTCTCTTCCCAGGCCAAGATAATATTAATACCACGCCCACGACCAACGGTGCTTTACATGTCCCATTATATAAACCAGCACTTGACCCTGAATCAAGTCACGGTTTTCCATTGTTTACACTGACTCAGGTACCCAGCTGAGAAGGGCGTCGGAGCAGGGCGGAAGCTCAAAAAATATGTTCGCGCGAATTAATTTTGGCTTGCATCTGCACAAGCGTAATTACTTATTTATTTATTTTTCTTCTTTGTTTGTTTTGCATTCGAATTACTCATTGCCGAAAGTTGATCGAAACTACTGCAGTATCCATATATATATATGTATATATGTATGTGTGTGTGTGTGTGTGTGTGTGTGTGTGTGTGTGTGTGTGTGTGTGTGTGTGTGTGTGTGTGTGTGTGTGTGTGTGTGTGTGTGTGTGTGTGTGTGTGTGTGTGTGTGTGTGTGTGTGTGTGTGTGTGTGTGTGTGTGTGTGTGTGTGTGTGTGTGTGTGTGTGTGTGTGTGTGTGTGTGTGTGTGTGTGTGTGTGTGTGTGTGTGTGTGTGTGTGTGTGTGTGTATATATATATATATATATAGAGAGAGAGAGAGAGAGAGAGAGAGAGAGAGAGAGAGAGAGAGAGAGAGAGAGAGACGATTTTGAACCTTTTATATTATATCACCACTCCGGCTGTTTTGAGGACGATTCTCTCAAGTCGAATGTCTTCAAAATCAATCTTCTCCATTATATATGGGTGTGTAGTATAATATACCTATATATAATGGAGAATGTTTACCTGGGTGTGTACATACACATACATACGTGTATATATACAGGGTGTCCCTTTTATCTCTGCCACCCGAAATAACTCGTCAATTATCGACTTTTTACAAAAAAATGTTCCAAACAAAAGTTGTACGGTGCGAAGGGGGTCATCAAATGCGACCAATTTTTTTTTTATTATTTCGTTCGAGGCGCTGACGCACAGTGAAGGTCACCTTCACTTTTCAAAATGGAATAGTACATTTTTTCAACCATCTTGTGGAGCACCTCAAGCCGCATAAAAAAAAACATGAGAGGGTCAAAGTTATTCAAGATCATTCAAGGTCAGTATCGATGATACAAATACAAATATCTCGGATCACTACCAAATGTTTGGTAGTGAACCGAGATATTTAGATTTGTATTTCATTTCAATAGGTCACCTTGAATGACCTTGAACGACTTTGACACCCTAATGTTTCAACGTTGAAAATATTGAAAACTTTCAGCTTTAGGAAAGTGAGCATTTTGTTTTGAATTCGTCCGCGTCATGATGATCCAGTGTGTCAAGGAAGGGTTAAAAAAAAATCCTACGAAAGTTGTTAGTTTTGGTCTGACAATTTTTTTGGTGAAAAAAGCCATGGTTTCATTTTAAAAAAAAAACACGTGACCATCTTAACATCGCTATTTTAAGATTTAAATTTTTCTTTCGACGCCCCCTTTCGAACCTTAAAAGTTTCACTATACTTTGGTTGATCGGAGCAATATTTTTGGAGATAAATGAGGTGTAAGATTAAAATGGGACATCCGGTATACACACACACACACACACACACACACACACACACACAGTGTGTATATACACAGCAATGTATACTATTCGTATAATCTCTACACTGTTCATATACAGCAAATTTCCCCCCCATATATATATATATATAGACACACGCGTATGTTTTGCAGTAGTAACGGTTCAGGGAAAATGGCTTTTCCGTTGCCACTGCTGTCGGCTTTAATCTGCACTCTACTTCACGAGAGACCGAGGTCTGGAGATATCTCGAGAGACCATTCGCTCTGGCGTGATGTGCCTCGTCTTCCTTTTTTACTATATAGAATAATGTGTGCAGTCACACACACAGGCATATATGCACGTGATTCTATAAATAAAATAAGGTGTATAGTGCTTGAAGAGAGAAAAAAGGAAAGATACTTTGTCGAGCGAGAATAGTATCGATGTATATGTACCTCGTTGCGCTTGTACATAGATGTATACATAGTATGTATGTATATATATATATATAATGCAGTTTCTTGTATGGCCGAAGGTCCGCGAGAACGACAGTTTGTCTCTCGTGCGTTCTTGGCACAATTCGAGGATGAAAAGGACGAGCTGTGTTCAACACGATGCCTTTTCCTTTTATCACAGCATCGTGTGTGGACCCACTCCGCGTCATGTCGCGTGCAGTGGTCTCGAAGGTGAAACTAACGAGGAGCATCATTCAGGTCTCCACCTTCGATTTTGTTGAAACTCATGCATGTGGCGGAGCTTTAAAAACTATTTGGTGTTTTTTTATGTCGGCGGACAAATGGTTCTGATGGGTTAAAACATACCTTAGAATGAGGGATGTCAAGGGCTGATCTTGCAGGTCAGTCACAAGCGGTCCACCGATTTTAGTGTGACGAAAACGAAAATTATTCCCAAAATCCTTAAGGGGTCTTTTCACTTTAGATGCTAAAAAAGGCTATTTTCATGATTTTTTTGATAGGTTTATATTATAAATATTGATGTAAAAGTTGTTACACTCAATAAATACACGTTCTAAATAGATACAATATTTTTTTAAACGTATTTATGTAATTCGAACAAACTTTATGGGGCTATACCAGTGTGAACGCTGAAAATTTGGGTGATTTTCGGGAATTTTTTCGATGAAAAGTACTCAATTAAATGTTTCGGAAAATTAAGAATATATTTGGCTATATTTGACCTATATTGCATAATTTTTTCATAGAAAAATATTGAGATCCAAGCGACTTATGCGCTGCCTTCGGAGGCGCCAAAAAAAAAAGTTCCTCCACTGCTGACATGATTCCGGCCGATTGAGCAGCTGAAACCGAAAAAGAAAAAAATGTCGTTAAACTGGAAGGTATTTCCTGTACAATGACGTAGGATTTTCGATAAATATCAAAATCTAACAAAATGGCGTAGTTATGAAAAAAAGTCTGTTTTCTTGCCTATAAAATGGTCGTTTTTTTCAATGCCAAATCGTCAATTTTCATCCAATCGGAAATATCCTACGTCATTGTAGAGTAAATATATTCAAGAGTACTCAGTTCAAATTTCAAGTCAATCGGATAATTGCTCTTTGAGTTACATTGTCAGCAAATTTGAAAAATCTCATTTCGAGAAAAACGCGTTTAAAGATTTAACTATCGATTTTTGCAAGATAAAATGATATTGATATAAATGATATAAATGATAATGATATTCTTGAAAGTATAAACTGTCTGAAAAAGCACAAAAAACGATTTTTTTTCAAGTGTCACACTGGTATAGCCCCTTAATTGCGTTTTTCTCGAAACAACGTATTTCGACGGCTTGTTGATAAAATCTTCGAAACTACTGAACCGATCCTCATGAAATTTTAACCACATATTCCTTACAACTATAGCTATAGCACTTTTCAAGGATTTTTTAAAATTTTGATATCTACTATTTTTTTTGGCAAAAACGGTGAAAAAAAAACATTTTTTTTTGTGTTTTTTTAAATGTCCGCCATTTTGTTATTTTTGCATATATAAAAAATCGTATGATATGCGCTATAGCCATTGACATACTGAATCCAAAACCGGTTGATTTTTTTGTATCGGATGATCCATCCCCGAGATTTCATCGACAGCGCAGACCTACCATTTTTGAGGCCATTTTTTTAACTGCCATTTTCGTCTTTGAATAGTGACTCAAATAGATGATTTTTTTTTAAATGTATTTCAAAACCTATCTAAATGTAGAAATATCTATTATCTATATCTATATCTACCTATTTAAATGTATTTCAAACCTATCAAAAAAATTCATGAAAATAGCCTTTTTTAGCGTCTAAAGTGAGAAGACCCCTTAATTTGTATTGAAAATCGTCAAATGTGTATGGAAACACGTTTTTCGCGTTTAGCCGCCGTTATTTTGAGTTTTTGGTAAAAACTCCGTTATATTAAAATCCTTTTCAGAAACCATTTTTTTCGACCCTTTTCGACACCATTCCAACGATGCTTACCCGACGAAAAATTATTTTTCCATCGGATAGGCATCACTGAAAAGATGTAAAAGTCGAAAAAAATACTTTTCGACCCTTTTAGTCACTTTTTCAAAATCGCTGGACTCGCGAAATGTCAAACAGTCATCGTAGGGTTTCTGAAAAGGATTTCAGTAGACTTAAAGAATGCCGCTAGATCCATCCCGATACCTCGATTAGTTTTGTCCGGAAAGTGCACTAGAAAAATTCGCAAAAATCGATGATCCAGCTTTGAAATTCTGCTAAAAATTATCGGAGCTCTATAAATCAAACGGCAGAGTGAACGATAATAAAGATAATGGCGCAGAGCAGAGTTTCGAATCGAGATGAAAAATAAATGAGCAGCGATTGAGTAAAGAAAGTTTTTTTTTGCCCGAGATGGGGTAAAAATTGAATATTTTTTTTTATTAATTCATATTAATGAACTTTTACCTCAGGAATATGAATACGCGATTAATTTCCCCCACAACTCTCCATTTCTGTTTAAAAATATCTAAAGTGTTTAAAAACTAGTTTTTCGTGTTTGGGCGGCGTAATTCTGAGCTTGAAATTAGGAGAAAAAAAAACATTTTCGTTGCATCCCAACGATACAAAGTTCAACGTCACGAGCACATGCTCGTATCTTATCGGGACCTTGCTGTAGATTTCTTCAGCTGTATCGTAAATCGTGGCGAATCGTCGGACATTTTCAAGGGAGTGTACGTGAAGTACGAGACGAACGGGAAAAGTCGCGAGCCAATTAGTTTCCGAACTAAATATAAGTATGTTAAATATAAATAAATATATATATATGTATATATATATATGTATGTGTGTGTGTGTGTGTGTGTGTGTATATATATATATATATATATATATATATATATATATATATATATATATATATATATATATATATATATATATAGTCCGCTTGAAGGCTGGAAAAAAATGGACCGTGAGTATAGGGATCGACGTTCAAGGGCCCGAGAGACATTTATAAGGTCGAGCGCACCGAGGGTCGTCAATTTTGAACTTATCACTGGCTAGTCGTTATCTCCAGCTAACTGGAAATTTTCCAGCACCTTGAACATTCGTTTCGTTCCCGCGTCTTGCGATGCTTCCTCACGTCCGGCTCAGAATTTCCAGCTCCCCATCCCCCCGTCCCAACAATGCCAAAATAATTCGGCTATGAAAGCTTTAAAATTTTCAAAATTTCCAATAAATCGACGGATTATTTCGATAATTTTTTCCGACGGTTTAAAGTTCCTAATTTTAGTATTTCGAAATTACAAGTTTCGCCAAGATCATGCCAGCGAAAGCCTACACAGCTGACTGTAAATGATGTAGAACGTATAACATTGTCTAGACAGATTTCAAAATTGACGTGAAATCACTTCTTAATAGAAAAAAATTCTTGAAATAATTCGTCGATTTATTGAGAATTTTGAAACTTTTAAAACTTTCATAGCCGTATTATTTTGACGGTGCTAAGATTTTCGGAGTTTTGGTCTTTCGTGTAAATTTGAGCGTTCTGATGATTCAAAGTTCGGAATTTTAACCCGTCCCCTTCGCACAGTTTTCCCGTACCCTCGGCAAATACGGTATAGTATAGCTTAAGGCCTTAGGCCACGGTACAGGTATAAAATCATGTGCAAATTTAACCATTTTTTTTTTCGTATGAAAAAGTGATTGACTCATAAAATTAATTACGCATCTATTTAGTATGAATATCAAGCTGTTAGAAAATATATATATAATTTTTTTTCGATGTACAAAATGGTCGACTACTGATATTTTCTTTTGTTATCTTTTTTTGGGCGCTCTGCGGCGTGACATTTAGCATCCACAATTTTTTACCTAGAACGAAAAACAAAAAATTCTCGTCAATCTACATTAGAATACCTAGAGAAGTACGTACGGAATTTAAAAAATATTGTTTCAATCAAAAGTTGTAGGTATTTGAACTTAAGAAATGAATTTTCAGTGAAAAATTTCGTTATAATTGCTCATAAACGGCTCATGAAATGAAAAGTTTTCGATTGAGGAGGTACACCAGCTTCAGTAAAATGGTGATAGATCAATAAAAATTGGTGAATATATTCTTTAGTATTATTCATGTAGATACAAATTTTTTCAGATTTTTTGGTTGTGCCGTTTTCTTACAAATAATTCACAAGCGTTTATTCTTATACCCGGAATATATACCTATATCTATAAAAACGCTATGCTTATACACGTGAACTTCAATGTTCAATTACTCGATAACGGCACAATGAAAAAATCTGAAAAAAATTGTATTGACATATATAATACTAAAGAATATATTTACCAAATTTTATTGATCTATCACCATTTTGAAATTTTACCATGGTTTAGCATGGCAACATTGTATGAAGCTGGTGTACCTCCTTAATCAGAAATTCCGTACGTACTTCTCTGCGAAATGCAATTAGGAGCATAACTTTCAAATTTGAAGTAAATCGAGTGAAAATTGTTGAAGGTATTTGTCACGCCAATTGGAAAAAAGCTGTTTCGAGAAGTTTCGAGTAGTCGGCCATTTTGTACATCGAAAAAAATATGTATATTTTCCAACAGCTTGATATTCATACTAAATGGGTCTGTAATTAATTTTATGAGTGAATCACTTTTTCATACGAAAAAAATTGTTAAATTCGCACATGATTTTAAATCCGTTACTGTGGCCTAACCCCTTAACAATTTATAATATGAATTTGCAAAGTATGACTTTGGATAATAATAATAATGGAGAATTACGAAGAATTGTCGTTGCATTCGAACAAGCAAAGTACAGGACTTCAGTTTTTCAAAAATTGGAATTTCACAATTTTTCCCCGGGTATTTTGGGTAGGTGACAGTGTCCCATTGAAACAAGTTTCGAGTAGAAGTCGTTTAATTCCGCGGCTCAAAGACAGGACTGTCTGTTTGACCTTCGGTCCAAATGCCAAGGTCGTGGGAAGGTCAACTTGAAAAATTGAACCGAGAACGCACCTTTTTCGCTGGATATACCTGTTATGGAGAGCTTTTCTAACCAGTACCAATGATTATTTTGCGAGCTGTGAGACTCGAATGTTGCGATGCCATTGGCATTAGCATTATCCAAGGCGTATGCTAATACATTTATAAGCGGACCTATTGTAACGGAAACTTTATTCAACCGTCACCCCGTCTTCGATAAATATTCCGATAGCGGACTCGGGACGTTGAGAAATTCCATTTCATCGAACGAAAAAAAAAAAAAATCATTCACAGACCAAAAATACGAAGAATTTAACGCTAAATTTTTTTTTCTGTCGTCCGCCGTGGGATTTAATCTTTTTTCGCAACGGGCCAGTACCACAACCCAAAATTGATAAAATTAAATTTATAAAAAATCCGATCAGATACAAATTCGCCACGCGAAAGATAAGTTAAAAATAAAATTCTATCGTCGAAAGTGTGACTTCTCGATGCAACGAAAAATTTGGGCAAGGTCAGCATAGCTTATCCCATCGATGATTGCAGCAGCGGGATCTTGGACGTGGGGACGTCGAATTTTTGTCGTCAGAGGATCACCGCCCGCCGTTGGCTCGAGGCGGCACCTCGTCGCAACGACGACGCTGATGATGATGTCGATGATGATACAAGCGGAAGTGTCGTATTATACGTCGTGCAGTCGTACAAAGAGAATACGGAACGACCACCTCTTGTTTCTCGTATAGGGAGGCAACGGAATTCCTCGCCGCTTTTCGAGCATTTGGAAAGTGGAACGCGCGTTTTTCGCGTAATCACAGCCGGTCTCGTGCATAGGTAAGTACGTTCCCCGTCGTTTCTTCCTCGTTACGCTCATTCTGCATTTTCATTCACGACAATTTCGCAATTCTCCTCTACCTCAATGATCTCTCCATTCGCACGTTGTCGTCTCGTTTAGGGGCCATACCAGTGTGGACGCTGAAAATTTGGGTGATTTTCGGGTACTTTTTTGAAGAAAAGTACCCAATTAAGGTAGTACCTCCACGGAAGAGTTGAATTGAGAAATGGTTGAAATTTGACATATACGTTATTTAATACATTATCCAAACATCTGTGCAATTTGAATAAGTTTGACCACCCCAAACCTGAGATATTTACACTTAAAGTTGGCTTGGTTTACACGTAACAAATGCGTTATGATGGGCAAACAGAGCATCATTAATTCTGCCGTCGAAACTAAAATTAAGAAATTGATAAAAAAACGAGGATAAGCTACAGTAAGATATCACGAATAATGTGAAAAAAAAATGAGAATGATTCACCATCTAGTTTCCAAGATATAACCATGAGAAGCCTTCACAATTTTGGTGCAAAGCCTGGAAAAGACTGGAAAAAAAACAATTGGGGCAAAGCCTGGACAGTCCGGGCGAAAAGTTTACTGGCAATGGTCGATCAAAAACACAATACAAAATATATTTTACGGCAATAAATGATATCCTTCGTATTATCTACTAGTACCGAGTCAATATTGCGTAGTTTTTAATTTTATTCAGTACTAATTAAACCAATAATCAATCTTTTAAACATGAACATGGTATTTGAACTTTTCGTTGAGATTTTCGCAGAGGAACTACCTTAAATGTTTCGGCAAATTAAGTATATATTTCGCTACATTCGACCTATATTACAAAAAATTTTCATAGAAAAATATTGAGATCTAAGCGACTTATGCGCTGCCTTCGGAGGCGTCAAAAAAAAAGTTCCTCCACTGCTGACATGATTCCGGCCGATTGAGTAGCTGAAACCGAAAAAGGAAAAAATGTCGTTAAACTGGAAGGTATTTCCTGTACAATGACGTAGGATTTTCGAAAAATATCAAAATCTAACAGAATGGCGTAGTTATGAAAAAAGTCTGTTTTCTTGCCTATAAAATGGTCGTTTTTTTTTCAATGCCAAATCGTCAATTTTCATCCAATCAAAAATATCCTACGTCATTGTAGAGTAAATATATTCAAGAGTACTCAGTTCAAATTTCAAGTCAATCGGATAATTGATCTTTGAGTTACAATGTCAGCAAATTCGAAAAATCTCAATTCGAAAAAAAACGCGTTTAAAGATCTAACTGTCGATCGAACATTCGGGGAGTATTAGAGATACGGCCTTGAAATTTTTACAGGGTATTCTTGAAAGTATGAACTGTCGGAAAAGGCAAAAAAACATCGATTTTTTAAAAATGTCACACTGGTATAGCCCCTTAACCATGTTTTTGTCATTTTTCGTTTTATGGTCCTTTTTAAAAGAGTACCGAATTTCGAACAAACCGGAAGTTTGGGTTGCGATCGAACGCACGAGAGCCGGCAGTGAACCGAAGGCTTTCCGGGTCTGCTGACCTGAAACACTTTTCAAGCGGATATATATATATATCCGCTTGAAAAGTGTATATATATGAGGCATTCCATGTCACTTCCGCCAGTAAAAAAAATCCACAAATAATTTTGACAAATCGAATTACTTTATTGAAAAATATTCACCGAGTGTTGAATTTTTTTTAAATTACTGACGTTTTTTCTCGTTAATTACCATTTTTTAATATTTTTCCATTCAAATGGCTGTATCTTTGGCAGAATTTGACGTATTTACATTCGTAAAAAACGAAAATGTGCGTCTTTTTATAGCCTTCCAGAAAAAATTAATTTAGATTTTATGGAGCAAGTCGAACGTCCGTTTCAGGGCAAAATATGCAAAAATATTTTTTTTCTCAAGGAGCGACACTCGTTATTTTGTTTTTTTAAATTTCCCCGAATTGTGAATACGAAAAACGGATTTTTGGTATTTTTTATATTATGGGATTTCTAAACACCGTGAAGGAACAGCTATTTTAATTATTTTTTTTTTTAATTAATATTCGATTGAAGAGTGAGGAGCACTCCAAGGCTTCAATGCATATGACATTTATGTCATATGTATCGATGATGCAAATCTAAATATCTCGGATCACTACCAAATATTTGGTAGTGATCCGAGATATTACGATTTGTATTTCATTTTAATAGCTGACCTTGAATGACCTTGAACGACTTTGGCGCCTTAATGTTTTTTATGCGGCTTGAGCTGCTCCACAAGATGGTTGAAAAAAAATGTACCATTCCATTTGAAAAAGTGGAGGTGACTGTGCGTCAGCGCCTCCATCGAAATAAACAAAAAATTGGTCGCATTTGATGGCTCCCTTCACACCGTACAACTTTTGTCTGGAACATTTTTTTGTGACGTCGATAATGACCGAGTTATTTCGGGTGGCAGAGATAAGAGGGACACCCTGTGTATGATGAAACTGCAGAGTCCGTATCTTGGTTTGTGTATACGAGGGCTACGAGTAAGGAATAAGATTGAGGCTGATAGGCATTCCGCTATGTAGTTAATTACAACTCGCGATTTCCACGACCCACAGGTGGCGCAGCGATATTTCAATATGGCCGGTCAACGTATAGCATCAAACGTGACCAATAGGGAACCTTACGAAAAGCTCAGCGCAGATGGCGCCTCCTAAACATAACGTAAACAAAAGTAGCTTTCAACGAGCGCGGTACATTTTCACGGTGTCTGTCTTGTACTAAAGTTATGTGAATGGACATCATGGACAATAATTACGGATATTTGACTACACCGGAATTGAATACGTCGGCTTCTACTCTTTTCCTTTTTTATTCATCCTTCAAGGCGTTACCCCCACTTGTAGCGCAAAAAAAGGCCTTTTTCGTGAATTTTTTTAAAGAAAACTACAAAACTTTTTTAATCGATCAATATACCATCTTAAAGAACACATCTTGAAGAACTTTCAGTAATTTTTTTATTGAAAAATATTACCTTGTTTAGTGGCAAATGGCCGTTAATGAAATAATGTTTTTATATACACGGTTTGCGGTGACCAACATTGCGGCGAAGTGGATCATCTGAAAAAAAAAAATGCCGATGGATTTAGTCAAATATAAGTATAAACTAGGCTTCAATCGAAGGATTTTAAAAAATATTCATTTTTCACAAAATGGCGGACAGTCAAAGTTAATGGTTCGATTTTAACGAAAAAAAACGGCCGTTTTTTGGCTATAAAACGGCCATTTTTTTCGAAAAAAAAATCGAACGATCAAAGACTACATTTTTATGTATTAAATAAGCCTGCAAAATTTCAAGAAGATCGGTTCATTAGTGTTCGAGTAATCTTGGTCACCGACTTCAGAAATGCCATTTTGAGAAAAACGCGTTTAAAGTTTCTCTTTCAACGCTCTTTCAACGCGGATTCTCCTCTTTCAACGCTCATATCTCAGTCAATTTTGTTCGGATCGACTTGAAATTTTCAGGACATATTCTCAGATACTTATACTTCGAAAAAATGCAATAATAAAAAATCGATTTTTTCAAAATCGCAAGTGGGGGTAACCCCTTGACGTTTCTTTCTTGCTCCAAACAAACAGGGAAGGTATAACCCCGTTTTTCAATATTTTCCGGCGCGGTTTCATCCTCGTAAAAAATGAACATGAGCTAGGTGTAAGTATTATGTAATGAAATAATACCAGAAGGTTAAAAAAGGCAAATATTTGAAATAGAAATTTTGAGGTTATGATGATTGACTACTTTACAATATACTTTCAGAAGTAAATAGCGTCAAAAATATGATGTTTATACACTGAGCTGTAACAAATCCTTCATGTCTGTAGTCTGCAGATCTAAAATTATCAGAATATAGCCTTGGATGTTTTGTGGCTGTAAGGTGCTTGCGGGGTATAGCAATTTTCCATTGGTTGCGAAGTTTTTCGTTTTTAGGAAATAAATGAACGCCTTCGTTTCCGCGTCCAATTGCACAACACTGATGCATTCTTCACAATGTATTCACGACAAACGGATTATTTCAAGAAAATTCAACAGCAGTCGTAGAAACACGGGCAAAACCAAAGAGAATCTCACTGAACGTCATGTTTTGTATACGTTATAATACAGTGTCCCCTCTAGCGGGAGAAATTGGCAGTAAGGTTCCCAAAGAATACTACCCCGAAAGATCAAAACGCCGAAAGAATTTTACCCGAAAGACCAAAACTCCGAATATCTTACGGGGCCGGGTTGAAATTCCGGACGTCGAATCATCAGAACGCTCAAAATTCCGAAAATATACTACCCCGAAAGATCAAAACTCCGAAACAATTGTACACGATAGACCAAAAGTCCGAAAATCTGAACACCGTCAAAATAATTCGGCTATGGAAGTTTTAAAAGTTTCAAAATTTTCAATAAATCAACGAATTTTGTTAAAGAATTTTTTTTTTATTAAGCAGTGATTTTATGTCAATTTTGAAATTTGTCTAGACAATGTTATACCTTTTACATCATTCACAGGTCTACACAGTTGACTGTAAATTATGTAGAACGTATAACATTGTCTAGACAAATTTCAAAATTGACGCAAAATTACTTCTTAATAAATAAAAAAATTCTTGAAATAATTTGTCGATTTTACGAAAATTTTGATACTTTTGAAACTTCCATAGCCGAATTATATTGACGGTGTTGAGATTTTCGGAGTTTTGGTCTTTCGTGTAAAATTCTTTCGGAGTTTTGAGCGTTCGGACCATTCAAAGTTCGGAATTTCAACCCAGCCCCATCTTGAATTTCGGTACGTTAAAATTTGGAATTTTAAACCGTTGAAGGATTCGAAGTTCGGAATCTGGTAACCTGGCCCCAGCGTTACCAGAACTGCGTGCGTGTAGCTTAAGATGCAAAACTATAACATAATCTAGTTGAATATGTTGTATTTCGCATGTCTAGTTTGAGGCGTTAGGCCACAGTAACGGGTACAAAATCGTGTGCGAATTTAACAATTTTTTTTCCTGGAACAAAAAACAAAAATTCTCGTCAATCTACATTAGATTACCTAGACAAGTACGTACGGAAATAAAGAAATATTGTTTTATTCAGAAGGTGTAAGTATTTGAACTTAAAAAATGAATTTTCAGTGAAAAATTTCGTTATAACTGCTCGTAAAATGCTCATAAAATGAAAAGTTTTCGATTAATCAGAAATTTCGTTCGTACTTCTCTGCGAAATGCAATTAGGAACATAACTTTTAAATTCAAAGTAAATCGAGTGAAAATTGTTAGAGTTATTTGTCACGCCATTTGGAACAAAGCTGTTTCGAGAAGTTTCGAGTAGTCGGGCATTTTGTACATCGAAAAAAAAAACAAAAAAAATATTTACCTGCTTGAAATTTATACTAAATAGATGTGTAATTAATTTTATGAGTCAATCACTTTTTCACGCAAAAAAAAATTGTTAAATTCGCACATGATTTTATACCCGTTACTGTGGGCCTAATCCCTTGAGCCGAAAATACCGCCCCATGGATATGAATATATTCGTCTGAGGATAGATGGCGCTGTCGTAGCATCCCTTTTTCTCAATAATGAACCAAAAATAGCTTTAAATAGTAACGCATCTAGTACCATAAGCAAGCTTGAAATTCGGTGTATGCCATTTCGCCAAAGTTTAAACAAGGTTTTTTCATAGTATTAAACATGTCAAATTTTCTAAATTTCCTAAACTTTTATTATCTAAATTATAAATTTAGTAAAAATTTCTAAATTTTCACGGTGGGTTAACGAATGGATAAACGTTTGAAAAAATCGTCCGGTTGTACGATAGAAAATGTTATAAACTGTGCTCGGTCGTAATATGAAGTAAATCGTACGAATAGATTTTGAGATACAACTTGCGGCGTTTTATAAAAAATCGTTTCGAGATAATTCAAAATTACGAGAGGGTAATACGCAGCGAGGCAGCCCCCGTAGCGCAGTAGGCGATCTGATCTCCACTAAATCCGTCACAACGTCCTCGATTTTTTATTTTTTCACAAAGTCCGTTGCAAACCGAAGCTAACACCCGAGACTATAAAACGGTTCAAAAAATCGTCTTTTCAACGTTTCAAGGTAATGCACACAGCTTGAAACCATATATATATACATATATATATATATATATATATATATATATATATATATATATATATATATATATATATATATATATATACATATACATACATATATATATATATATATATATATATATATATATATATATATATATATATATATATATATATTGAATTTTGGGAGGCAAGAAGAAGCACCCAAGAATTCTGCATATATATATATATATATACACACACACACACACACAGATAAGCAAACGCAAATTTACCAAAATTGCCTTATCAAACTGCCGATCCTCTAGAGCACCATAGCTCGTCGTCCTCGATCGCTCCCAATAAAGTGCCTCAGACAATTGTGTACAAACACCACGCTAAGAAACATGTGCGTTCGTAGATTCGTGTTTCTGTGTGTGCGTCTCGCCGATAAACGTTCCGGGCGTGAATTTCCGCTCTTTGCCTTCCCTCTCGTCTGTCGGTCAAATCGTGCCTATGTAATCCTGGTCGCGGGTGCCTGTGTGATGAACTTCGCGGATTATATCAATAACGATTGACCTTCTTTCTCCATGCGGCGTGTGCGCGTATACATCGTATGAAACTTTTCCTCTCATTTTTATTCCGGTTCTTATAACTGGTGCCTCGTTAGCGTCGTGGTACTTTTTTTTTTCTTCTTCTTTCGTTCGTTCTTTCTTCTTCGAGTGTCCAAGAAATTGCTGAATATTGAGTCATGGCAAATTATCAAAGCGCGGGGCACTATTGATATCGAATATATATATATATATACATACTTATATACATTCCTATATATACAGGGTGCCCAGTTATGAATGGATAATCCTGCAACTGCCGATAGGTCAGATCATGCCCTACTACATGCTGGCATTTCATTTCAGTAAAAGTCCCACGGTTTTCGAGATTTTGAGCTTCATGTTATTTTTTGAAAAAAAATCATCTGTTTTTGGTTTTTCACATGCTATTTTTACAAACGATATGAATCGACAATAACTAAGCAACTTTTTTGAGTAACGGGCACGATATGCGTCGTACATTTTTTTTTTACACCACCGACTATCAACGTCAGATGTTCGAATTGGTTTGTATGAAAATTCTGCATAAGATCCTTTTTCATAAAGTTTCCTTAACATGTAAGGTTAAAAAGATGACTCTTCTAGATAAAACAAATAACCAAGCGTATTTAAAAAGGAATCGGGTCAAAAAAGGTTATCAGTCGTAGAAATGATATGCGAAAAGCCAAAAGCAGATGATTTTCATCTCGAAAACCGTGGGATTTTCACTCAACTGTAATTCCAGCATATAGTAGGACATGATCTGACCTATCGACGGTTGCAGGATTGTCCGATCATAACAGGACACCCTGTATATATATATGAGGGATATCAATTGTCTGATGGGCTGTAGTAATTTTCATTTTGAACAGTATTCATATGAACACTAATGCAAGTTGATATCTTGTCCAGTCGTTATTTCTTTTCACTTTTCTCCTCTCTCTCCCTCTCTCTCTCTCTCTCTCTCTCTCTCTCTCTCTCTCTCTCCCTTTCCTCTTGGCTTTTCTACGTTTCTCATTCACCTGTTTCTCATCGTCCATCTCGAGATTGCATAAACGACCCTAATGTCTTTCCTGTGGATGTTTTCCACGTGCTGAGGCTATTACACCTCCACTCTTGCATGGCTATCATTTATATTTGCTTTATGCGCCATGCGTATATCTATGCAGCAGCGTTTGCCTGTGGCTCCACTGCTTTTCCGTCGCGAATTTGGTCCACGTGCTTGCCCGGGATGCGTTTTCGGGCTGTATCTTATGCAGCTCTATATACCAAGGTTATCATGAAAATCATATCTTCTATATATTTAGGGGAAAAAAAACGTTCTTTAATGCAGCTCGATAATACCGCATGACTGGAATGAAGCAGAACAATCGAATCATACAGCCGGTCAATACTTTGTACTTTTTCATTCAATATTTAATAATCGTCATATATTCGATGATAAGGCTGATGAAAATGTTTTACATTGAGCATTCAGTGAGGAGCTTCGTTACAAATGCTTGAGGCGTTACCCCCACTTGTAGCGCAAAAAAAGGCCTTTTTCATGAATTTTTTTAAAAGAAAACTACAAAACTTTTTTAATCGATCAATATACCATCTTAAAGAACACATCTTGCAGAACTTTCAGTAATTTTTTTATTGAAAAATATTACATTGTTTAGTGGCAAATGGCCGTCAATGAAATAATGTTTTTATATACACGGTTTGCGGTGACCAACATTGCGGCGAAGTGGATCATCTGAAAAAAAATGCGGATGGATTTAGTCAAATATAAGTATAAACTAGTCTTTAATCGAAGGATTTTAAAAAATATTCATTTTTCACAAAATGGCGGACAGTCGAAGTTAATGGTTCGATTTTAACGAAAAAAAACGGCCGTTTTTTTGGCTATAAAACGGCCATTTTTTTCGAAAAAAAATCGAACGATCAAAGACTACATTTTTATGTATTAAATAAGCCTGCAAAATTTCAAGAAGATCGGTTCATTAGTGTTCGAGTAATCTTGGTCATCGACTTCAGAAATGCGATTTTGAGAAAAACGCGTTTAAAGTTTCTCTTTCAACGCTCTTTCAACGCGCATTCTTCTCTTTCAACGCTCATATCTCAGTCAATTTTGTTCGGATCAACTTGAAATTTTCAAGACATATTCTCAGATACTTATACTTCAACAAAATGCAATAAAAAAAAATCGATTTTTTCAAAATCGCAAGTGGGGTTAACCCCTTAAGAGTGATCGCGTAGCGCTGTCCTTTGTGACGGAAAATCGTGACGTATGCGTCGTTGGAACGCGAGCATCTTTTGAAATTATCTTTCTTTTCATTATTACCCGAAAACTTTAATATAGACGAAAATCAGTTAATTGTTGAATATTCGGCTTCCTGAAATGAATATCTTGAAGGGCTATACCAGTGTGAACGCTGAAAATTCGGGTGATTTTCGGGAATTTTTTGGAAGAAAAGTACTCAATTAAATGTTTCGGAAAATTAAGAATATATTTGGCTATGTTGACCTATATTACATATTTTTTTTCATAGAAAAAAAAGCCAAAAAAAAGTTGCTCCACTGCTGACATGATTCCGGCCGATTGAGTAGCTGAAATCGAAAAAGTAAAAAATTTCGTTAAACTGGAAGGTATTTCCTGTACAATGACGTAGGATTTTCGAAAAATATCAAAATCTAACAAAATGGCGTAGTTATGAAAAAAGTTTGTTTTCTTGCCTATAAAATGGTCGTTTTTTCAGAGCCAAATCGTCAATTTTCATCCAAACAAAGATATCCTACGTCATTGTAGAGTAAATATATTCTAGAGTACTTAGTTCAAATTTCAAGTCAATCGGATAGTTGCTCTTTGAGTTACAATGTCGGTAAATTTAAAAAATCTCATTTCGAGAAAAACGCGTTTAAAGATTTAACTATCGATTTTTGCATTCGGGGAGTATTAGAGATACGGCCTTGAAATTTTTACAGAATATTCTTGAAAGTATAAACTGTCGAAAATGGCAAAAAATCGATTTTTTTAAAGTGTCACATTGGTATAGCCCCTTAAAGAAGATGATTGGATGACGAGAAAACGGAAAAAATTAGCTCAAATGTGTACCACCCTAATATATATATATATATATATATATATATATATATATATATATATATATTAGGGTGTGTGTGTGTGCGTTTTTTAAGGCTACACATGTATGGTCATTTCCATGTCCCAAATAGCTCGTTACATCGCATCAAGCGTCGTAATGCAATTCCAAATGCGGCGCGATATTCTCGCAATCTCGGATATCCCTCCTTCGTACATCACGTCGATCCGTCGGAATTAATTCGACACCCGAAGTCTCTTCCGATAGGATTTTCCGATCGCGTGAACTGGAAAAATATGTTTCTCCGGTATGCCCTCGTCTTGCACTTGTACGTCACTACGTATACGTAACCGCGCCACTCTACTACGCGATCGCGCATCAATCCATGAGACACATACGACATATAAATGCACACACACACGCGCGCAACTTGTACTTTCTCAATTACGTTTTACAAATAATTGCGAATGAACGCTCACAGGAAATTAGAGCAGCCCGAAGACGTTCCGGGGCAGGGGGAGACAAAAAAAACAGACGACGGCGGACGAAGAAAAGAGCGGGGGGGGGTGGGGCGAGTAAGGGTACTGCTGCAATTAAGAGTACAGCCAGTCCGCAATACGGACGAGTACTTCTTCCTTGTGGTATATTTTCACGGTGAAAGCGTGTCCGCGTTAGATCGCGCCGAGGCGAGTTCCTATTAGCCCCGCGACTCCCGGTGCTGTTACTCCTCGCTCGGAGTTCGAGTTATCCGCGTAATGACTGCGCGAAAAAAAAAACAAGAACGGTCGTTGTAATTTGCACTACTGCTCCAATTCCGTTGTGTTGATTATCGATTATCGATCGATCGATCGGGACACTCTGCATATATATGACGATCGATGCATTTCGAAGTGCATATGTATAATCGATCGATCGATCGATCGGGACACTCTGTATATATATAACGGAAGTTGCGAAGAAAATGCAATATATACATGTATAGTGCATTTAAATTTTTTCCTCCGAGTTTAAACAACTTTTTTCTGCGAAAAAATAGTTTCGATAAATTTGTTTTACGAAAAAATAGTTTCAATAAATTTGGTCTTCGAAAAAATAGTTTCAAAAAATTTTGTCTACGAGAAAATAGTTTAGTTGAATTTTGTCTTTGAGAAAATAAAAACCGATGCTACAGCATAGATTTGTATTTTTGTTCCTCTATTGTGTAAGTATGACACATTTATGGTGAATTTGAGATTTTTCATACATTTTCGGACTTGTCATCAAAACAAATAATTAAAAAAAAACTACCCCCCTCCCCTGGGTACTCAATTGATACTTTTATGAAAGCTGATGCATGAAAAATCATGCCTCAAATTCCCATAATGTCAAAAATAAAAGTTGTCAACTGGCAAGAATTATTATTTTTTTGTAAATTTTTCCAAATCGACGAGATTGAGATCCCGTGCAAAAGTTGATAACACTTGTACCTACGTAGAGGGCTCATGAAATAAGGAACTTATTTCCTAAAGGAGTGAGATGCAGTCAGAGGCGTGAAAAGACGAGCGTTTTCAATAATTTTGTTTTTATAGTAATTAAGTTTGTTTTACAAAAGTGGCTACACAGACTGTTTATGTTATAGTTCAACTTGACTTGTACAAATTTTCAAAGAAAAATATTGATTATTCGTAAAAATATCGCCATCTTTGTCGGACCCCCTTCGGCATGTAGTGCTTTGCGGTGACCATCATCCGACTATTCATCGGATTGACTTGAAATTTTCAGGGAATATTTTCGGAACATCATACTTCAAGGAAATGTTTTAAAAAAAATATTTTTTTGAAAATTCCGACTGTAGCTTACTCCTTACTTTGTATGCCCATTGTCATGCATTTTTTTCGAGTAGTTCTCGTTGACTCTTGAATAATTTACCTAAAAATAAATTCTTGCCATCCAAGATCTTTAATTTCGGAGATTATGGGAATGCATTTTTTTTAAGTGATCAGTCATTTATCAGCTCTCAGAAAAGTATCAATTGAGTGTCCAGAGTGGAATAATTCTTTTCACACTTATTTGTTTTTGGTAACAAGTCTCAAAATAATAAAAAAAAATCTTAAAAGCACCACATTTCGAGAACACCTCATTTTCGACCCCTAGTTAACGGGGGTTAATTTCTTGCAAATTACCTCTAGTACAACCCCTTCCAAGGAGTAGGTCGATTTACCAATCACCCTGTATACTGCATTGTCTTTCGTACATACAGAGACCATTTAATTTCCTGGCAGCGTTTTTTTTTTCACATTACTTGCAGCGTGATAAATTAATTTCCTTGTAGTTTTACGCTTTGCGTTACACGCATACACACAGGCACGCTAGCTCCGTGTCTTGCTGTCGTTTGCGACGTTGCGTGGCGCACTTTTCCGTGCGACACGTAGAAGAGAACGACACATAGCGTGTCATTCCACGGGATTCCCGGGCAAGAAGCTGCATTTACACGTATAGATATGTGTATAGCCGAATGCACGTACAAGCGACTGTATATACGTGTTTTTCGGTGGCGTACGTCTGGCACGCGTATTTACTTGCATAGACGGGTTTGCCGGTAAAAGTGCTATCCAATACGATCTTGAAGTTTGCGTCACTGAAATGCAACGGATTTTTTTCCCCCAGTCGCTAGCATTTTTTGTAGTACATTAAGGGTACGAAAAAAATTGGTAGAAAGGTTTTCTGATCTAGAATTTTTAGCATCCCAACAATTAAATTCAGCATCCTGAAAATAAAAAAAATGAAAAAAAAAGGGTTGAAGATCTTTTAGGATTTAAATAGAATTCAATTTAGGATCCTAAGAATTATAATAGCAAACATAAAGAAAGGATTGACGATCCTTTAGGATTTACGTATAATTGAATTAAACATTGAAAAACGCATCTAGGAAATAAATCATTTTAATTCCAAAGGATTCTTTATAAATTGAGGATTCCTTAGGATGAATTCTAAAAATTCTGGATAGGGATTTTCGTTGTTAATATAAATGCGAGAACTATGGAAAAATGTTTTTTTGTTGTATTTGTATTGTCTCGGGATGCGCGCGATGCCGTTGCACCAACGAAAAAGGAAAGGACGCGACTCGTGGAACTTCGGACCTCCGATCGCGCTACGGATCAGTAGCCCCTTTTTCCGTTTCGTATGTGATACAATTGTGGTGTACGTGTGTCGGTGCGTACACATTGGCCAGTGACGTTTCAGCCCGTGCAAATGCAGCTGAATCTGCCGCGTGAGACCATTCAATCAACGCGTGCTCGCGTACAAATTAAATTTTTTTTGCCCCGTTCGAAGTTCGCTCGTGACTAATAGAAGTCCCACTGTTTGTGCTCGCTTCTCTCGCTCTTTGTTTCTTTCTTTCCTTCAGAGCATTTATGATACATTTTGAGGCTAAATAGATCACTCGGTTTTTTTGGTCTTTTTTTGTGGTGTCCGTTTGTTCGTATCGTGAGGACGGCTCGCACGAGTACACATGACTTTGCAGTCAGGTCGTGATTTTTTTTAAATTTATTTTAGCGACGATGAAGAGCGCGTTAATTGATTCTTGAGGGAACGAGATACCAGACGTATCGCGAAAGTGTACGAGAGTGGGAGAAGCGCTAGAGCGGCGAGAGTGGGGGAAGCTGTTGAGCGCGGAGAGTGGGAGAAGCGCTAGAGCGGCGAGAGTGGGGGAAGCAGTAAAGCGCGGAGAGTGGGAGAAGCGCCAGAGCGCGGAGAGTAGGGGGAGCACTAGAGTGCGGAGAGTGGGAGAAGCGCTAGAGCGGAGAGAGTGGGGAAAGCGCTAGAGCGGAGGGAGTGGGGGAAGCGCTAGAGCGGCGAGAGTGGGGGGAGCAGTAGAGCGCGGAGAGTGGGAGAAGCGCTAGAGCGGCGAGAGTGGGAGAAGCGCTAGAGCGGCGAGAGTGGGGGAAGCAGTAGAGCGCGGAGAGTGGGAGAAGCGCTAGAGCGGAGAGAGTGGGAGAAGCGCTAGAGCGGAGAGAGTGGGGGAAGCGCTAGAGTGCGGAGAGTGGGAGAAGCGCTAGAGCGGCGAGAGTGGGGGATGCAATAGAGCGCGGAGAGTGGGAGAAGCGCTAGAGCGCGGAGAGTGGGGGAAGCACTAGAGCGCGGAGAGTGGGAGAAGCGCTAGAGAGCGGAGAGTGGGGAAAGCGCTAGAGCGCCAAGAGTAGAGGAAGCGCTAGCGTCGCGGCCGCTCGTAAGAAAAGCACGGCGTTTCATCGAAGCACGGGCAACGTGGCGCGAAGTGGGGGAACTCTGCAGTGCGCCCAGAGGGTTAATGGCTTTTTTCTATGTCCTTGTACACATATATAGTTTTTATATTTTGAATTTGTAAGTGTTGTATACACTCCCACCTGGATGCCCTCATACACGAATTCGCGCGCGTGTGTGTGCCTTTGGGTTTGTTTTACTCGACACATCGCGTGGGACTTCCGTCTTCCGTCCGAGAATTGATTCGCTGCCAAAGCCATGATCGAATCGTGCAAAATGCTCCTCTCTCGTTTAAATCACTCGCGGTCTGACAAATTTTTCGATTAAATTTTTTGGGTGCACGACTGAGAGGAAAATAATCGTGAAGGCGACGAAAAAAAAGAATACTTGTTTATTTTTTATAATTTTGTTTTGAATCATTATAGATATATATATATTTTTTTTTCATGTAAATAAATTTACTTAGAATGTAGTTTCTTTATTTATTCATTTGAATTTTTTTCACTTAGTTTTGTTTCTTATAATACATTTACAAATACATATTAACAAATTAAAAATAATAAATTGAATTGTATATATGTTTTTTGTTCACCCATTTGTACTTATTAAAACCGCATTATTTATTCATCAAAAGCTTTTTAATAAATAGAAATATGCAGACAAAGGAAAGTTAAAAAAATACATCTAAAATTGAATTTATTATTTTTATTATTTTTTACATTTTTTAATTTGTTAACACGTCTTCTCTCGTCCAAGACTTTTCTAAACGAAACGCCGAAGCTTGTTCGCGTGTTGGTTTCAAATTTGCGCACATTGCAGCATGACGTTTTTGCAAATCGCGCGCGTTCTATGGAAAGTGCCGAGTAATCTCCCGGGTCGTACAATGAAGCTTCCCTCTCGTATCTGAATAAAAAAATTGAATAATTCATCGTCCTAGACTTTGCGCGCTCTCCGATGCGATTTCGATAAAGAAACGCGCACGTCGCACGCCTCGTGTTATAACGGGAAAACGAATAAACTTTTCCCTATTGAAAATCAAGACGATTTTCTAGTTGCTTTCGAAAGAAGAATCATTTTTCGATATGGAGCGCCGTGACTTCTTTTAAAAAAAAAAAAAAAAAAAAACACACAATTGACATATTTACCGGTGCCAGTTCGAAAGCGATTTATTTGATTTAAATCGACGTGTTTTTTAACCGCCTTGAAACGATTTACCTACGCTCCTTCGGCTGGAACAGCGGGCAATAAACGACGTTACGAAAATGAATGAATGCACTTGATGTCGCGTTTGTTTCGCGGACGTATTCGAAAGAAAAAGAAGGAAAAAACACATCGATCTCGCGAGACTTATTCATCCGCGAGAAAAATTGGGTTCTTTTTTGGACGTCCTACGCGATCCGTTCCGCGCTTTAAAAATGTTTGACCTGTGGTCGCAACTATTTTTCACGCTGGGCGATGTGTGCGCGTCTTCTTCGCGCGCTCGCGCGAGAATAACGTTGATCCGCGTGGGACGTGGCGCGTTGTTCGCTCCATACTCGCGTTTTACGCACGTACGATCGGTACTCCCATCCACGTGAAAAACTCTTCGTGACAAGACGAAGATGCTATCCGCTTTTCTTTTTTTTCTCTCGAACAGCACACGTTACGGGCTGTCCGTTCTTTTTTTTCGCCCGCCAATGCTAAATTCTCGATTTGTACATGCCATCCCGCCTTTTGGAACGAAAGGTAAATGGTAGAAATTGCAAAACGTCACAATTTATATTGTTATAAAGATGGGAAGGAAAATACGTTGGCGATTTTTCATTTTGACGTTGGGTTATTCCGTTCTTTAAATCAGTTGCAGTATTGTGATATTTTCGTGATTTCTCACTCGAATATGTTGCAATTTTTCGAATTAGATATTATCTTGTGTTTAGTTTTTTGCCACGATTTATTTAATTAATTACTTTTATTATTTATTATATGTGTGATTTTTATTATTCATCGACGATTTCCAATTTAACTTCGGAATTGCTCAGTTTTATAATTTGCAGAATTATAATATTGTGATTATTTCTTACTCATTGTCAGATGATGAGTTATCATTTTTCGAATTATCGATTTATTGTATATTCAACTATTTTTTATTGTTGGATTATTCCGTTCTTTAAATAATTTCCAGTATTGTAGTGTACTCGCGATTTTTCACTCGAATTTGTTGCAATTTTTGGAATTAGATATTATCTTTTGGTTTCTTTTGTTACGATTTTTAAAATGAATTTTGTATTAATATTTATTTATATATATATATATATATATATATATATATATATATATATATATATATGTATATGAATTTTATTATTCATCAACGATTTCCAATTTAATTTCGGGATTCCTCAATTTTATAATTCGCAGAATTATAATATTGTGATCTTTCACTCATTGTCGGATGATTTATCATTTTTCGATTTCTTCAAATGATCGATTTTATTAGTAGTAGTAGCAGCTTTATTTCCTGTATAGCCTGGCGGATTTTTACGTTATTCTCCCTCCTTCACATATTTCTCATCGCTAGTTGTCATTAATATTATAATATTGGTACATAATCCGCTAGTAGCTGTAAAGGGAAAGAACACAGACAACGAAAATATATATATATATATATATATATAGGTGAAGAAATATACATATATGTACAAGTAGCTTCACACAGCCTCTCCATATTAATTTACATCGATTTTATTATATATTCAACTTATTTTTCATTATACCTCATTGTCTTATTCGTTTATTTTTATCGTAATTTATATATTTATATTTTATCATATATCAATGGATACCGAGATTTTCAAGCACGTATTAACATCGTCGGTTAATCCAATCGCACCGTCAAGAAATTGATAAGTGCGAGCTCAGTGAAAAATGCAGACAACAAACATTGATGTGTTATTCACCGTCGCCAAATATTTGCTGCCCAATCGACGAATTATTCGTGAAGTATTTCAGATCTTTCAAAAACAACAAACATCGCGGATTATTGATTTATTGACTGCTTCATAAAATAACGACGGCTATAAATACTCTGCGCCGGCAACGAAGATATCCGATGAGTCTGAAGTTTCCCACGTTGCAAGGCAACGCACGTTTTTTTCATTTTTTTCATTACTTCATAATTTTCCGCACGTTCCACCCTCACCCACCTATGAGAGATCGTAAAATGAATTTTCTTTTCGACCACCCGAATGCACCCTTATCGACGAGTGAAAGTTGACAAAAGTCGTGATGCACTGTAACCATAAAGAAACCTCCAACATGAATATGAACTATTTCAATTTTTTCCGGGTCCACCCTTATAAGGGAAGGGTTCCTTTATACACCGGATTTCTTTCTTCCGCAACCCACCCGCACGAGGGAAACGTGGAAGTTGAAAAAATTGTAATTAGCGGATGATTTTGCATCGATCAGGGTGTTGAAGAATCGATCGGACCGAATTTCGACTTACTCATTCCAGGACATCGATATTTGTCCGTAAACCCTGGCGGAAAAATATTGCTCCGATCGGTTGGCTCTGCCCCAAATTTCTTTGCGACCGAACGCGAAATGAATAATAATTTATATGTAAAAAAATATTTTAAAAATAAGCTTTTATTCAATGTACTAGAAAGTAGAAAATAATTTTTTTTTACCAAGTCGACTATATGTGACTAAATAAAAGCTTGGGCCGCTCAATTTTTAAAATGTTTAATCAATTTTATCAATTCAGTTTTATTAACCGTTTTTAATTAGAGAAATTATTATCACACCTTTATACCCAGTTTCAGGATTTTTATTTAAGCAATTTTTGAGAAATTTATTTAAGAAATTCCATTTAAGTTGGTTTACAGTTATTTAAATATAGTTGATATGTCAACGGATTTATGTAAATGAAAGATCAAATGTCTAAATGTCGAGCGCCCCAAGCTTTTATCTATAGTCACATATAGGTGACTTGGTAAACAAATTATTTTTTACTTTTCAGTCTTTAATGGATTTTTACTAGTTAGTTGTCACTAATAGTTTACTACTTTACGAGTTTGCACGTTAGGAACATGAAATCCTTGTAAAAAAACAAAGACTGTAATTGTGGTTGAACTTATGACTGATTGCTGCATATAAACGTTTCACATACAAACACAGTCGGAATTTGTTTGTATATGTTTGTGAGATTTTACATGGATGATTAGATATCGCTTATTTTACATGAACAGTTGAATATTTTACGGATATTTTTTTAACTCGAATCATGAATTCTCACCTTCTAGATGCATGTTTGCAAAATTTCAGAGCTCCAAGTAGTCGGGAAGTGGGTGAAATATCGATTTTGCGTTTTGCATCTCACAGAAAGTGAAGTTAAATAAAAGCTTGTAAAAAAAAGGAGTTCTTGATTGTTGTCGCTATATTCGTTGAACGGCAATTCCTCTGTTTTGCAATAGAAAATTGTGAGCGTATATATCGTACAAATTTCCGAATGCTCTGATGCATTCTATTGCACGTTGTTACCTCGTAATGAACTTTGGGTCATTGTCCTTGATGCATATTACCCTCACTGTCGTTACGAAGATCGTACGGTAAACTCATATTTAGCCGAGAGACTCGGAATTCATACGTATTTTCGCTCTACCGCTGGTGTGGTGAGCGAAACACACACACACACAGATATATATATATATATATATATATATATATATATATATATATATATATATATATATATATATATATATATATATATATCGTATCTTCAACTGCATACTTCCGGCACGACGTTACCTCGTGCAGCACGTACATGCACACGCGCACACACATAAGTATCGATATTGTTCTTTTCCACGCCATTCATCGCGTAATTTTAGGTATAATAAATATTTTCGAATTCAAATAACTCCCGCCGCAATTCCATTTTAATTGTGCCAATCAAATAAAGGAATAAGTCATCAGAAATTGTTTGATCGCAATTATTTTGACGTATTGGTTTTCAAAAACTTTTCCTCGTGAATCTTCTGACGGTAATGATGTATCAATATTTTAAATTCAATATTCGAAAATTTTACTTTGAAATTTAACTTTTCTTGATGAATCTTCTTACGATAATGGTATATTAATATTTTAAATTCAACATTTAAAAATTGATCTTGAAAATTTAACTTTTCTTGATGAATCTTCTTAAGATAATGGTATATTAATATTTGAAATTCAATATTTAAAAATTGATCTTGAAAATTTAACTTTTCTTGATGATTCTTCTTACGATAATGGTGTATCAGTGTTGATCAAGAAAACATGTTTCTCCAATGTATATAAGCATAACGAACGTGCTATAGCATAATTGTCAGTCGCTACTGAAAACTAATAGCTTTTTCCTTTATTACATTATATATATATATATATATATATATATATATATATATATATATATATATATATATATATATATATATATATATATATATATATATAATGTAATAAAGGAAAAAGCTATTAGTTTTCAGTAGCGACTGACAATTATGCTATAGCACGTTCGTTATGCTTATACATAATAACTATGTTTAGAAACAATTGACAGGCACGATAAAAAAATTATACATTTTTCTCCACTATAATTTTTTATTATTATTTTTTCTAAACGATGACCGTTTAAATTCGACTTTTTGTCAGTCGCACATTATCAGCGGAACGTTGCAAGCTACGAGATTGATCTTTGCATCGTTGCAGTGCAATGAAAAAAAACTCTTTCGGCTGATTTTAGCTACCAGAATCCGTAAACTATTTTGCGGATACTTATTTGGAGATCGGTAATTAAAATGTGCAAAAAAAAATCACTTTTGTGCAAACTTCAATCCATCCGCAAGCTCCTGCCCTGACGCCTATTACTGCCAACCTCACCTACCCCTCGTTCCAACCGATTTTTCCACTTTCGGATGTTATTGGTTGTGTCTTCGCGAGTAATTTCACATATTATAACCCGATGAAACTCAAACAAACCAATACAAGTCCGAACAGACAGTATAAAAAATCAATATAAATAAAAAAGGCGCATATCTTTAATGTAAGGCGACTGATGGCAATTAATTTTGCAAATTGGACGTGACGTACGAAAGTAGATAAGGCGACGAAGCCTGAGACTGTACGTTTCTTAATGAATTTTCATTCGCAATGCGTACGTCATCCGCAGGATAAATATTAAATACCACAGGAGCGAGTCAATGTATGAATATAAATATATGCATTTATAAACCAAACGAATTCGGGCATATACGAGGATGCACGTTTTTTTATTTATGATGATGCGCAAACTACATATATAACTGGTCTTTATATAGATAATATAATTATATAGTAGTCATATATATATTAGTTTATTAAAATTAGAAGACTGATATATATATATATATATATATATATATATATATAGTAGTCTTTTTTATAGGGTATGCCCTTTAAGGGTGTTTAAACATACGCCGCCTCTCACATTACCTCCTCCTCCACATATGTTCTTACAAATTATATACGTGCCTTTCCGTTTTCATATTTCATATATCGGTATTTCATTCCCCGTGCGGTACCGGTTTTATCAATATCTCGAATTCTAGAAAGACATTTTGATTTTTTTGAAAAAAAGAGACATTTTGAAAAATAACGTGTAACGCGAAATCGATAAGGATTTAAGGAAAACCTCAAGATAGTAAAAAGTTGAATCGATTTTCGTTGAGTTCGCGAGAATTTTTTGAGATTTTTTTTTCGAATTTTTTTTTTGCCCCATTTTCGGTAAAAAATTAGATGATTTAATTACCGTAGCTCGAGAACTGTGATGAAATTTCACTACAAACCCCGTTTTTTGGTAAAATTTCTAGAAAGGAAAAAAATTGTATTTTTGTATTTTCAACGCAATAGAATCGGTTTACGTCAATCGATTGACGTGACCAGAAAATTATAACATTATAATGGGGAAAAAAATTTCGCGTTCGTAAAAAGGAATACCTTAAGCTACACTTTACCGTATTTATCGGGGGCTCGGGGAAACTGTGACTAACTTGTTTCGGTACAGACGGCCCCTTATTCTTCTGATTCTCCGGTGCACAGACGTTTTACTTAAGTATGTACACCAAGCTCTCCGAAGTATTGGCATCCCGTCGACCGGTTGATGCGCCAGCCGGTCCACGGTTAAGCGGTCACCGCTCCGAGTATCGGCCGTGCGCAACGCTGCTTATATCGCAGTGCCGCCGGAGCCGAAGCCCGACTGCCCATTCACTAGTGTTGGTTATATATATATATATATATATATATATATATATATATATATATATATATATATTCATTTATTTATATATTCAAACATATTTATGCATACCTATATATATATATATATATAGATATATATGTAAACGTACATTGCGATTCACATAATCGCAATTGTCTCCAGTCGTGCCTGCACATCCTGCCTTCCTTTTTATCATTTCCTCGTACCCCGCGCACGCCGCGCACACAGTCCGCGGGACACAGAATCGATACGTATAATTTGAATCGAGTCGCAATTCTGATGCGTGCGGCATGCAAACACGAGAAGAGTAAGATTAGACGATTAACATGTGGTTAAAATTTGCATCGTTGCAACGCAAGGAATAATCATTCTCCTTAATTGTTCAAATTTTTTTACCCCTTCAGTCTATGAAAAACACTCGAACGATTTTCCGTGTTCTTGTTAGAGATTCACCACCTCAATTTGCGAAAAAAAAGCTTTGGATCATAATGAAAATAAGGAAACGAAAAACGAACAAAATAAATCGTTGCATTCCAACGATGCAAACTTCAACGTCAGCCATTAACTTTCACGAATCGGCTGCATAGTTGGAATGCAACGAGCATTATTTTCAAGTTCTTTTTTCCAAAATATCCAAAATCGTATTCGGGAATTTGTTTGTAGATCACTAAATAGGAATCCAATCAAATGTTTGCGTCATTTTCGCAGCTCAAATCCGCCCAAGTAAAATTGGGGAATGAAAAAAATGTTCATTGCAGTCATAAACACGCGGATACTAATCCTACTAGTGATATACTTAGTTGCCTTTAAGGGGCTATACCAGTGTGAACGCTGAAAATTTGGGCGATTTGCGGGAATTTTTTGCAAGAAAAGTACTCAATTAAATGTTTCGGAAAATTAAGAATATATTTGGCTATATTTGACCTATATTACATAATTTTTTCATAGAAAAATATTGAGATCCAAGCGACTTGTGCGCTGCCTTCGGAGGCGCCAAAAAAAAGTTCCTCCATTGTTGACATGATTCCGGCCGATTGAGTAGCTGAAACCGAAAAAGGAAAAAATGTCGTAAAACTGGAAGGTATTTCCTGTACAATGACGTAGGATTTTCGAAAAATATCAAAATCTAACAAAATGGCGTAGTTATGAAAAAAGCCTGTTTTCTTGCCTATAAAATGGTCGTTTTTTTCAATGCCAAATCGTCAATTTTCATCCAATCAAAAATATCCTACGTCATTGTAGAGTAAATATATTCAAGAGTACTCAGTTCAAATTTCAAGTCAATCGGGTAATTGCTCTTTGAGTTACATTGTCAGCAAATTTGACAATTCACATTTCGAGCAAAACGCGTTTAAAGATTCAACTATCTATTTTTGCTACATAAAATGATATTCACCATAAAAACTGCCAATTAGCTGTACCTGGCCCATACAATGTACTGTCGAAAAAGGCAAAAAAATCGATTTTTTGAAAGTGTCACACTGGTATAGCCCCTTAAAGCGACGAGCAAATTTCCAAAAATTTCGGGGACAAAAAATCGAGATCTCCAAATAAAATCACAGTCCGCCGACAGTCCGTCAGGAATAAGCGACAGCTGGGAATATTTTACATATCGCGATGCAAACGAGTGCCCGAAGTGTTCGAGAGGTCTGCCGCGTGCTGAAGTTGATGGGAACCGGCGGTTGGACACTCGGTCAAACGTACAGTGCTCCGAATTTACATGTACTTTTTCTATATTTAACTTCTGAAAGCCTCGCCACACGTACAAAAATCGAGGGAGTGGAGTATTCGGAGTTATACGTGTATATTGTTAAGGTTGTTTCGAAGACATTCGACTTCGAGGACACTCCTCAAAATAACCAGATGGGTTGTGATAGCCAACATCAGATGGATCTAGCGGGTTTGAAATATCCTTTTCCTTATATCTATATATATGTGTGTGTGTTCATAGGCAAACACTGGATGATTGGCCACATCCCGTGGACCTTTCGTTCTGGCGTAATCGCCTTCGAGCATTGATTCTCCTCATTGTTACAGCACGTCGCGGCAGCGCTGCTACAACTCGGAAATTCATTATTTCGGCACAGCAGCAGCGTAGGGTCAGAGTGGAATCAGTGGCTCATTTTTTTTCAATGGTCTATAGCTGCCCAAACGTTCACACAATCTCAATGAAACCTTGACTAAACGTGAGATGTGTTCAGTGGCTTCATTTTGTTGAAACACACTGTACGGCCTAACCCAATAGATATTGAGATCATCACCATTTGAAAAAAATGGGATTTCATCCACTGTGTACTTGGGGGTGTACACAGTGAAACATGCCAAATTTCACAGTCAAATAAAGGTTCAAAATCAAGCAAAATTCGAAGAAAATTACCCTGATCCACTGTACACTTGTAGGCAATGGAGTGCTTTTCTCTATACAATGGGGAGTATTGTGCAGTAAACTATTGAAAAATTAATTTAAGAAAGACAGCATATTATGAGATCAATCACAATCATTTATTGAATATTAGTCAACACGGCCTAACCCAATAAATATTGAGATCATCACCATTTGAAAAAAATGGGATTTGATCCACTGTGTACTTGGGGGTGTACACAGTGAAACATGCCTAATTTCAGAGTCAAATAAAGGTTCAAAATCAAGAAAAATTTGAAGGAAATTACCCTGATCCACTGTACACTTGTAGGTAATGGAGTGCTTTTCTCTATACAATGGGGAGTATTGTGCAGTAAACTATTGAAAAATTAATTTACGAAAGACAGCATATTATGAGATCAATCACAATCATTTATTGAATATTAATCAATAATGAGTACCTACCTAATGAGGTAGTACCGGTACCTATATAAATCACAACGCGAAAGTATTCATATTGTGACTTACCTCTGTGTACCTCGAAAAATTGAGCCACTGTGTACCGACCCTCACTTTTTTTCTGAAGTGGGTACTGACGAGTTTCTATTTTTGTTAGGTTAACAAATACGATGCTCAAATACCGCAATATAGCTGTATATCGCGGGAGAACAATGACTTCGAACATAACTGCGATAGGTAAAGAAGGAAAAAACATACAAACAGCTGGTTTTTCAACTTTTGACACCAAAAATAATACAAAATCACCTCTCACAACCGAATTGCGCGGAAACGATTGACAGACAGGTTCAAACCTATTGGCATCCGAGGGCGGTTCTAATGTGAAAAAGACGCAGATATATACATGTCCACTTCTGAGAAACAGAAAAGGTTCAGTGTACCCACTGTTGCCACTGTTCCACACTTTGACCCTGTTTCATTTTTCAAATGCTGCGCGCATTGCAAAACCGAAGTGAATTTTCATTCAATTTTAATGGGGATTTTGGTAAATATTCGAAAGCGGGTCTCCTGCTAGAGTTAGGCTAATTGTTGTTTGGGTTTGTTTGGGTTGATTTGGGTTGTTGCCTCATTCTAGCAGGAGCCCCACTTCCGAATATTTACCGAGATTTTTTATGGTCTTGAAGTTTGCTTCGTTGGAACGCAACGAAAGTTCTTTTTTACATTTTAATTTCCTAATTTTTATTATTATAGATCTTTTTTCTGTAGATTTAGATAGTGGATCGCCAATTGAGTAGCCCAAAAAATTAATGCGGGATTTTTGTAGACAAAGTAATCCGAAATAAATGCAAGGTATTTAAATATATAAATTTTCATGGCATTCCAACGATGCAAATTTCAACCTTACGATTTTTGGTAGATAAGAATTCATTCATTGTGCTTCAATTTAAATGGAGAATTTTTGTAGATACGAATTGGTGAATTTTTTCTCTCCAATTTCAATGACGATTTTTTGTAGATACAAATTCCTTTATTCCAATTTGTATGACAATATTTCGCAAATCGCAGTTCAGATATAAAGGAATTTCTAACTTTGACAGGTACCGGTAAAAGTTCAATATTATAATATGGAACTTATGGATAATTATAATCATTAACGCGTTGATTAGTTGTCGAATTGACCAATAACGAAAGTGGTTTTTTTTTATTTGGACATGGTCAATTTTAATTTTTTCACGTCCACTTCGAATGTCGAACCCCGCACATTTATCGAATTTCGATTAATTTTCGACTTTGAAAATAGAGAAGACTACGTCAATCGACGTTCATTCCACACCAGGCGATGCACTTTCTGCATTTCGCTCTCGCTTTTTGCCAACGAAAGAAAGAGAAAAAAAAACGTCACTCGTCATTTTTCACTCTCAGACTACTTCAAGTTTTACTTCAAATATCATTTTATTTTTTCGCGCGCTATGCTCTGTGACACGAACGCGTAAATCGCGTTTACGTCGGATTTCTCTCTACTTTTTTTTTTCTCTGGCGTGTGTGCGCGAGCTTCTGTAATTTCACTCTTTCGCGATCTGTGGGCAAAGTGACGTGAATGCATGTTTCGAGTTCTGTGCCCGGAGAAAGAGTGTCACACACGTGATTTAGTAGGTTAAAAGCTATGCGGTTTATGATTTTCGTTCAATAGGATATATATATATATATATATATATACGAGGTATAGTTAATTCTAATAAAAAGTTAAATTTATTCAATATTTCAGCTTAGTATCATAAAAAAAAAAATATTAGCGACTACTTTTAAAAAAAATTAAACTGTATGAAAATTATACATCAAATTTTGACTTATTGGAAGAATTGAAAGGACGCAATTTATATATATATATATATATAAATTGTCACGTACAAAATCAACGTCGCCAATTCAGCAGATTCTCAAATTATAACCACAAGACCAAGTTACAGACCGATTTTTTATCCACATGAGTAGCTGAAAAGTTTCGCAAGTAATTTGACCATGTTTGGTATCCGGTGTCACGTACTTACCTAGGCAGAGGTATACCTTATTGTGTAAACGTAGCTGGCCGCTGTACCTTGAACATCGGTGAGAAAGAAAAGTACATAAGTTAACGACTGCGTATTATTTAAAAATTAATGCAGCCGAAAGTTTGTGCTTTTGCAAAGTTTGTTAATCAAGTCAGTTAACTATCACGATATTTGAGCACTGCAGTGACTTTTAGGGGGCTCTTTGTTTAGTTGAATTCCAAGTGGGAAGATGGTCTTTTATATATATATATATATATATATATATATATATATATATATATATATATATATATATATATATATATATATATATATATATATATATATATATAGTACCTAATTTTGAGAAATTTTACAAAAATCATACTTTCCATGATAACTCGAAATCCTTTAACTTTGGACTAAGGTATCCTAGGTTAGTTCCGAACGAGGTGATCCACCACCCCCTTAAGGCTTTGCATCGACCTTCCCAATACCCTGTACAGGGTATACGGCAATACGCAAAAAACCTGCAAGCGTGTACGTTGCAACTAAGGAAATGAAAAAATAAAATAAAACACACACACACACACACACACACACTCGACCGGCGGGAGTCATCGACATGCGAAACACGCGAGACTATCAGTCTCGCGGTCTACCCATAGAATTCCTTTGGCGTCGATTTCCTCCAAGAAACATCGTATCGGAAAACGCATTATGTATGCGCGCCATTCTCATAACAGAAGTAACACGTTGCATTTGCATTTGTATATGTTTATACACATATATACACCGTTACAAATATGTATGTAAAACAAGCCTCGGCCGAGTACAATTATTCTCGTATGGCAAAACGTACAGTGCTTTCTCGTAATGAAGGAAACGTTTTAGCCAGACAGAAGAGAGTGTCGGGGCTCTTTTTTGCGATACAGTCTCAACTTTTTTCAAATATTGTACAAAGTAAAATTTATATAATTTTGATAAGATGAACAATAAAAATTAGTCCGATAAACTGAACATTTTTCTCACGTTTTATTTTAATATTTCCTTATTATTATTGATATGAATAATGTTTGAAAAAAAATATTTCTCGTATAAAAAAAAAACAATTTTAATTTCATTCCAACCAAACAAACTCAATAATCATCATAGCCATCGTCATCATCGCTCTTTTTTTTACCCACTCCACAAAGTTTCCATCGTAAACGCTTTACGAATGACAACGCAAGAAAAAATGTTTAGCGATCAGGGTGAAAAGATTAGCCGCGTATTCGAGCAGTAAGTTATTTCGCACATTACCAGGTCGGACGTGCACGCGAGGAAAAATTACTTGCCTCGTGGCGCAACAACGTGGACAATCTCACTTCTTTTTTCTTTCTTTTTTTTTCCGCCCGCCGCAATGTCGCAAAGGAACATTCTTAAAAATCGGGAATAAGTGTCAATCGTGCCTCATTGCCGATCGCAATATCGTTACCGCAATGAGTGTCAAGTTACGAAGAGCTTCCGGATCGATCGAAGTCTCGAACAAAGTTCTAAGTTTTGGAATAATCATATTTACATTGTAACGAAGGTGACGATTGTATTGATTTCTTCATACGAGTTCGTGGGCTTTCGTTTTACCATTGTGAAAAACGTGGGTGGAAAGAGGAAAAGGAGAAAAAATGTGCAAATGTGGATATTGTGGATAACAATAGGAGTTTAGATTGGACAGTTGTATGGCCCACGGCTTGTGTCTATCACACACACCTACACACACACGCACACACTTATTCATTATCTGACAGAAACGGGGCGTTCATAAATTACGTAACGCAACATTTCCCAATTTTTGACCCCCCTCCCCCCACGTAACGGGACCGTAACGCTTGGCCAGGACCCCCCCCCCCCCCATTCCGTTACGTAACGGATGCTTTGTCGTCAATAATTGCGATTTGTTTCATAGACATAATTGATTATGAAAGGATTGGGTTTATATTCATTTTATGAAGTATATATTCATCTAGTTTTATACCAATTTTAATGACAAAATCTTGAAAATTAACGGAGATAGATGCCTTAATTTGACGACGAAAAAAAAATTCTCTTCATTGTCCCATCGATATCTTTACGAAAGGTTATCTGCAAATTGAAAGACAACAATTTATCGATATCTATACAACTGTAGCCATCGTTATGCATAGCCGTTTTATAATTTTTTTTTTTTTTACATAATGCCGACAGTTTGAACATTTTTTTCTATTTTCAAGGCCCTTTTTCTGTATTCAAGCAGTCTTCGAAAATAGTAATTATCAAATGTTAAAAACGCGAATACGTACAGCCTTAGTCACTGCGATTAAAAAAATGTTTTTAAAAAAATTGATAATCGGTTGATAAGTTTTTAAGTATTCGCTCGGACAAGGTCGAAAAAACTAGTGTGGAGAAAAACGCGTTCAATGTTTTCGTTCCGTGTTTCTTGATATAAAGTTACGTTTTTTTTTCTCCTAGAATATTGATACTTACATTGAAGTATCGATTCGCAGGTGATATGACGGTTCTTCATTTTCATGATAGTTCACAAAATAATAAGAGCCTGTACTTTATCTATTGTAAATGATGCCACACCTGTTGGGACTGAAGGCTTTAAGGTTAAGGGCTTTAAGGGACTTAAGGCTTTGCATCGAGCTTCCTAACACCCTGTATATATACGTCTATATATATAACGATTTAATAATGTTTCTGGGCCGTGTTGTGATTTTTTTTATTTTAACGCAACAACAAAATTGTTCAATCGAAACTTAACAATGTCTTTCTCAAACTGAATCGCGATGTTTTTATTTCACGGCACGAAGGCCTTTCCTTTTCGTCCGAGAATAAATAAATGAACGAAATTAAAACTATGCACATAGATATATATATATACATACATATACAGGCCTACTAGTTAGTGGTCACGATCCTGTGAAAAAGTTGTAGGATATATTTTCCTCTATCGAATAATCCAGTCATGCTTTATGCAAAAATGAAAAAATTTTCGAAATATTATTTTTATTTTTTTTTAAGTGAGGGGTAGGCATCTTCAGAAATCAATTTTAAAAAACTGTTGCATGGAATGAAACTTTTTTTCTTATTTGTGGTTTGAGGACACATTAACAAAGAATTAACAATAAAATAAGAACAATAATTCGACTTGCCGAGTTTGGAACCCATAATTCAAAAATGTGTGCAGATTATTCTTATTTTATTATTCATAATTGATCGTTACTGTGTCCTCAAACTACAAATAATTTAAAAAAGTTTCTGTATATATATATATATATATATATATATATATATATATATATATATATATATATTGTTCTAAGTTATTTAATTTATCTATTCCTTGGCAAAAGGGGAAAACGTATACATATACAGGGTGCCCCGTAAGTAATGCATAATCCTGCAACTGTCGATAAGTCAGATAATGTCCTACTATATGCTGGAATTTCAGTTTAGTCAAAGACCCACGGTTTTCGAAATTTTGGGCTTTATGTTATTTTTTTCAACCATCTGCTTTTGGTTTTTCGCATGCCATTTCTACAAATGATAATTTTTGTGTGATCCGGTTTAAAAAAAACTCTTGGTTATTTGTTTTATGTAGAAAAGTCTTCTTTTTCACCTTAAATGTTAAGGATACTTTATGAAAAAAGATCTGATGCAGAATTTCCATACAAACCAATTCGGACCTCAGAGTTTGATAGCCTGCTGTGTAAACAATTGTACTACGCATATCGTGCCATTTCCTTGAAAAAGTAGCCTAGTTATTGTCGATTCATATCATTTGTAGAAATGGCATGCGAAAAACCAAAAGCAGATGATTTTTTTCAAAAAATAACATAAAGTCCAAATTTCGAAAACCGTGGGACTTTTACTGAACTAAAGTTCCAGCTCATAGTAGGACATGATCTGACCTATCGACAGTTCCAGGATTATCCATTAAGGGGTTAGGCCACTCTAGAATTTTCGAAAAACCGATTTTTTTAATGGTCCCCTAGGACCTCAAAAATGATGCCCCAAATGATTATGGCCGGGAAGAATCTCTAAGTACTCGGTTTTCGAATTTTAGTACAAGACCGCCTGGTCCGCAGCTCACTACTCAAAACTTCAAACGCGTTTATCTCAAAACAGCAAATTTTTAGTTGGCCGGAAACATAACTCAGACAATTTTCAACCGATTCACTTGAAATGTTGAATATATATTGAAAAATACATTATCTATGGAAGTACGTAGGATTTTTTGTTATTTTGCATAGTTCATTTGTTATTAACAATTATCTGACGATTTTTTAGGCAAATTTTTCACTTTCCACTTTAGAAGTGCGTCATTTGGCCAAAAATCAATATATCGAAAAAATCCTACGTACTTCTATAGCAGTTATTATATATAATAGAAAAAAAATAATTGGCTCATTACAATTAAAAAACTAACGGAATTGTTTGTCCGGCCGTGGACCCTGGAAAAAGGGAGACGTCATCGCAAAAACGCTGCACAGCCGCCATTTTGAAATTAATCGCTTAAAAAAAATTATTGTATACAGTCACTGATGTGTATGATAAACACCCTTTTTTGTAATCTTGATTTATTTTGTAGTTTTTCTGAAAAAAAAATCCCCAAGAGCCAATTTTTTCGGCCTTAATTACAGGACACCCTGTACACGTATATATGGCCGCGTCTCTATGCAGCACATATATAAAAATTGCCCACGCATCCGGTAAATGCCGGTGCACATCGACGCACCTTATTAGAGGCGACAGCGTCGCCGCAACGTCTAACGTAGTGAAATTTATTGCATACATTCATTAAATCGAACACGAACACACACATATATTATATATATATATATATATTTTTGACGTACGAGCACACGAAAAGTCCTTGGATCGTTTGCGAGTATAATATGCTTGATTAGGCATTCCACGCCAACTCGATCCACACGCCTGACCCTTGCCAGTCCACATTTTGGTTCACCGTTTTCTAGTCTTGTCTACTTGATACCGTCAAACAAATTGAAATAAACACACCAACCAGATTAGTTGATAAATTTCGTGCATCTGTCTACATGCACAAATGGTGGGTAATGGTCATCCACTAATGATAGTCATTACGACACCCCGGAATCACTCGTACACCCAGCCCACACGTAACGCGCAGGCTGGCGATACTATTGGCTCATTAGCATCGAATTTGAGAGTTCAATTGTGTACCATGCGAAATCGGCGTGTAACGTTTCCCAAAAAGCTCAAAAGCCCGAGACGCTAATTTTTTTTTCCAACTCTATTAGTGATGTTGGTTCACGAGAGGAAATTCGTAGTTTGAGTGGTTTACCTACATATATACATTTACGTTGGCGTTACTTTAGACTTCATATTTTAGCCAACTTTATATATATATATATATATATATATATATATATATATATATATATATATATATATATATATGCACACATGAACGCGTGTATAATATAGTTAAAAATAACTTTTTGGAGATTCTTATCGTTATTATAAATGTAGTATGTTTTTTTGAATAATTAGCATGTCTTAAAAAATAAAGGATGGCGATTATTTATAAATATGTATATATGTATATATGTATACATACATACGCATATACACACACACACCTCATCGTCATCGATTATTTTCGAATACATGCTAATTGAATAAAAAATACTATATGTAAATCTACAAAAGTATACTTTTTATTTTGCGGTAAGCGCAAAATAAAATATGCATTTTATTTTAAGGGGAGATATACACCTAGGAGCCGGAAAAAAGGTCATTTTTGTGAATTTGTGCAGGGAAAACTATTTGAAATTTCGGATTGGAGTTTTAATTATCTAAAAGTATATACGGTCAAAAATATTATCATTGATATGATCATATTATCATTTTTGATATTTAAAAATATCAAAAATATACAAGGATATTGTATGATCCTTGGAGCGTCGTAAAGAAATCTGCGTATACGGTACCCACTGGCGTTTCTTAAAAAATCATCTGAAAAAAAAAACCGAAAAGATTATTAAATTAGATACTACAATCTAGTACTTGTCATAGCCGAATTTGAAAATATCGATTTATGACAAAATGGCGGACGTTTGAACATAAATAGTGATTTTTGGGCCAAAAATCAGTTATTATTTTGCCTATAAAACAAAAACTAAGCAACGGAAAAAAAATCCTATGACAAGTACTAGATAATGGTGTATAGAATAACGACAAAAAACCTCAAGGCAATCGGTTCATTGGTTTTCGAGAAATTTTGTGTACCGATTTGAAAAACGTGGTTTTGAGAAAATCGCGTTTGAAAATGTGGGAATGAATAAATCATGAAATTTGTCAACGTACATGGAATCGTCGATACCAGGCCCATAGTGTAGGTCTTCTACTGTAGGTATGATACTGAAGTTTTCATCGTTGGAATGCAACGAAATTTTTTTTCTTCTAATTAAAATTTTTTTTGCCAGATTAAAGCTACGATAAACGTTTCTAAAGGTTTTCATTAGAGACCTATCGAAATTTTATTACTCTATCGAAATATATTTTGGATAACAATAAAAATGGCGATAAAGGTAATAAAAAAGAATTTCCGTTGCATTCCAACGATGCAAACTTCAACGGCATGTTTGGGTATTCGTAAGACGCTGAAATTTCGTGACAGTAATCGCACGCTTCCCCTTATGACGTTATCGAATGGAAAAAAGGAGATGAAAAAAAAAAAAACAGAGACGTTACAGCCGAGTGGGCTACTCGAGAAAAACGGAGGCGCGAACGCGCGTTCCACGGGACGATTTCCGGTTGCGTGAAAGAGAACACGTAGAATGTATAAATATTATAGAAGGACTGTACGACAGTCGCCCGCGCAAACTCAAGCTCTGCAGGTGTTTCGTCGTATTTTTTTTTTTTTACGAATGTCATTCTCGCACGTTAACTTGATTGAGGATCTTTCGGTGTGGGATCTCGGGGGGCGAGTGTAAAGTTGTGGACTTGATGAAATTCGAGAAGTGAAAAAGATAAAAGTTGCGTCAATTTTACCTCCGTGAGAGTGGATGCGGCACATGCCCATTGGGGTTTCAACGCATATTCTTTTCGGAATACATAAGTAATAATTATAATGCTAATCATAAGAAATATATGAAATATCATTGATATAATGATGCTAAAAATCTTTGAATAATAATAATTATTATTATTATAAACATTTTAAATATAATAAATGAAATAATAATGGATTTCCAAATTATGATAATAATAGCGAACAATATTAAGGATGAATGAAAACATATTGGCAGCGTGTGAAAAATAAATTACAGCATTTTTACACAATTCTTTTATATTATACTTTGTAACAGCTGTGTACTTCAAATAAGTTTCACGGTTCAATAAACTAGTGATGTTTGACACTCCGAAGGTTATATATACCATATACATATGCCCGTGGGGAACTTCCGAACTTTTTTTCATACAATTCGGTTTTCTTTTGCACCCAAAGAATAAATATATGCATATATATATATATATATATATATATATATTAATATATCGACGTTTTTATGCATGAAAAGTTTTTCTTTTATATATTATACATAGTATTGACTGGAAACATACATTCATGGCGCAGATTTAAGGTAAAAATATTATATATATATACAGGGTGTTAGGAAGGTCGACGCAAAGCCTCAAGGGGGTGATTGGTCACCTCGTTAGGAACATATCTAACCTAGGTTACCTTAGTCCAAAGTCTAAGGATTTCGAGTTATCATGGTAAGTATGATTTTTTGGGAATTTGCCCAAAATTAGGTACTAACTCGTTTATAATGTTCAACGGACAATAATTGGTAACTAAAAACTTATTTTCGTCTTAGCTTAACCGGTATGCAATCGACAAACACCAATACAATCATCTGTATACACACCACTATCTAAACGGGACATGTTGAATAATTAATAACTTGTCAACAAATAAAACTACCTCTGATGTTTATGCTATTAAAAAAAATAGCATTAACATAAGAGGTAAACGAGTTAGTACCAAATTTTGGGAAATTTTCCAAAAAATCATGCTCACCATGATAACTCGAAATCCTTAGACTTTGGGCTAAGTTAATCTAGGTTAGATATGTTCCTGACGAGGTGCCCTATCACCCCCTTAAAGCTTTGCATCGACCTTCCTAAGACCCTATATACATACATGCATACATGCATACATACACACAATTCGATTTTTTGAAATCTGATTCCATTGCCTCTTAAAGACACCCTGATTTTTTAAAACATTTTTCGAAACAATGCGTAGTAAAAAAAAATAGTTTTTTTCCGAAAGAACGCCCCGATTTAAAAATCGGAAAAAATTCCCAAAAATGCGTGTTTATATGTAAAAATTTGCAAGCTTTCACCCGCAGTGGAAGTATGATTTTTTCTGTGCTTTCTGAGTGATTAACGTTAAAAAAATCCGAAAAATTGACTGTTAACTGTTCGAGGTCCATGATTGGGATTTGGCCATTCAAAAATGGTCGAAAAAATTCATTGTGGGTATCAAAATATTTATGTATCCGCCCGAAGTAAGCAGCTCTTGAATTTTTCGGATTTTTTTCAACGTTAATCGCTCAGAAAGGACAGAAAAAATCATGCTTCCACTGCGGGTGATGGCTTGACATTTTTTACATATAATCACGCATTATTTTTGGGAATTTCTTCAGATTTTTAAATCGGGGCGTTTTTTTTTTGGTGAAAAACAAATATTTTTGACTAAGCGTTGTTTCGGAAAATGTAAAAAAAATCAGGGTGTCTTTTAGAGTGGATGGAATTAGATTTAAAAAATTGATCGAATTGGCGGGAGTCAGGGAAAAAGTCCACCGCATTCACGTGGAATACCTCTCACACACACACACACACACACACACACACACACACACACACACACACACACACACACACACACACACACACACACACACACACACACACACACACACACACACACATATATATATATATATATATATATATATATATATATATATATATATTTTTACCTCAAGTCTGCGACAACTGCTCCGATACCTGAAAACGGCCCGTCTATTTTTACGTCATTAGTGCAGACGGACGAGGCTAGTTATCGCGGAAAATCGCCCGCGATATACGTGCCAAAAAAAAAAGCGTCACCTTTTTATATAATCCGTGGTCTGTGACTAATGACAAGACGTGAGTTTGACGTCCGCGTCGAAGCGTCTGTCGTCGGAGCATTTTTTTCCGCTCACGCTCTCCGACGATGAGAAACCGGAAGTACGCGTTTAACGCGAGATGATAAAACGTTGGGAGAAAACAACACAAATGTTTGATATCCGACGTGTTATTTTGTATTTTTTTTTTGCTTTATTATCAACAATCCAAATAATTGCAGGACTGTCGTAACATTTATGAATGGATGGAGGGACGACGGAGAGTGCGGGAGGCGGAAGAAGAACGATCGTCGAGAATCTGGGAAGTCTGGAAGGATGGTGGAACGCGTCGGGAATCGCGCTCTGGAGCCTCGTACTTTTCGGCGCATTTCTCCTCAACGCGACCCTCCTGCTGGCTTTTCTCAAGAGGCCCGGACTCAGGACCATCTCGAACAGGTTTGTCCTTTTACTTTTTTTTTCTTTCGCCGTTCTCCCCCCCCCCCCCCCTCGAACAATTTTGCGCATCAATCGGTCGTCGTTTACGTTTCTCCCTTCGTTTCTCCAGGCACTCGTCGATCCCGACTAAATTTATTGGACCTTGACCCGATTTTTGTCTAAGAGGATTACGAACAGATATATAAATGTAGAGGTGATTATTTTGAAGACCCCCGATCTCGGGGACCGTCCTCGCGGTCGCCAATTGTCCCCGCACTCGACATTGCGCGAGTCTCGATGTTTTGAAAATCACCCGTTTAAGCATATTTGTATAAAAGTCGTTGTGAGGCTCGTGCAGTCGCCAAAATCAATAATACGTTAAAATGACCATTGAGGACCGTCCTCGAAAAAGCCAGATGCGCTGATAGCCAAGATATATCGGGTTCGAAATGTCCTTTCTCGATATATATATATATATGCACACACACGCACACGCGCGCACACACACACACACACACACACACACACACACACACACACACACACACACACACACACACACACGAACACACACACACACACACACACACACACACACACACACACACACACACACACACACACACACACACACACGCACGCACGCACGCACGCACGCACGCACACACACACACACACACACACACACACACACACACACACACACACACACACACACACACACACACACACACACACACACACACACACACACACACACACACACACACACACACACACACACACACACATGGTACGATTCTTAAGTTTCTTCGTTCCCTTGAACCAGATATCACCCGACCAAGCGCCTGGTGGCACGTACTCGCCTTTTTCCATTTGTTATTAAAACACGCGAGAGGATCGACGGACTTTCGGTATAATGGATATACTTACACGTCATGAACACACGAACACACACACACACGCAAGCATGTACTCGAATTACCAATCACAGACACACGTACGCACAATGAAATTCTTCATGAACCCCCTTTACGTCCGAGTAAATGTTATTGTTGCATTTTTGTTCCTCTCCGTTCCTACGTTTTGTTTTTTTATTTCATTTTTATCGTTTGCTCGTTTTTTCTCGCGAATCGATTTTCTCGTTGAACCTGGCCCGGCTGTCGACATCGCCTCGACGAGCGGCGTTCAATCGCGAGTCTTGATGTATACTGGTTCGATTTATTCGCTTGGTTCAAATGTCCAATTGGGGCTGCTCTGGGGTCTCGTGACTCGAGGGATTCCGTGTGTGGACATAAATATACCCAAAATTCGAAGGCGCATAACCTTATCGACATATACATTGGGGATTTTATGGCACATATACAGGGTGTCCTGTTGGGAATGGATAATTCTGCAACTGTCGACAGATCATATCATGCCGTACTGTATGCTGGAATTTCGGTTTAGCTTATAGCTATGCAATTTTTTGAAGTAATTGGCACGGTATGCGTAGTACATTTCTTCGACACCGCAGGCTAGCATAGAAGTTCGAATTGGTTTGTATGAAAATTCCGCATAAGGTATTTTTTCATAAAGTTTCCTTAAGCCCTTCGTTGGCAGAGAGAATTCGACAAAAAGTGCCCAAAATGGCAAGACATTTTTTTTATTCTGAAAACGTGTAGTTTGGGGTTTTTGAGCGTGCTGATTACGAATCTGAACTCAAAATTCAGGAATTCACAATGACGAACAAATATGGCGAATGAAAATACAAATAATACAGATTGATTTAGATGAAACTCGGTACTCATAGGTTGTGTAGGTCACCGATTATGAGTCCGACCATTTTGAATTTTCAAATTTAAAGTTCAGATTCGTAATAAGAGACCTCAAAAATCCTGGAGTGCTAATTTTCATCAAAATCGAGTAAAGTTTTTTATTTTTGTCCGCCATATTGGCGGCGCCATTTTGAATTTCCAAATTTCGACTTCAAATTCGGATTCAGCGAGCCCAAAAGCCCCCGAGAGAGGCTCCGGTTTCAAGTGAGAGCAAGTTAAATAGGGAAATAAAGGTTGACGCACTATTGCTCAATGCCAACGAAGGGGTTAACATTTAAGGTTGGGAAGAAGACTTTTCTAGATAAAACAAATAAGCAAGAGCATTTTTTAACCGGGTCAAAAAAGTTATCATTTGTAGAAATTAATGAACACACACACACACCCACACACACACACACACACACACACACACACACTTTTTTTTTGGTTTTTGGAAATGCGTCGAAACCACCAATATAATGGATCCCAACGAGAAAAATTTCTCCCTCGTGTTGTTCCAACTAGCCGTTCTTGTCGACCTCTTTTTCCGAGCCACTCTGCGCACCAGATGCACACGTCAATCTCTCTTCAAGCTCTTGCGAGCCTCGAACGCGATCATCGTCCCCCGGCGTCGTCGGGAGTCGAGAAATAAGCTGCGGCTTTTCACCGCAAACTGCGAACATTCCAGACGGGACTAGTGACCCAAGCGTACCCAGCGAACTGACGAACATTGGTGTTTTCGTTTTAACTCGCTTGGAATGACACCTGTCATTGTAAAGACGATCAAAATGGATAACAGGTCGCAGAAATGTCGACTATGGCGTTTTTGCGGGACCTCGTGGACCTATCATAGGAATTGCCAACTTTGAATTCGAGAAAACAATGGACGAACGCCATCTATTGCCAGCGGGTGGAAGCTCAACTCTGACAACTATTACGCTTATCATCGTTGATTAGAGATTTCCATAGTGGAAAACCTCACTTCTGGTGTCAAAAAAACATCAAATTTTTTCCCCACTACTTCTGTGGCTGTAAATAATCAAAAAGTACGCTCGGGCCGTTTGTTTGGGTTTGGAAATGCTGAAAAAATTAAACTTCGTTGGAGACTTTTATGCAATTTTTACAAAAGCTCAACTTGTCCTTCCGATAGCAGCTATTTTTTTTTATTATTTGATTTTGCGGGGGATTATTTGACAGTTTCGAAGCCAGAAGAGTACTTTTCCGGTTTTGCAAGTAATTTGAAAAACATCAGAAATATGGTTTCGGATAAAATTCTATTCGGACGGGACGTATAGGTAGACCCGAAAAAGTACACTTCTGACGTCCAAAACGTCGAATAATCATCCACAAAATAAAAAAATCACCAAAAAAGAAATAGTAAGTATCGGAAGCACAAGTCGAACTTTGGTGAAAAATGCCCAAAACTGATCTAAATCGTATCTACATGTTTAGGCACTTGAAAATACGGCCTGAGAAGACTTCGATTTTTCGCAGTCGCAAAAGAGTGGGTGGGAGAAGAAATAAAAAAATTAAGTGTTTTTTTAACGCCGGAAGTGAGGTTTTCCACTATGGAAATCCGCAATGAACGATGGCGAGGGAAATAGTTTATTTGAAATATCTCATATTTGTATTATTAAATATGTAAAAACATGTGAAATATATTGAAAAATTTAACATGTTCTAACAATATATGAAAATGAACTTTCACTGCTGGAACATGTTGATGATACTTTTCGTATAAGTGCACATTTATAAATGTGCACAAAATAATCGAACACTTTGTATACATTTTACATATTGTCGGGGTATCCCTATCTGGAAGTCCAATTTAAAGGGTCAGAATTAAATTTGTTTTCTTCTAGTAACAAATTTTTTTCTTCTAGTAAGTTCTTCTAGTTTTCTTCTAGTAAACCAATTTGTTTTCTTCTAGTAACAAATTGGTTGGAGTAAATTAATTTTTTCCACCATGTTGTACGCATGTTTGTGGTTACAATGTAATTTTGTTCGGAAGAAAATCTTCCAAAGTGTTCGTGGTGATGCAGTTGGCGTTGCAGTCCTCCAGCGGCGAGGCCCGAAACGGCGGTATCACTACCAGGCTCAAATGTAATTTGAAACGAAAACAAACAAAAAATGCTTCCGATATATCCAACTGACTATGGGTTCACGATCCACTTTGCGAAATTTCGAAAAATACGCAAAATGACAGCTTCTTCGAAGAAAACCTCGTTTTTCTCTTGAAAAACAGCATGCCGAAGTCATTGTTATTAACAAATGGTTCATCCGATGAAAAAATGCGATCGTGAACCGAAAGTGACTACTGTTTGAACGCTAACTGTGCAAATTCAAGTCAATAGTGCGAATGTCACTCAAGATATCAATCCCGCCGTGTCAAGATATGTAGTGTTCGAGATAATCGCGTTCGAACTCGACCGATCGCGGTAAACCCGACGCACACTTTTCCACTAAAGTAGGTGTAACTTCGTCAATTTTTCGAACTTCAGGGTCCGGTTGCTCTCGAAATATCCTTGAAAGTTCACAATATGCAAAAAACGATTTTTTGAAGGTTCCCGAGAGGAATGCCCCCTTAAGTATTTTTAACAATATATTATTGGCAACATTTGCCAAACGCACTTTATACCCGATCCAATTAAAAAATGTCGAGGAAAGAAAAACCAATTTTTCACCATTATTCCACTCGACATTGATTAAGCGATGAGTTGTTTTTGTTTTACTCAGCAATGAAATCAGCGGGTTTTGGATTGAACGAATGGCTTTTTCCCCAGCGTTCTCTCAAAAGTTGGCATCGAACCGAGAGTTAAAGAGCTGCTGACACGCGAAAGAAGGTGCTGCACGTGCCAAAAAATTATTCGCAGCTTCCGTTTCCGCGCGCGTTAGCTTTTTACGCAAGTTTCGCGAAAAGAAAGAAAAAAAAAACGGTCGCGCGTGCGACATTGGGGAAATCGCGGTGGCCAGGTCTTTGACGTATGCGCGGGCGATGGAGCCATTTTAAAATTGACCGCCAATCCGAAGATTTTCCCGTGCCAAGGAAAACAATCGAACGTAGGCTACCATATAACCGCCCCGAGATTACCCACGGAGCTGAGAGAGCCTCGAGACACTTCGTATATGATGGGCTCCAAGTTCAAGTTGTGACGAGCACTAAAGTTGAACGATCACGTATGCGCGGCTCGATGAAAGCAACGAAAGTTATGTAAGCTTGACAACGGCGCGATGACGAGAGAAATGGAGTGACGGAAACATGGCAATTTACTTTTCGGACCACTTTCTTTTACCATATATATATATATATATATATATATATATATATATATATATATATATATATATATATTGAGATTATATATATTGAGTTTTCCGTTTGGTTCTAGGGACAATCGCAATGTTACCAATTTTCACAAGACAAGAACGGCTAGTTGGAACAACACGAGGGAGAAATTTTCCTCGTTGGGATCCATTATATTGGTGGTTTCGCCGCATTCCCAAAAACCAAAAAAAAAATTCCCTCTATGCGCGTGTGTGTGTGTGTGTTCATTAATTTCTACAAATGATAACTTTTTTTACCCGGTTAAAAAATGCTCTTGCTTATTTGTTTTATCTAGAAAAGTCTTCTTCCTAACCTTAAATGTTAACCCCTTCGTTGGCATTGAGCAATAGTGCGTCAACCTTTATTTCCCTATTTAACTTGCTCTCACTTGAAACCGGAGCCTCTCTCGGGGGTTTTTGGGCTCGCTGAATCCGAATTTGAAGTCGAAATTTGGAAATTCAAAATGGCGCCGCCAATATGGCGGACAAAAATAAAAAACTTTACTCGATTTTATATATATATATATATATATATATATATATATATATATATATATATATATATATATATATATATACATTGGTGATTGAAAAAAAGTTAATTAATTTTTTCAATGATCAAATAAACAGAAAATATGGGGTCGTACCAAAACGTGTTTTCTATGCAACAGTTTTGTGGATTAGAAGGGATGCTCCCTTCTAATGGTAATACAAAATATTTTTTTTGTCAACAAATGATAGAGCGCGAACCTTTAATTTTTAAAAAATGGAAAGCCATGTTTTCTTTAAGAAAAATAGCTGATTTTTAGACGAATCCAGTGAAAAAAATGTTCCACCTCAAAAAGCATGAAAGTTTAGTGGTTTAAGGGGTTACGTGGGTTTCGAAGGAGAAAAAAGCACATTTTCTCTATGTAAAAAAAATATGATGTATAAATTATTTTATGCAAAGTGTGAATGCACATGAAAGAGCACGATTTCAACTAAATTAAAAAAAAATCTCATCCAATAATTTGGGACATTCAGCCGGTGGGGGACCTGGTTTCTGGGGACCCCTAAAAAAAGTGTTCTCGTGGTGGTCAGAATAGCTCATGATAGCTTTATCTGAAATTGAAAAAGCAATTTTTTCGACAGTTCGTTAAAAATGTCGGGTATATACGTGTGTCTACGCATGCGCCTATTCAGGCATATGTATCTCTATACGCGCAATAGAGTGTATGCGTGTGCGTGTATACGTGTGCCAATCGACGTCATCCTTAGCGCCTGCAAGTGGAGAAAAGGGAAATTTGTTCCCGTTTTAGGCGTTAAGTAGGAGCTCATTTTATATTGAATACGGAGCTACTTTACCGCCTTTATCTCCTACCACTGTGAGGATCGGGAGGGGGAAAACAGGCTGACAATTTCGACTCGGGCGGTAATGAGGCGCACTAAACTGATGTTTTCGTCTGTATTGAAAGGGTTGAATAGCTCATGTAGGTACGTGAACATGTAGGTACTCATGTAGGTACGTAAACCCTTACTCAAGCCGAAAATATACCATCGAAATGCTACCGCCTGCATTGGCATTGCCTGATGTGTGTGGGCGTCGTCGAACACATCAATGTTCTGGCTGGATAGACATTACGTGAAGATGTACTTGCTCGCAATGTATCCCGGCCAGAAGATTGTAATTTCCAAACATAGAGGGTAAGCAGTGAAAAACGATTTTGCGGTCTTCCCGGTTCGTTCCATGGGGGGGCCCGGTCAGGCAAATCAGTCAAGACAAGTCCGGTCGGGGCTGAACACAAAGTAGGGAATGCTCGGTCCAATTCTGCACAGGTCCAAATACCGCTGATCATTGACGGATCCACACGGAATAAGGTCCAATCGGGATACCCGTTGACAATTCCACACAACACGTTAAACTTCCACCGATGCTGGTTGTCGAGTTGACGCGTTCAATGTGGATTCTGTGTGGCCCAGTATTAGCAAGTGCAACGGTTTACGCCCGCGTTGCTGTGATATGTGGCCTCATCGTTGAAAAAGGACATAGGCGACGAAAAAAGGTTGATCTCAGATACGGCAGAGCGCCCACTGACACAACATAACCCGATTTACCATATCGTGCTCAGGTAGGTTCCGGGCGAGCGTGATGTGATGTGGGTGGCACCGAGAAAGCCCGCAGATTTCGTTAGGCAGTCGAGCGGGACATCCCCAGCTCACGTTCGATCCGGCGAAAGCGGATCTGTGGATCATTGTGTACCATTGCCAACACCGCGATGGTGCGAGCATCAACTTCATGGACATTGTCGAGATCACATTGGCAGCATCACAATGTCGAGTGACATTGGGATGCTGCCGATCTAGTCACTTAGGGAGTTTCGGTACAAAAGTCAAAATGTTAAGAAATTGATCAAATTTGGTGATAATGTTCTTCAACATTAAGTGCGAAAACGCAATTTTTTTCAAAATTTTCTTCCATTTAGTTATTGAGTAATTAAGGATTAAAGCAGATTTCTTATGCCCGCAATGTATACCTATATATATGGAAACGCTATGCTTATACACGTGAACTTTAGTATTAACTTACTCGATAACTGTGCAGAAGAAAAATCTGAAAAAATTTGAATTGTCAAATTTGGCACTAAAGACAAATTTTCACATTTGGCAGTTTGAAAATTTTCAAATTTTCACAAAGTTCACCAAATTTTATAAAATTCTGAATTTTTTGAAATTTTTCATGTTTTTAACATGGTTTAGCACGGCAACATGGTATCGCCGGTATCGAAACTCCTTAAGGCGGGATACACATTTAGACAGGAAAAGATAAGCAATATTGAGGGATTTTTAAAACTAAGGAATCATTATTCTACAATTATCAAACTTTAGGTATACTTGAATAGTATATTTAAGTATACAAAACAATTTTTTTAAATTAATGGATCATCAAAGTGGTGGAGCTGTGGCAGAGTGTTACAGCAAGGGTGCCGCGGGAGTTGCAAATCGGCGTGCAGTCTAGCTTCCCCTAGACTTTGATTTGAAAAAAAGTTCAAACATTTTTTCAGTTAGAACATGTATAGGTTCTATGTGACGGTAACTAAAATGAAGAAAATGCAAAATTAAGAAAAAGGCACGCATTTACAAAAAAAAATCAACATTTCACACAACATTTCTGTAAGATGTGGATTAAAAAAGTAGTTTTTTTTTTCTAATTTTTCAAAAACAATTCCCGTCAAGTAGAAGGCACCAATGTTATCAATATTTCTATCACGTTTCAACTCAATCGGCTTAATAGTTTTTGAGTAATCCTGCACGCCAATTTCGATAATGCAGTTTTGAGAAAAACGCGTTTGAAGTTGACGCCCGCTCCGAATCCGAGCGGTGAGGCGCAGCCAGAGATGGGCATACTAAAAGTATTCGAGTAGGAAAATAATACCGAATACATGTCAGATGGATATTCATTTTTTTCGATAATGAATCCACCTCGATTCAGTATTCGTTCTGAGAATGAATAATGAATCTTACTGGATTCAGTATTCATTTCAAAATGAATAATGAATGCAGTTGGATTCAGTATTCATTCCAAAATGAATAATGAATCCAACTGAATTCAGTATTCTTCTCAACATAAGTAATGAATCCAATTCGATTCAGTATTCATTCCGTATTCGGATATCATCAAATTGAATAATCTGGAATAATTGACAGAAAACATGTTTATTTTATTGAAAAATTATCGTCCGATTACATTATGTTTACCCGAGGGAAATCGCGCTCTTAATATCTAGTAGGTGAAGAAATGGGGGTAGAAATGGGACATTGTATTTGTCCCATTTCCATTGTTCATTTTTCTAGATTATTCAATTTGATGATATCCGAATACGGAATGAATACTGAATCGAGTTGGATTCATTACTTACGTTGAAATGAATTTTAAATTCAGTTGGATTCATTATTCATCTTGAAATGAATAGTGAATCCATTAGGCTTCATTATTCATTTTGAAATGAATACTGAATCCAGTAGGATTCATTATTCATTTTGAAATGAACACTGAATCCAGTAGGATTCACTATTAATTTTCGGAACGGATACTGAATTGCGTTGGATTCATTATTCATTTTCGGAATGAATACTGAATCCAGTGGGATTCTTTATTCATTTTCGAAACGAATTTTAAATGTTTCTTTATTATTCATGAATTAAAAAATCGGATATACCCTGGGCACAGCGTTGACGGGCTGTAACGTTTGAAGTTTTTCGAATTTCGCTTTGAAACTTTTGGAAAAAAATCTACATATATAGTTCTATCGTTTGAAGAAGAAAAAAAAAGAAATCGATTTTTTGTTCGTTGTAAATGTATATCCCGCCTTAGGGAAGATACCTTTGGGCGAGAAAAAATAGCTGATTTTCATGATTTTTCTTCAAAGAAAAGATTTCTTCATCATTTTTGACACTTAGGTTATTTTTTATTACTACTTTTGGTAGTTACATGGTACTTTTTTTATTTATCTTTTGAAATGGCGGAAGTTTGGCATAGTCTTCTAAACGGGTTGCAGCAGATGTTGTCAGACGGCGTAACACGTAGCTCCGGCAAGATTAATCCGCGAAAAAACCGACGAAGGTTTTTCTTTCATTGACACTCGTACGCAGAATATGAACCAAGAAGAAGTGAGAATTGTTGAAAATCGATATAATGGTACGCTTTGAAACAAAACGATTGAACTTTCTGGCAAAAATGGCTAGATTTTTCAGTAAAAAATATACCTTTTTGAAAAAAAAAATCAAAAATATTTAGTCATGTTTTAGACAATAAGGTTAGATAAAATTTATACCAAATTTAATCAGAATCGTTCGATTAGTTTTTTAGCTTACGTCACGCCAGTTTTGAAAATGCACTCTAGAAGACCTCCGCTATTTTTAAAGATTAATCAAAAATAAAATAAAAATACCATGTAATAGCCAAAAGTAGTAATAAAACATACCCCAAGTCTCAACAATGGCGAATAAATCTTTCCTTAAAAAAAAACCATGGACATCAGCAAATCCCTTCTTAAGGCGGGAGTCTGAATTAGAAGGTCCGAAAAAGCGTTTTTTCGGGAATTTTTTTAGAAGGGAAAAAAAACAAGTGAGCCCAGTAAACATTGAGGTATCTTTTCATGGATATTTTAAACGTATATAAAAAATTCAACATGAAACAATAAATGACTGCAGATTCATCAGCCTATTCCATGTACGTCTTGCCACTGCAGTCCCCGATCGGCGGGAAAGATGCAGCTCGTAGTTCTTGACTGAAACAAAAAACCAATAAAATTTTAATTGTCATATATTTTCCTTCTGGGTGAATTAAAAAAAGCTGAAAAATCGTGAAATTATAACTTTACTCAGGTTTGAAAAAAAACGTAAAAACAAAATGAACTGGAATATGAATAAAGAAGTGAAAAAGTAAAAAATAAACGGTAATATTAATAAAGAAACGAATAAATAAGAAAAAGAAAAACGAATTTTCGTTGAATATCAAGGACGCGAACTTCAACACCGTACGAAGCGACGTGAAAATTTGTAATGGACGGAAATACCATCGTGGTAACGCGCAAAAGCCAGTAAAAGGTCGAACAGTAATGCGAGCCGACACACGACAAATATATCGCCAATATGTTTTTCCGAATACGAAACCCCGTATAATATTACACGTGTGTGTGTGTGTTTTCACACGTTAGCGCAGATCGAATCTGTACCGTGAAAGAACGCAAAACGTATATTACGGATGAGATTATGCAAAATTGTAGTGAACGATCGGTCGCGACGGGGCACGAATTTTATTATGGTAATGAACACGGATATTCTAACGGTTGTGTGGTCGTCATTCTAATCGTACGTACATTAATGTTGCGGTATGCATAGTTACCAATTTCCTATGCTAATAGCGGCAGTGATCTTACGAGACGTTCCGAAACTGCCGAGAGGCTGAGATAAGGCGCGGAAACGCGCGTTATTGGCATATTCTTTGATTAATCGGATTTATCGTATGAAAGAGGAGGGATACGAAAATGTTTCTGGAATGATCGATAAATAGATATGATCAAGATATATATATATATGAGGCATTCCACGTGAATCCGGTAGAATTTTTCCCTGACCCCCGCTAATTCGATTTATTTTTTTTTTAATCTGATTCCATTGAATCTAAAAGACACCCCGATTATTTTTTACATTTTTCGAAACAAGCCGTAGACGAAAAAAAAATTTCTCAGGAAAAAACGCCCCGGTTTAAAAATCTGAAAAAATTCCTAAATATGCGTTATTATATGTAAAAAAATTGAAGCTATCACCCGCAGTGGTAGTATGATTTTTTCTGTGCTTTCTGAGCGATTAACGTTAAAAAAATCCGAAAAACTTCAAGAACCGCTTTCTTCGGGCGGATACTTAAATATTTTGATACCCACAATGAATATTTTTGATCATTTTTGAATAAACAAATCACAATCATGGACCTTGAACAGTTAACAGTCAATTTTTCGGATTTTTTAAAATGTTAATAGCTCAGAAAGCACAGAAAAAAATCATACTTCCACTGCGGGTGATAGCTTGAAATTTTTTACATATAATCACGCATTTTTAGGAATTTTTTCAGATGTTTAAATCGGGGCGTTTTTTTCTGAGAATTTCTTTTTTGACTACGGGTTTTTTCGAAAAATGTGAAAAAAATTAGGGTGTCTTTTAGAGTCAATGGAATCAGATAAAAAAAAAAATAAATCGAATTGGCGGGGGTCAGGGAAAAAGTCCACCAGATCCACGTGGAATACCTCATATATATATATATATATATATATACATATATATATATATATATATATATATATATATATATATATATATATATATATATATAACGTTTTTATTTATTTGAAAAGTGCGACTATTTTTACTTTAATATAAGGTACAAACATGGAGGTTATGTGTGGAACACAATATCCGATAAACGGCCGCCTCGTCCCTGAATGCGAACGTCCACTCTTTTGACGAAATTTTCAATAACATTTTGGCTTATATTGAAATGAAAATATTCGTACTTTTCAAATAAATAATAGGTTGTATTAATAAATTAATATGTCAGGTTATTTTGAGACACCCTTTATTTATCAATACGTGCATGTGTATAATTGATCCAACACAAAATTTTCTTATGGACAAAATACCAAGCCTGAATAGGTCATGAAAATTGACGAAGACGAAAATTCGAAATATAAGTATGTATTGAAATGAACATACTTATATTTCGAATTTTAATCTCGATCAATGATGATCAACTCTTCCAGGTTATTTTTTTTCTTCGGACGAACACAAAGTTTTTTGCATTCGGTCAAAAGATCGATCATTCCTAATCTTAGTCGTGACAATTTGTTCGCAAATAAAAAAACAAACTCGTTTATTCACAGAAACATGCATTCGAGTCCGTGAGTCACGCGACTTCGTGATATCTGATTATGGTATTCTCGTTTTATATACCTCGTAACGTGCGTACACGCGTTGCTGCACTTTGCCGTCTCGCGTAACGAACGCCGCCTCCCGATCGTTTTTCGCTTCGGGGGTTGCACGTTGATCGATGAACCCTTTTGATGACGGTCTTGCACTTTGTGTGAGCGCTAGGGCAGCTCGGAGCCGACGAAGCAAAAAGCACGGAAGCTTTCGAAAAAAGGCCTCTACGTCATCGCGACGTTCGAGAGAGGAAGTGAACTTTGGCGAAGTGAAGACGTAGAATGTTCAATTTTGGCATGACATTTTTTTGACGAATGATTGCAGCGACAAGTTTTTGAAGAGTTTTTTTATGTCGAATTTTTCAATTTTTGTTCTTTGTTAAACCGTTTTGTTTCTTTTTTCAAGTTGAAACGAACTTTTTAGTGGCGAATTTTTCCCATGAATACTTTTGATTTTTGCACCCTGATTAAAGTACGTACCGAGAATTATTAAAATTTATCTAATAATCCTCGGTATTATCTTCGTCGTTAATTTTTTTTCCTCCACTTTGTTTTCATCCGGATATACCAGTCATTTTGTCGATTTTATTTTTCACACGCTTTTCCAACTCCCATCGCAACCCAATCGAGAAAAGATTTTATGTCTCATTAGCTGTTGCCCGCGAGACCGGTCGCGTGCTCGTCGAGAATTTGTGTCGTGTATGGGTGTGTGTCGGGAATGGATTTTAGGGTCATATCGTATCAAGGCTTATATGCCAAGGTTATTATGGAAAACATGTTTTCTACATATGAAAAAAAAACCCGTTTCTTCTATAGTTTGATACATACTCCTAATCACGTGAACCAAAAAAAAAATACAAACAAACAAAAAATTGAGTCGGAAAATGACCGAAGCGAGTGAAACTCTACAAATGCTGAATGATGATCGCGTTTGACTGTCCGTTTAAAAAATAAAAACGCATTTTCTCTAACTCCAGTCGACGTTTATTTTCTCATAGCAAAGCGGTTCAGGAAAAAAGCCTCAGCCGTTTTCAAAATAAATTCAAAAAAGTTATACATCGTCTTAGCATCATACTCTCAACCTACCCGCGTAATTTCAGCCTGAAAAAACCGGAAGTAGAGACACGGAAATTGAGGAGGCAGATACCTTTGGGCGAGGGAAAAATGGCTGATTTTTATGTTTTTCTTTTAAAAGGAAAGATTTTTTCACCATTTTTTAGACAGGGTATTTTTTATTACTACTTATGGTTGGTACATGGTTTTATTATCTTAAAAAATGGCGGCGGTAAGGCACGGTCTTCTGACGGACGGGGTGATGGAATTAATCTGAAAAAAAAAACACCAACGAAGATTTTTCTTTCATTAACACTCATAGTACAGTCGGGCTGTATATTGGAATCGGAAAAAATTAGAAGAATGTTATTTTTTTGACATGTGATTTTGCAGGTGCCGCGGGTGTTAAATCCAAGTTTACCTAAAAGTCGTAGTGTAGGGTTTTTTTAGGGGATGAAAGGGCAGGGGGTGGATTAATGCCAAACTACAACGCCCACGAGGTCGGCACCGGGAGACAAAGTGTTCAGAAAAATCCGGGCTTTATTTTTGTCCACAGCGCCAAAGTCGTGCAAGTTCATTTTGGGGGTGAAAAAGTGCAAATTTTGAAAAATCTGTTTTCATTCGACAACGCTTTAGGGAAATTCATACAATTTTTCGTCAAATGGGAATATTGTAGCCCTTAAAAAGACGCGTCGATCGAGTATTTTATCATTTCTCTCCAATAATATCTCCACCCCTAAAAAAATGCTTAAAATTCCAACAAAAAGATATGGTCTATTGAATAACTCAAAAACAATCGATTTTTCGGGTATGGTTTAAATGTACGAAATGTAGAGAATAATATTCTCCATATTTTCGTCTGACATCCGACTAACTCAGGCCCCTATACCCAGCCAACCTCAACAAACATATTTTCAAAGAATTTTCAAACCCAACATTCTCTGAGTCTCGAAAGTAGCAAAAAAATCTTTCGTTTGAACAAAAATCATGAAAATCACCAAATGTTGTCCTCGCCCAAAGGCATCCTGCCCCCTTAAATAATATCGTTGAGATTATCCAGATCGTACTCGTTGTCGTTGCCCATGTTGTCAACAGGCGTACCGCGAAAGACAATTAGACTTATCGCCGAACAAGAAAATGCTCTGCGCCAAGACGCGTAGAAAGGCAACAGCTGATCGTCGTAACGCGGACAAATAGGAAACACGGCTTAAGGGGGGAAATCGATAAAAATATGAGCTTGTCGTCGTAAAGTTTCTCAATCAACGGTCGAAAAGCAGCCGCGCCATTGACGTAATCGTGCAACGTGAATGAGCTTCCTCCCTCCTCCGCGGCACGTCATATACATGGAACAAAAAAAAAAATATTCACCCCGATAAGAGTAGGTATTATCGGCGAAACGGGAGGGAAAATAGCAGCGGTCGTAAAATTTTCCGAAATTAAGAATCTCGTAAATCTTTCGTGACGGAATATGCTGTTTCGAAGTTTCTCTTTGCTCGCGCCTTTATGGGGGGAACTTTCAAACGATCCTATAAATATTTGTAACATTATGCAACAGGCTCGCGTTCTGCCTGGAATTTTGTAAGAATTCACAAAGAACAGCGTGCGAAATAAATGTCTGGCACTATACTCGAGCTAAACCTTGATTCTCTCTCTCTCTCTCTCTCTCTCTCTCTCTCTCATCTCTGCTTCTGTCTGCCTCTCTCTCTCGCTCAATGACAGTCGTTCGTGCGCGACGATACGTGGCGATCGTTTCTTTGACAACTTTATTGTATCAAGATTATCCAACTTTATAATCCCATCTCCCCGCGATCTTGAAGAATTCTTTTTTACACAAGATACGAGAAGTCAAGAAAAGCGGTCAAGTGTGTCTCGAGCCACGCTCCAAAGCCGCTCGCACGTACGTTCGTAATTTAAGCACCGAATCGAAACTTAATTGCACTTCCGAAACTCTCGCAAATCAGTCCGTTGTTTTTTTTTTGCTCAAACAACACTATTCTACTCGAACAAACACCACAAAGTACCGGTATTTTACACGAAACATTTTTTCGAACAGTATCGTATAATACGGCGGCTAAACTTCTTAGATTGAAATGCCGGTTTTCTGGCCGATCAGCGTCAATTGGCATAAAAAATAGAAGAAAATGTACTTTTCTCATAACCTGAAACTTTTGTACGATGAGATATTTTTTTGAAATTCGAAAAATTACGAGAATGCCCAGGTGTAGAAAAAGAAAATTGATTTTCGTCTAGAAAAAAAGATCGATTTTATGCACAAAAATTGTCATAATTGGCTGAATTTTTGGAATTTTGACAAAAACTTTTTCGCAAATGTGATTTAACAAATCACATTTTCGACATTTCATACTCATCATCCTTCACTCTGAAAAGATTTGTGACTCTATTTCGAATTGCTTTGAAAAATGTATAGTCGTTCGAGGGTTTGCTGTGGCCCTGAAATATAAACTCTGTTTTCGTTGTTTTTTTTTAAGTCAAAACAATTCCGTTCATGTCACACGAGTCGATTATGTGCGTACGAATATTAAAATGTGAAAAGGCAATATTTACGACTGCGGGTAGTTAACTCGACGAGGGTCATCGCGTCAACGATATCGCAACCACATTTAACTCATTTTATTCCACTTATCATGCTGGGTCAAAGAAACGATCCCCCGCGAACTCTATATTTGTCAATTCAAGCAATGCGAAGTCAATGTCGCGATGTGGAAACATTAAGTCTTCCAGAGTCTACGTATCTTTTTCCTCGTGCGATCGCACTTCGAAACCCACAAAGTTGATCAATACTCCCAAACGAGTTTGCGTGTCCAAGTCGGAAATTTCGCAAAAGTTTTCTGATGTCCATATTTATTGGACTTTTCAACGGATGACCAATGAATTCATGCCCAATATAATTTTATCGATATCGCGTGATCGCGTGGTGGTGCAGTTTGGAATTTTTTTTTTCACGCTTTCTCTATTTTTACCATTATCGAAATTGTGGCCTTTGGACGATTGGGTTTCGGAGTGATTTTCCCAGCTTGAATGTGCGAAAAAACTTCGGCGACTGAAAGATTAAACATTTCATCGTATTCCTATGACGCAAGGTTCGTTAATGGCCCGTTGGACTGAAAAAACAAAGAAAAAACATGCCTCGGTAAAAGTTACACAACACAAGATATACAAAACGCGTTTTTTTAAATACTGATTCTGTCTGCTGATTCATCTCCGTATTATCGATCGGAATTTCGGGCTCGTCAAGATTTTTTGTCTAGTGTCAATTGGCGCGCGTCAATTTATACAAGAGATTCTCGAAACTTGGCCACGATTCAACTGGATTGAAGTAATTAATTTGATGCGAAACAGATACGGGTGCGATAAAGAGAGAGAGCGAGAGAGAGAGAGAGGCTTTCGGGAACTTTCGCGGAAGGCCTTTCGAATCATTGGTAAATTGCAGTGGCGTTCAATAAAAATAAGTCACAACCAATATCACAACCAATATCACAACCATTATCACAACCAATATCACAACCAATATCACAACCAATATCATAACCAATATCACAACCAATATCACAACCAATATCACAACCAATATCACAACCAATATCACAACCAATATCACAACCAATATCACAACCAATATCACAACCAATATCACAACCAATATCACAACCAATATCACAACCAGTAAGTCACAACCAAAGACACAATCAATACCCAACGATAAACTGGAATAAAAAAATTCGCGTAAATCTGGTAGATTCAGACATTCTTACATTTTCTCTGAAAAGGCGCGGCTACGAAAATTCTTCTGCTAGACACATTTTTCCAAGTTTTATTATTAATATTTTCTTCAAACATTCGGTGAACCCCCTGTTTTAGTTGTCTTTACGAAATATTGAGAATTTTTAATACACGAATTTTCACACAAATTTTTCCAGTATACTGGGATGTATTTTTACTTGTTTATAGACGAAAATCAGTAAATTTTTAAATATTCGGGTTCGTGAATGGTATACCTCAACATCGCCTTAATAACGCCGAAAAAAAATGTATATGTAAAAAAATATTTGTAAAAAACAAGCTTTCATTCAATGTACTAAAGAGTAGAAAAGAATTTTGTTTTACCGAGTCACCTATACGTGACTATAAATAAAAGCTTAGGGCGCTCAACTTTTTAAATGTTCAATCAATGTGATCAATTCAGTTTCATTAATCGTATTCAATTTGGCCTAATAGTAATTCGAGAAAAAATTATTATCACGCATTTATACTCAGTTTCAGGATTTTCATTTGAGAAATCTAAGGTTGTTTTACAGTAAATTAAATACAGTTGATATGTTAACGGATTTATGTCAATTAAAGATTATATGTCTAAATTTTGAGCGCCCCAAGCATTTATTTATAGTCACATATAGGTGACTTGGTGAAAAAATGATTTTCTAATTTTTTGTACATTAAATACAAGCTTGTTTTTTTTTAAATATTTTTTTTACATATAAATTATTTCATACTTTTCAGTCTTTAATTGATTTTACTAGTTAGTTGTTACTAGTAGTTTACTAGTTTACGAGTTTGTACGTTAGGAACATGGAATGCTTGTAAAAAATCGCCAAGACTGTAATTGGGATTGAACTTACGACCAATGGCTGCATATAAACTTTTTACATACGAACACCGTCGGCGAATTTGTTTGTGTGTATTAGTGAGTTTTTATATAGATGATTAGAAATCGCTAATTTTACATGAACAGTTGAAAATTTGTGGATTTTAGGGAACGTTTTTTTAAATTTGAATCATGCATTGTCACCTTTTGGATGCATGTTTGCAAAATTTCAGAGCTCTAAGTAGTCTGGAAGTGGGTGAAATGTCGATTTTCCGTTTTGCATCTCACGGAAAGTAAAGTAAAAAAAGATCTTGTAAAAAGGGAAAATGGGCGAATTCTGCAGACCGACAACCAAATTTTTGTCCAAGGAAATAACTGTTGGGATAACGCTACGAAGAACTGTGCAATCATTCGTGACGACAAATTTCGTACGTCGATAAAGTTTGCACCGTTGAAATGCACACGGAGAAAAAAGAATCGTTGAATGTGCAAAATGTATTTTGTTGTCTCGAAATATTGTTGTTTTAACAGTTGCTCAGACATGCTGAATAAGCAGATAGTTTAAATGTATCTTTGGTAACTGCCCAACTATACTGTTTTGTTATGCCAATCAAAAATCAAGTTGAACGTATTTAAAGATACAATTTCGTTAAGGGGGGATTGTCTTTTTTTTTCGCAAAATTTACCGCTTTTTGGGAATTTTTTTGTGAAGAAAGTATACAACGGAAAACTTGTGAAACTTGGCATATAGTTTTATTGATCTGTTTACTACATACAAAAAAATTTTTAAACAATTTCATCAAAAAATCCGCCTCCCACCCCCCTCGACGCGTGATGGTCCTTTTTTGATGGTGTGCACGATTACAGCCTTCACGTTCATCCTGCAACAAAAACCCAAAAAGCATTTTACTTTAGACACATATAGCTATCGTTCGATGAAGGGAAAAAAAAATTGACGATTTGGTGACGTTTTGAACTTGAAGTATCGATTTTTCGAAAAAAATTGATCGATTTTTTGTTATAAATAAAAAACTATTAAACGTATTGCTTTTTTGCTTCATCAAACGATAAAAGGATGTCAGCTGAGCATTCTGTCCAAATTTGAAGGCAATCGGTTGAATAGTTTTTGAGAAATCGTGCACACCATCAAAAAAGGACCATCGCGCGTCGAGGGGGGTGGGAGGCGGATTTTTTGATGAAATTGTTTAAACATTTTTTTGTATGTAGTAAACAGATCAATAAAACTATATGCCAAGTTTCACAAGTTTTCCGTTGTATACTTTCTTCACAAAAAAATTCCCAAAAAGCGGTAAATTTTGCGAAAAAAAAAGACAATCCCCCCTTAAACCAACTGAATTTTGGATGGATGAACGAATTTTTTTTTTTCAGTACACTTGCATTTAATTTATCGAAACGTCCAATTTTGTCGCCAAGTTTTTAAGATTCTCATTGCAGATATACAATTTGCAAATATTTCGTGGATAATAACGGGAAGTAAAGGAATTTAAAAAAAACGATCTTTCGTTGTACATTAAAATGGTGCAAGCTTCGAACAGAACAATTTCGTATCAAGTCCACGATCACGGAATTCATCCATAAACGATTTTATTCCTTTCTCCAGTACGATGAAAACTTGTCGAGGACTCGCGAAGCCTCGTAAATCTCGAACTTGTGCGAGAGCGAGCTGTAAATGTTCGCGGTCCCTCGCGCCCGCGTCACTCATCGACGTACGTCTGTTTTTCTTTCCGTTTCCGCGCCGCCAGTACTTCCGACTAAAACAATTGGGAAATATTGGGATTTCCGTAAACGCCGCGCGGTCTCGCACATTCGCGGCAAATTTAACAGCTTTTTCTCAAAATTATTACGTCCCCGAGGCTCTTGGCATTACGCGCGTGTTACGCGCGCAAGGTCAGTCCGCGCGTGCCGAAACAAGGAGGCGTAAAAGCTGTGTTCTTTTTTTTTTAATTTATTACGATCGCGCTCGCCGCTAAAGTTAGATACAAACGACCAGTGGAAAGATCAAACGACTCTGGGAGAAGGGTCTCTCAATTTTGAGTTGACGCGATTTTCCGCTTCTGTTTCGGAATTTCCGATGAGTCCGCTGGCCTCGCGACGCTTTGGTGACAGTGGGCCGGGGGATTTTCCGGTACTAACTTCACTTTGGGGTTCATTCGGGGGATCGAACAATCAGCTTGATTTCTACACGATGAGTACACGTTAATGAATAAATAATTCTTCGGCATGCCCCACTGAGGAATTTACTCAGCCCGAATGATATTTACGAACTACATCTACCTACAAGTATAGTGGGGGTCAAAATGTCGAATGACCAAGTATAGAACGACGAAGATTTCAAAACGACAAGATTATGAACTCTCGAAATAACGAGGGTTAAATTATTCGGAATTCTATCCTTTGACCGATGACGAAATCGAATAACTACTACACCGAAGGATTATTTATTCGACAGCTCATTTATTCGAGAACATATATTCAGATAGTCAGTTTGAGTCATAAAAATACAGATTCGAACAATCTACAACATTCATATCTCCGAAATAGAAAAAAGTGCGTATCTAATATTCGTAATACCGTCTATAGCAAAAAGCCATATATCGAGACGCAAAACTTCGAATGTGTAGATCTTAGAAACGCAAATGATCGATGGTCCGAAATGGCGGATACCTAAATGGCGAACATGGAATGGCTGCCTGACCCGACTGACCACTAACGCCATCTGCCATCTTCATTCTGAAGCGCAAGTAGTATTGCTCGATCCCAAGTTTTCGCCATCCGGACCGTTCGCCATTTTGGCCCATGGCTACTTTAACTGATCGACTTTTTGGTCCTTCGCTTTAATGAATTCGAAATTGTACACTGTCGTAATATTTACAAATCGACGATTTGACGTCTCGAATTGTTTGGTGTATATATACAGACGAATCGATATTGTATCTCCCATTATATTGTTAAATCTGATATTTGTTTTCGCTACAAATCAACTCCGAGATTTTTTTAATCACCATTTCGATTAACTATCTTACAGACTATCGTAAGATTGATCTATCTATGTTGGAACGTTCGTCATTACTGAATTAGAAATTTCGGTTCTTCTGAATATTGATCGTTCGAATTTCCGATCCCCACCCCTAGGTGGGTCCAAAAGTTGCATTTTCCAAAAATATTTTTATTCCAAAGTATCACCTTCTAGCTATATTCCCGGAAAATTGCATTGAAATATTCCTAAAATTGAATGAGCAACAGCTTCTAACAGTAGGGGTACAGCTTCTAACGAGCTATAGCAGCGCCATACTTCAAATTGTTAACACGTTTTTTGCGAAACCCTGTTTTCAAAGGTGGACATGATATCTCTAGAACCACTCGATGGATTGTTTCCAAATTTACAGGAGATACGACGAAAAACATTTAAAGGTCGTTGACGATCTTACTTTTTTTAAATCCTTATTCATTTTTTACTAGTTACGTAAAAATGACGACTTTTTTCATATATTTCGTATGTTCGAATTTCAATTCGTCGCCACGTATTAAAAAAAAATGATTTAAAAAATCGACGATCGTCAACGACTAGTATTTGTTGTTAATTTGAATAACCCGTTCGGTTTTTAGATCTCCAATAGACGGTTTAAGCTGGAGAGTGTCCACCGCCAAACGCGAAAAAAATGTCATCATCTGCCGGCGGCCATGTTTTTATTGTTCTTCTGTATTTTCTGGTGATTTTATTTTTAAAGGCTCTCAATACACACTACCGGTCAAAAGTTTGCGGACACTTCGGATAATTGTAAAACTTTCGATCACTTTGGATAATTGCAAAATTATATTACCATAATATAATTCATTGGATAGAGCTATATAAATAGTATCTTCGTAAAATGATGAATGAAATGACTTATATTATTCTACCATTATTTGGAAATTATCCAGTGATCGGAAGTTTTACAATTATGTGAAGTGTCCGAAAATTTATGGCCGGTAGTGTATCTTTGAATTAAGGCGGGAAACCAGTTTAGATGATTCAAAACATCAATTTGTTTAATTCCATAAATTGTTACCAAAACTAATCGCTGATTAACCGGCAAGCAGTATAAAAAATTCATCACTGCCTTGAATTTTTTGTTTTCGGTAATATTTTTCCAACGCGTTTTTCTCCCAATGATTTTTTCTCAATTTTTGTACACCCTATCTCAAAAAGTTTCTAGCCTATAATTTTATAAAGTGATAGTTTCTTTATATAATTACGCTCTATATGAACCTACATTTGGGCTAATATCATTGTTGAAAGTATATTTTTTATAGCAAAAAAGGTTATAAAAGAATGGTAAAAATTATACCCTTTCGTTTAACGCCGTCCGGTTATCGAACGAATAAGCGTACTTTATTCGTCCGGATAGCGGCTCAGTTCACGCTGTACAACGGCTCAAACGGACCCAAACCAAACAAACCCAAACAAAATTATAGAGATTTTATTCGGACGAATACGTGTAAATTATTCGTCCGGATATTTTGTTTAATAATTTAACACATTCTATCCGGACGATTATATATATGTTATTCGTCCGGAAACTAGCTGACACGAATCACAATAATACGTACGCCTCAAAATGTAATTTTCCATTTTCTTAGTCAGCATTAGGTTCATACAGGAGAAAACCATGTTCTCAAAGTAATCTTCAAACGGTATTGATTTCCGATGAAAACTGTGGCCTCCAGAGTGTCCACAAACAGCAAAGTCTGATGACGACCTTTGGTGGGCGGCAGGTTATATGTTCCATATTTTCAGAGGAAATGCGTCGAACACATTTAAACATTTGTTGAAAAACATGTATAAAATATTCCCAAAATTTGAATAGATTCCATTCGTTTATTCCTTGAAAAAAATCATGTATATCTTTTAAAAAACGTACTCCCAAACTGGTTTCCCGCATTAACCCTTTGAAGCATACATTTTTCCTTACGTGCAATCAGCTCAAAACTTTGTACTCGGGGGTTTTCGGGATCGCTGATTGCAAATCTGCACTCAAAATTTGTAAATTCAAGATGGCGGGTCCAATATGGCGGACCATGAATGCAAAAATCGTTTGATGAAAGGGAAAGTTGCTACTCGGGGGTTTTCGGGGTCGCTGATTACAAATTTGCACTCAAAGTTTGAAAATTCAAGATGGCGGATCCAATATGGTGGACCACAAATGCAAAAATTATTTTTTTTTGGGTTATAATACTATATCAAATGATTTATATATTATAATTAACATATAAATATATTATAATAATATGTAATATAACAAATATATAAAACAAAAAAGCAAAAAAAATATGTAGCTAGAAACTCGCTACGTCCTCGCCGTTAGCTCCGGGTGATGCTAAAAGCGTAATTCTATTAGAAATTCAGTATAACAGAATCAACATATTGAGCAACTCCGATGTTTTTGTAATTCCAGTAAAATCTCCGGTTTTGGTCCACCATATTGGATTCGCCATTTTGAATTTCTGGATTTTGAGCTCGAATTCGTAATCAGCGACGCAAAAAACGTCTCTGAATTCATGTTTTGTGTATGGTTTACCTGCTAGACTGGGCACAATTACATTTATTGTCTAAAAACGTGTAATTTCGTACTGTAGTGACGATCAGCATCCACTAAGTGCAACATAAGCCCTCAATGGTGATATTGTAGTAACAATCGATCTCCTAACATCCTAAATATACATTTACATTCGTCGTGATGCGCTAAAAAAATGTTTGATTCAAGAAAAACAGAGTGGAAGTAGGTGACATACCAGTATGTCACTATGCTTCAAAGGGTTGAGGTAGTACCTCCACAGAAGAGTTTAATTAAGAAATGGTTGAAATTTGACATATATGTTATTGAATACATTATCCAAACATCTGTGCAATTTGAATAAGTTTGACCACCCCAAACCCGAGATAGTTACACTTAAAGTTGGCTTGGTTTACACGTAACAAATGCGTTATGATGGGCAAACAGAGCATCATTAATTCTACCGTCGAAACTAAAATTAAGAAATTGATAAAAAACGAGGATAAGCCAGAGTAACATATCACGAATAATGTGAAAAAAAAATGAGAATGATTCACCATCTAGTTTCCAAGATATAACCATGAGAAGCCCTCACAATTTTGGTGCAAAGCCTGGAAAAAAAACAATTGGGGCAAAGCCTGGTCCCGGCAAAAAGTTGACTGGCACTGGTAGATCAAAAACACAATATAAAATATATTTTACGGCAATAAATCATATCTATTGTATTATCTACCAGTACCGAGCCAATATTGCGTAGTTTTTGATTTTATTTATTACTAATTGAACCAATTATCAATCTTTCAAACATGAACATGGTATGTAAACTTTTGGTTGAGATTTTCGCAGAGGAACTACCTCAAAAGAATGCGTTTCCGTTTCACCAACCGTTTGCCAGTATGTCGTTTCATTATTCGTCTTTTTTTTCGGGCTTCTACGTAGATGCCCCAATTCGGCCCTCGATTCGTTGCAAAAGTGACATCGACTGAAACGCGTTACCACCCGATCTTCTGATTGCAGATTCGTGATGAATCTCACGGTCTCGAACCTGTTGACGTGCGCCATACTGAATCCTTTGCTGATGCTGGACGGTCCGTCTACCTCAGGCTCGACGATGTGCTCCGTGGCGGAGAGTGCTACGGCCCTCGTGACGAGTTCTTCGGTGCTTTCGGTGCTGCTTATCGCGATCGACCAGTATCTCGCGGTCGTCGACCCGTTGCGTTATCGTACCCGCATAGACAAACTCAAGTGCGGTATACTCGTGATATCGGTGTGGTTGGTATCGCTCGTGTTCGCCATTTTGGCAGCATTCAATCCGTCACCCCGGAGTCTCTGGCTCGTATGTGGCGAACGTTCACCGGACGATGGCCTGCCCTCCATCGCCAATTACACGCTGAACGAAACGTTGAATTTGACGATCGACGGGAGCCTGCGTTTGATCGTAAATGCCACGGAGAATTACAGTCTCGAGGGTGAATTCACGTTCACCGAGTACGACGACGTGAACGTTACGGCGGAATTGTCAAAGCCGATCGATTCACGCGACGAGTTCGCTGTGACATACGGCCTTGTTTACGCGATCGTGTACGCCCTGCTGGCTTATCTTGCGCCGTTTCTCGGCGTATGCTGGATCTACGTGAGCATATATTCGGCGGCTCACAAGAATTCCGAGCGCACGCGAAGAACGGGCTCGCGGCCGATTTTGTCATCGGGTAGCTTCAGCGAGGAGTACTATCCGGTGAGGCAGGAGGCCTCGAGCGAGGACTTCCGCAGGATACCGAAGATCTCGAGTCTCTCGTCGATCGACGAGAGCACAGAGACCCACACACCTAGTCAAACGACAATGCCGAGGCGAGGCTCGGAACTTTTGTCGAACTCGAGTTGTCCGAGCCAAAGTAACGGCAAGGCGACGATCGAGGAGGAGCGCGAGGAGGAGGACGAGGAGGACCAGCGCCAGGTCACCGTTGTATTCACCGTTGGCTCCAGCAAGGTCGATCTCACCCAACAAGAACCTAACTCGTCCGACAACGACGACGACGATGACGATGAGGCCGACAATCACAAGCCAAAATATCACCCAACAACCAAAGATACCGTAACAAACGTTAAAGTTCCTATAGCAGTTTTGAAAGCTCAGTTTCTCGATGACAACGTCACAGCAACTGCCAGCCAGGAGGTCAAGAGCAAATTTCGCGACGAGCCCAAACACAAGAGAAAGTCTTCTCACGATCTCATGTACGAGGAGATGTTGCGTTGCAATTTGGACAAATTGGTGGGCGATCGCAACAGCACACCGAGCACCGACGATGAGAACGAAGTCGAGAACGAGACGGCTAATGAGATTGCCAACGAGCTGCCACGCAATAACACGAACGACACTTGCGTGATCATCGACGAGAAACAATTGGCCGATCGGACGATCCAAGGGGATTCATCGAGTCGGAAAAACTCCCTCGATTCTTCCATACCCAATGTAGCCTCGCAATCCTCCATACTGAAGACCCAGAGCTTCCCGATCAACGGCAGAAACAACTGCCGCGTGAACGCCCTTACCAATTGGCATCGCAACGAGCATCAGGCCAATGTGATCTGCGACGAGCATTTGTACGGGAAATCGTCAACGGGCTATTTGGAATCGCAGGATTATCCCGACAGGAATACCCCGATAGTGACGATAACGCCGCCGAACAGGACATGCCTGCAACGGGTGTCCAGTATTCGCAGCACTTCGAGCTACATCAACTCGTTGAAGCATCGCATAAGCAACGGCTCGCTGTTCAAGTATCGGGAGGAAACAAGGGCCGCGAGAATCAGCGCCCTCGTCATCGTCATGGGACTCATATGCTGGACACCGTACGTGATTGTTACGATGGTGAAGAACGTCGCGCCCATCGTAGCCGAAACGAGGATCAATCACGAGACCGAAGTCGCGGCCGTTTGCTTCGTCATACTTGCCACCTACGTCAGCCCGTTGCTATTCGGCTATCGCTCGAGACGCGTCAAACGAGAGTTGCGCAAATTCTTCTGCTTCAGGAGGGAGCTGTCTTACAAGAACAATCGAAGCTTGATGGCGAAGAAAGTTCTGAAGAGACGCCACAGCGGAAACATGAGCCAACTCGAGATGGACGCGAGATACAATATATTCAATTGCGTTTACGGCAGAACCAGGTGGCCGAAGGACAAGGTACACTTCGTTCAGGTGCCCGAGACCGCACTCGTCGTCGAGACTTGCAGAAGCAGCTTCTCGAGCGGGGCCAGCACTCAAATATCCAGCACTTCGACCGAGGAATGCTGAACACGACGAACAGACTGATCAATGGACGCCCTCTGTCGGGATTAAGTTTGCGGAGGGAAGTTTGCAATCGCAGCTGCGCTTGGGAACGAAAAATCCTACGGTGGGATTGGACGTGTCGTTGGCGAGATTGGGAAATTTTGACGCTGGTCCGCATGACCGATTTGCCGGTTTCACAGCGGCGAGCAATGTTGGCCGTTATTCTATTTATTAATACGAATACGAATTTATTCACATCGCGATTTTCATGTTAATGTAAATACGAATTTATTCATACTTCACTTATTTGGATTCACATGCATCCATACAAATACTCTGAACAGTATTTGTATGGATGTCTGAGTAGTCACAAAGTCTGAGTAGTCACAAATATTCCCAAGTCAGAATTAGTCACAAAGTATGAGTAGTCACAAATATTCTGAACATACAAATAAATTCACAGTGAAAATTGTGAATGTTCACAAAAAATGTGAATATTTAAAAGAAATCCTGTGAATTGAAAGAAATTCACATCAAAATCTGTGATGGCAAATGGATTCACAAAAAATTGTCAATACAAAAAATTCACAAAACAAGTTGTGAATTTTTTCGTATTTAAGACAAATTGGAATTAAATTCACTTACGTATTTTGAGAGAAAACGTTGCGTCGAGGCAAACAAATTTTTGCAAAAAAAGTTGTGAGTTTCAAATATTACATTATAAATATGAACAAGATTCACAAAATGAGTTGTGAATTTCCTCACGTTGAAGAAAGGTGAAATCGAATTCACGACAATTATATTAAAATTTACACCACAAGTGAGTTCTTACGTATCTTGAGAGAAAACATTGTGTCGAACTCAACACAATGTTTTTGCTCGATGCAATATTTTCTCTCAAAGTACGTAAGAACTCACTTTTGGCGCACATTTTAATCTAATCATTGTGAATTTGATTTTAATTTGTCTTAAATACGAAAAAAAATCACAACTTATTTTGTGAATTTTCTTGTATTTACAATTTTTCGCGAATACATTTGCATTCACAGATTTGGATGTGATTTTTTTTAATTCACAGGATTTTTTGTAAATGTTCACATCTTTTGTGAATATTCACAATTTGTTCTGTGAATTTGTTTGTATGTTCAGAATATTTGTGAATACAATTGTATTTGTTTGCATGCATGTGAATACAAATAAGTGAAGTGTGAATAAATTTGTATTTATATTCGCATGAAAATCACGATGTGAATAAATTCGTAATCATATTTATAAATAGAATCACGCCCAATCCTACGATCGGATTGGACGTATTGTTGGCGAGATTGGAAAATTTGGACGCTGGTCCGCACGACGGATTTGGCGGTTTCTCAGCGTCGAGTATGGTGGTGAAGTTTGCAGGGTTGGAACGCAAATAGTACAGTGCTGTATATTGGAATCGGACAAAAATAGAAGGCCAGTTTTTTGACGGATGATTTGTAGGTGCCGCGGGTGCTAAATCCAAGTTTGCCTTAAGGGGGTCGTCTAGTGTAAAGGCCGTTTTTTAATGCTTTTTGGGGGACTTTTTTTGACAAACCATTAAAATAAAATAATTTATAAATTGTATATCATTTTTATTAACATTCAAACAAACTTTGTGAATTTTTCGAAGTCATATAGAATATAGTCGGAGATACACCGCCCAACAGGAACACATATATAAAAAGAGGTGCTCCACTGCTGCCATGATTCCGGCCGTTCTGCTTATCTGAAATCAAAAAACCAAAACGCAATTTTAATCGTGAGACTTGAGGCTCTACATGGAACTAAAATAAAGTTAGAATTCCAAAAAATAATTTTTTTTACGCTTTACAAAAAAAAACAATTTTTCGTATTTTTTTTCGGGGTCTATATAGCTGATGAAAAGAAAACCAACGAAGCAATCTTAATTATTTTAGTTCAACTTGTAGTTATATATGGACTAAAGATGCTGTATAAATTTGAGCTGAATCAATGAAATAGTTTTTTGAGATATCATGGCAGCATTTTGAAAAAAATCGTGTTTTGAGAAAAAGGCGTTTGAAAGTTGTTGTGTATAATTCACAATAAAAAAATTGTCTCACCATCAACCATGGTCATACCCAGGTCTTCTATACATGTTTTAGATGTTATTTGCGAAAAAAAAATCGATTTGTTAAGTCTGACACACTAGACGACCCCCTTAAAATCGGGGTGTAGGGTTTTTTGTGGATTAATGGCAAACTACAACCCCCACGAGGTCGGCGCCGGGAAACAAAATGTTCGGAAAAATCCGGGCTTTATTTTTGTCCACAGCGGCGAAGTCGTGGAAGTTCATTTTGGGGGTGAAAAAGTGGGGTGACATTTTGAAAAATCAGTTTTCATTCGATAACTCTTTAGGAAAAACGCATACAATTTTTGGTCAAATGGGAACGTTGTGGCCCTTGGAAAGACGCGTCGATCGGGTATTTGATCAACCCTCTCCGAGTATATCTTCACCCCCGAATGAATTGTTGAAGTATACAAAAAATGTGTTTATTGAATAACTCCAAAATAATCGATTTTTCGGAGATGGTTTAAATGTACGAAATGTAGAGAATAATTTTCTCTGTATTTTCGTTCCTATGGACCACTCTTGAATTTTGCTTTTTCGAACCCCTCTCAGGGGTTGAACATTCAAAATGAAATTCCGGGACAACTATTGACCGAAAATAAAGAGAGACGAGTTTGGCGCTGTGGACAAAAATGTAGCTGAGGGTTCAAGCTACAAAATCTTCCTCAGCGCCGAACTCGTGCGGTCAACAGCTTCCCCAGAATTTCATTTGGAATTTCCAACCCCTAAGGGGGTTGGAAAATCCAAATTCAAGGGTGGTCCATAGAAACGAAAATATAGAGCAAATTATTCTCTACATTTCGTATGATTGAACCATGCCCGAAAAATCGATTGTTTTCGAGTTATTCAATAAACAATTTGTTTTTGGTATTTTAACCATTTTTTGGGGGGTGAAGATGTTATCGAAGAGATCAAATACTTGATATACGCGTTTTTTCAAGAGCTACAACGTTCCCATTTGATCAAAAAGTGTACGATTTTTTTCTAAATAGTTATTGAATTAAAACTAATTTTTCAAAATTTCACCCCACTTTTTCACTCCCAAAATGAACTTCGACGACTTCGGCGCTGTGGACGGCTACAGCCTGGATTTTTCTGCACATTTCGTCTCACGGCGCCGACCTCGTGGGGGTTGTACTTTGGCATTAATCCACCCCCATCCCCTTTCATTCCCTAAAAAAACCCTACACCCCGATTTTTAGGCGAACTTGGATTTAGCACCCGCGACACCTACAAAATCATCTGTCAAAAAATTAGCCTTCCAATTTTTTCCGATTACGGGGTTTTTCAGCCACAGCACGACTGTACTAAAAGTTCTTTTTCACATTTCGATTCCTAGTTTTTAAAAATTGTCATCGAAGAGCTTTTTTTGTAGATTTGTATTGTATATTGCTAAGTGAATATCTTGAAAAATGGTTGAAGAACTTTTGCAGGCGAAATTTACCAAGAGACCGAAAACGAATTAAAAAATAGTAATTTTCGTTGCGTTCCAACGATGCAAACTTCATTGTCGAGGGACGAGGAAAATATTTTCTCGATTAACGCGCAGCGATTCGTCGTCGTTAGTCGAAATTGTCGTGTGATCGCGCGCGCGCGCGATTGTAGTGTCGATCGATGAGATATCGACGGGCGTTGAATTGCTCGATGATTGTTGCCGATTGCTCGGCAAGAGGGCGGGGAGGGGAGAGACGCAATGACAAACTTTTTTTTCCATGACTGGCTGTACCGGTAATTGTAAGTGCGAATGATGCTGTATGAGAGAGAAATTGTAACGATAAGCTCGCGTCGTTGGAGTGCTGTGGAAATTTCACGAAACCAAAACAAGCCCGCGGTTTTTGGGGGTCGAACAAAGAGGCATGTGGACTCGAGTGTCCACATGCGATTTGGCCGATACTCGTATGTGTGGTGAAGCATTGAAAACTATTGGATTCGTATTTTTTTTTTATCGGCTGATAAACGGTTTCGGGGGTGGAAAATACCCCTCGAAAAAAAGGCGAGTCAACCCTTTTTTTTGTTCGATACTTCTATAGTGGATTTTTCATCGCGTGACGTTAAGAGAGTTTTGGTCTTTCGTTCATTTAGATCGGTGGACCGCTTGTGGGTGAAACTGGAAAATCATCGCTCGACACGTATTTCTGTGAGGGGTGGTTTCATCCCTTAAAATCGTTTTTCCGCTGATTCAGAAAAGACGTGTCCAATAGTTTTCAATGCTCTATCACATATATGAGTTTCGATAGAATGGAAGGCGGACTTAAGGGTGGAGATACCTTTAGGCGAGGAAAGAAATTGCCCATTTTCATTATTTTTTTTTTAAAGCAAAAATTTCTTTACTATTTGTGAGACTTAGGGTATGTTTTATTACTACTTTATTACTATGTTTTTATTGATCTTTAAAAATTGGTGGTTAATCCTCGAAAATGGTGATTAATCTTTGAAAATCTTTGAAAATGCCGGTTTATTAATCTTTAAAAATAGTACGATCTTCTAAGAACCGAGGATTGATCTGAAAAAAACCCAACGAAGATTTTTCTTTCACTAACACTCATACGCAGAATATGAGCCAAGAAAAAGTGAGAAATGCTAAAAATCGATCCAATGGTACGCTTTGAAACAAAAAGATGGAATTTTCCGAAAAAAAATGGCTACATTTTGAATGAAAAATGTTTTTTTTTCTATTTTCAAAAAATTCAAAGTCATGTATTGGACAATAAGGGTGAAAAGATTTATACCAAGTTCATCAGAATCGGTCGATTAGTTTTTTAGCTATAAATCACGCCAGTTTTGAAAATTCAGTTTAGAAGACCGTGCCGTATTTACGCCGTTTTTAAAGATTAATAAAAAAAAACCATGTAACAGCCAAAAGTAGTAACAAAACAAACCCATAGTCTCAAAAATAGTGAAGAAATCTTTACTTAAAAAAAAAAACTCGTGAAAATCAGCAAATTTTGTTTTTCGCCTTAAGGTATCTCCTCCCTCAAGTGATGCTCCTTGACAGTCGAATAAAAGTACAATTTTGAAGTTTCAACAAGTACCGCAGCATCGTTTTCGCGAAAAGAAATTAAAATTCGAGAAATTTCGAAAAGTTTAAACCGAAAAATCGTGAAATAGCCGTAGTGAATTTCCCTCAATATTCACTGCGATTGACAATAAAATTTCAGTTCAACCTTTCAATTCTTCACAAAAACTGTATTAAGTTGTCGGGACTTTATTAATTTTTCTCCGCATGAACGATGCAGTGCACTGGCGGAAACTTCGAAGCTGAATTTTTATCGAACGTATCAATGTCTCGAAAAAAAAGAAATCAGCTTCCTTCAACCTTCACCGGTTAGTCGGCCGACGCTTCTCGCGGCGCTATCGTCTGCGAAAAGCACCTTAATTTTTTTCACGATCTCCATCGATCCTACTGAAATCCTTCGATCCGAATTTGCGAGGATTTCGTATAACGATTGAAATAGAGAAATGCGAAAGAACAGAGGCGAATTTTCGTTACGTTCCAACGATGCAACCTTCGTTACGACGGTTCGTCGACCTCGGATTATATTTGGCTCGAATTTGGCGACGTCCCCAACGCCGGTTGCCCAACTAAGCGATGTGCAACGCGAAGTGATATCGAAGCGAAAGAAAAATTGTAATCGCCGATACGAGCCGAAGCACCTTCCGGCTCGCCGAGGAAACGAAAAAGTGCACGGGACGCGATTTGGCCATTGTGCAGATGCAGTAGGCAAATGCCTCTTTCCGCTATCCCGACAGCAGCCACGAACGTGCAAATCTTCCAATCGAAAAACGTACCTTTTAGTCTTTCCCGGGCCTCCGGAGCCAATTGGGTTTTGTCATGACGTTTCCAAATTTTGCGTTTGATCTTTCGTGTATAAATTTTCCGCGCTAATTGCCAAGGCAGGAGAATTGCGAGCGAGATAATTGCACAATTTTTAAGGCGATTTTAGTGGGAAGGTCGAGGACCCTGTGAAAAAATACTTTTTGTTCAACACAAATTCAAAAAACTCGAGGAAATGAGATTGCTCGCTTTTTTCGTTGTGCCTTGGATACTACCACGTGGCAGGGGGGGGGGGGGTCAAAAAAATGATCGAGGAGCCAATTGAGGAAATAAAAAATACGACCACAAACACATATCACCGATAAATTGAGCTGCACTCGACCGCAGAATATTTTCACTTGCGGAATTCTCAATTGTTCGACAGGTCACAAATAAATATTGTTTCAATGAAAAGCGACGTGGCCCGTCGCAATATTGGTCTCGAACGCGTTCTCGACATCTTCACGTTGTATTCTCATTGAATTTCTTTCATGACAAAATCCAATACGATCGAATGGAAAGCCAAACGCAAAATAAATCTCCAACTGCCCCCGCAAAATTCTCAACACTCTTCGATAACGAATATTCGCGTGTCTTTACACACACGGGGGTATTTTGTTGGATTTACTCTTTCGCCCGACTGGTTCTCCACTCGCGTCCACATAACACGAGATGCGTTTTTTTTTCAACGTTCCAAATGAACTCGGTGAGCGCGTGTCATGACAATTTTTTTTTCTCCCCTCGCGTACAATAACGGGGTCCAAAAAGGAAAAAGAAGAAAATTACAAGCCGGCAGTCTTTATACATAATAATGTATCTTCCAATCCATATTTTGTACATTACAAATATCCCGTTTTATTTATATTAAATGATTTGTATATATTTATACATAAATATATTTACGTATGTAAAAAAGATTGTACGAGGAAAATCGCTTCGAGTGTATCGATACACGTGCAGATGCTTTACAAAAAAAAAGAAAAAAAGAATCGTGTATAGAACTTAAGTAGACACTTACTATGTATTTTACGAGTCTTCGTTTTAACGCCCTCTGTACAATTGTATAATCATTTTTTTTACTTCGCGATTCTCGTTGTGACGTGTGCAGGCACGCACACGCCGATGAACCATGTGATAACGCTGTAACCGACCGAGCGAAACTCGGTTCTCATCTTAACTTATATTCAACCTCATCGATAAGTCGCCTCACCAAATAAAACGAAAGTGACAAATACAATTGACGAGTTGGACTGTTATTCCATCAACCCAAAACTACCCACGTTTCCCCCGCTAAGGATACTCGCGAAAAGTTTCGGAGTTTCACGAAAAGGGCTAAACCGAGTGTCCCGAAATGTTCACCCTTCGATGTGTGGTATCCGGCGAAAATCCCTAATCCTCGAACACACGTGACAAGGGGAAAAAATCAGAGATGAATTTGACGCGGGCGAACCGCGATCTAAAGAGGTTAGAAAATAATCTTCCGGTTGAAAGGATCGCAAGTCGAAGAGTTACGCGACCTAGCCATTTCGAAAACACGCATTTTGATACTCGAACTGTCGCGCTGCGTGAAAAAATAGGCGAGAAAAATTGTAAAAACTATTCGCGTAGCTAATTGTCGATAATTGTGGAAGAATGCGCATGCGCACGCCACGGTGGTGACATCTATCACGTGTTGTGAGGACACTATACACGTGTTGTGAGGAAAAAATCAGAGATTAATTTGACGCGGGCAAACTGCGAGCTAAAGAGGTTGGAAAATAATCTTCCGGTTGAAAGGATCGAAAATCAAAGAGGTACTCAACCTAGTCATTTCGAAAACACGCATTTTCATACTCGAACCATCGCGTTTTGTGGAAAAATAGGCGAGATAAATTGCACAAACTATTCGCGTAGCTGATTGTCGATAATTGTGGGAGAATGCGCATGCGCGTGCCACTCGTCGGGAGCATACGCCGCCAGCGCGCCACGGTGGTGACATCTATCTGTGGGCAGCGGCGTTACGTCGGTAAAAATGCCACCGTGGGAGATTCACCGGATACAAATTTTCCAATGGGGCGTTTTGCTTAAAAAATGTCTGCAAAATGAATGAAGGACTCCTAATCTTCGAATACACGTGTCTTGAGAAAACAATCAGAGATTAATTTGACGCGGGCAAACTGCGATCTAAAGAGGTTGGAAAATAATCTTCCGGTTGAAAGGATCGAAAATCAAAGAGGTATTCAACTTGGTCATTTCGAAAACACGCATTTTCATACTCGAACCATCGCGTTTTGTGAAAAAATAGGCGAGATAAATTGCACAAACTATTCGCGTAGCTGATTGTCGATAATTGCGGGAGAATGCGCATGCGCGCGCCGCTCATCAAGAGCACACGCCGCTGGCGCGCCACGGTGGTGACATCTATCTGCGGGCAGCGGCGTTACGTGGGCAAAAATCCAACCGCGGGAGATTCACCGCATACAAATATTTCAATGGGTCGTTTCGCCAAATAAAAAATCGCTGAAAATAAATAACGTCATTTTTCGAAACTGTTATTTATTTTATCGCCGTTGAATGCTCCGATAACTAATAACGACCACATTACGCGATTTCACGCACCAAAATAAACGACGAGCTAAGAGTTATTGCAAAATAAAACTATATCGCGTCTCAAACGTTGCATTTTCTCTTTTTTGCGTGTTTGGGGAAACTCCGAAATTTCGTACACCGCGAGCTTCGAGGAGTCGTAAATTATTCTTGTCTCGCGTGGTCCGCGCTTGCCAAGCCAAAAAAGATTTTCGGCAATTCTGGTGAGTTTCGTTGGATAGGTGCAACCGCTAAAAATACAATTGTGCAAAAGAAATTCCCTCGAGATTCGGTGGGAGGATGTGTTTGTAAGACCGGATCCAAGTAAAAGTGGACAACCTTGAATCTTTCGATTTCCATGCGGAGTCTGTGTGCAAAAGCATACAAAAAATGCACGGTTCTTTACCGGCTTCATTTATTCGAGATAGCTAATAGGTTCTTGGGACCTCCGCTCCCTGTTTCTGTAACTCTTTTGTTGCAAAATCCGAAACATTAAAAAAAAAACAACATTCGCTGAATACTTTCTACCAAAATTATTGCAGTCAGTGTAAAAGTATTAGTTTCGGAATAAATTTAAGAAAAAAAGGTTTTTCAATTCCTTAAGCCATCTGCTATATTTTTAAACAGTGCGAAAAGTTTCACCGACCTGATATATGTACTCATCCCTGTTTTTTAAGGGGTTACATCTACCTGGATGCCCGAAAAATGGCCAAATTCCGATTTTTTTTAGAGTAACGGTTGGTGAAAAGGAAACGCATTTTCAACACAAAGGTACATATATTAAGAGTCTTTAAAAAAAATATACAGACAACAACAAAAACGTGGCCGCGGGCAGATGATACTGTTTTCAAAGTCGGTGGACACGATATCTCGAGGATCACTTGATGGAGTGTTTCCAAATTTACAGGAGATACGATCGGAAACATTTAAAGGTTGTTGACGATCTCACTTTTGTTTACATCGATCGTCATTTTCAAATAGTTACGTAAAAATGATGACGTTTTTTCATATATTTTGTATACTTGAGTTTCAGCTCGTCGCCAAATTGTTTAAAAATATTATTTCAAAAAACGACGATCGTCAACGACTCGTATATATTGTTAACTTGAATAACCCGTTTGGATTTCAGATTTGAGATGGACCGTTTGAGCTAGAGAGTGTCCACCGCCAAACGTCGCGATAAAAATTCGGAATTAGGCGATTATTTTCGGACCTTTCGGTAGATGTAGCCCCTTAAACGACCATCGCCTAATAAACAACGTACTAATGTGCAAGCTTTTTCCAAATAATTCATTTTTAATTCAATATCAGAATAAAAAATACTTTGGTGCTCGGTCGATGGCTCTTTTTCGATGATCGATCTTTGCTCTGAAAGGTAAGGAATGTGGCTGATGTTCCCGATTTCCCCCAACCAAGAGCAAAACCGTTCACGAGCCACCAAACGCGGTTCTTCAAAAATCCAAAAAATAACATTCGTTTATTCTCGCTGAATCTGTAAACGAATTGTAGCTAAACTTCAACGATCCCCGTAATTCAGGGACCGTGTTGAGAAGGAAAGTATCAAAGTCTCTCCCGTCTATTTTCGATCCGATCTACACGCTATCTCGCTGAATCCCCCACAGCGTCTTTGCTTCGTTTATTCTTTTTTTCATCTCCGAAAAATTTCGTGCTCTGAGCGGGAAAATTTTTCCCCTCGGAATATTCGAACAAAGGAGCACTCAAAATTTTTACCAGCTTATTCTCACTTTTCGTATCCTTCCCCCTCCTATTTCGGCTCTCTTCCTGTCTCTTTCTGCCTGAAGAAAATTTCCGAATCTCGAATGAGTTTTTTCAACTCTGAAAAATTTCGTTCCGCACTTTTGACAGTGACATTTTGAAAAAAAAAATCGGTCATGCGGTTTTTTTTTCTTCATTCGTTATCGATGCTTTACATTCTTTTATCCCTCGCAATTTTCTGCGCCGCGGATGTTTACGCGGCCGTTAAAGAGACAAGATCTGCAACAGGCTTCGAGCGAAAACTGACAAAACGTCGGAAACTCGCGATTTTCGTGGCTATAACGGAAGAGAGACGAGAACTTGGCCTGTCGCCAAACTCACTTCTGTCGAAACGAAGTCTCGAGAAAAAAAAAAGGATTGCAATGAAGACGTTGAATTTAGTCTTCAGCAAAATGATTAAAATGAGGGGAAACACGCGAGCGCGGTACTTTGGTACTGAGCCAACATCTGCGTACAATTTTGTCTCGATCGCCTCGCTGTCACTTCGTGATCGGCGAAAATCGCGATTTTTCATCGTTTTCAAAGCCGTATATCGAATGTCGAGCCCCGAATCTTTCACAACACTCGGTATAGTAAACTTTACGATATGCTCTCTCAGCCGCAATGACTTTTCCTTATTCACTAGCTTGACAAAAAGAACACAATAACGACGACAAAAGTGCGAGCTTTTTTCGAACCGATAAAACTCGTCGCTGTTTACGTCTTTCCGGATGTGTTAAGTGGCTACATGTACCTAGGGGCCAAAAAAACTGCCAAATTCCGATTTATTTTTCTGGGAAACAGTAGGTGAAAAAGAAACGCATTTTTTTAACAAAACGGTACGTTTATGGAGAGCGTTAAAAAAAACACCAGAAAATACAGAAAAACAACAAAAACAAGCCCGCAGATGATGAAATTTTTTTCGCGACGTTTTGCGGTGGACACTCTCCAGCTCAAACGGTCCATCGGAAATCGAAAAACTAAACGGTTTATTTAAGTAAACAATAAATACGTGTCGTTGACGATCATCGATTTTTAAAATCATTTTTTTTTTATCAATGTGGCGACGAACTGAAAAACGAGCATACACGATCCATGAAAAAAGTCGTCATTTTTACGGAACTATTAAGAAATGAAGCTCGATTATAAAATAGTGAGATCGTCAACGACCTTTAAATGTTTCTCATCGTATCTCCTGTAAATTTGGAAATAATCCGTCAAGTGGTTCTCGAGATATCATGTCCACCGACATTGAAAACAGTATTTCGAGAAAAACGCGTTTAAAGGTTGATCCTAGGAATATTGCAATGATTTTTTCAGGGAATATAGCTAAAAGGTGATACTATCGTAAAATATTTTTGGAAATGCAATGTTTTTACCCACCTAGGTGGATGTATTCCGTTAATGAGCAAGCCAAACACGATGTCCTCGAAAAAAAAAAAACGTTTCGATAACCAAACCTTTTTCTTTCTTCTCGTATAATTTATTTTTTCATCGATGTACAATTCTTCGACTCGTGTCATTGCCGTGCGAAATTTCGTCGCCTACTTGCAATCTATTTACAACTTTGTTTTTTTTTCTATTGCTATGTAATTACGCGTACTCGAGGCGGAGGGTCGAACAAATTGCGGCACTCACGGATGTCGAGATAATACATCGCATCGATCGAGATAGTACAACGTTGAAAAAACGACGATTATTTGGACAGCAGATCAATCAATTATTTTTCGTTTTCCCGCAGGATTCGACGACTTGCAAAACCCAATTTGCGATAAAAATTTTTACCAAATTGATACAACCTTGCTGGATCCTAATCCTATTCTTCCAAACTACGGAATTGTCCCTTTTGGTCCCACGATTTATTTCTTTTCGTATTTATTTCGACTTACCGCAAAATGTTATTATTTCAATTGCATTCAACCTGCTGAATTTTCGAATAAAAGAAATCGAATCTCGTTCTATTTTATTGGGCCTGATACCTCTTTTTCGCCGCAAATCGAGACTGTTTGAAAAAATGTGTAGGCCGAGGTCGAGACAGGCAGAATTTTTTAACTTTGAAAATTTCGGTGTAAAGGATTCAGTATATACAGGGTGTCCCTCTTATCTCTGCCACCCGAAATAACTTGGTAATCATCGACGTCACAAAAAAATTTTCTAAACAAAAGTTGCGTTGACGCATCGTGAAGGTCACCTCCACTTTTTAAAATGGAATGGTACATTTTTTTAACCATTTTGTGGAGCACCTCAAGCCGCATGAAAAACATTAGAGGGTCAAAGTCGTTCAAGGTCATTCAAGGTCACCTATTAAAATAAAATACAAATATAAATCTCTCACTACCAAATATTTGGTAGTAATCCGAGATATTTAGATTTATATTTTATAAATCTAAATTTGTTTAGATTTATAAACAAATTTAGATTTATAACGGATATTTATATACAATTTATATTTGTATATAAATATCCGAGATATTTATATACAAATATAAATAGGTGACCTTGAATGACCTTGAACGACTTTGACCCTCTAATGTTTTTCATGCGGCTTGAGGTGCTCCACAAGATGGTTAAAAAAATGTACCATTCCATTTTAAAAAGTGGAGGTAATCTTCACTGTGGGTCAGAGCTACCAACGAAAAAAAAAAAATTGGTCGCATTTGATGGCCCCCTTCACACCGTACAACAACAACTTTTGTCTGGACCATTTTTTTGTGACGTCGATAATTACCGAGTTATTTCGAGTGGCAGAGATAAGAGGGACACCCTATATATATATATATATATATATATATATATATATATATATATAAGGGTGATTAAAGAAAATCAACTATTTTTTTTCAAAATACCCTATTCAGTAATTACAGTAAGGTAAAATAAGACGCCTGTTAAAATCTGAGCCCTTAATATTAATATTTAGAGGCTCATCATCGCGATTTTCTTTTGCCCATGTTAATAACATTGAAAGAACTTTGCTTGCTACTTTTCAATGTTATAACTCCCCAACGGATTAACGTACAACCATGCCCATCCTTTCTTGTAGATCTTTTCATTGTCTACAAAATCATGTCATTAAATAATTTTAGAATTCATATAATAATATAATAATTTTAAAGTCTTATATCACCTCACTGCAACTAGGGGAATTTGCATAAAAAATAGTCGATCTTTTTTAATCACCCTAATGTACATACAATAATGTTAATATTAAACAACCGGTTAAAAATCAAGGTCACAGCACCGGGGCTCAAAAAGGGTATGTTTCTCGACGTTATAACATTTCGATTTGTTTCATATTGCAGGTACGATCAGATCTCAGTAGTCCAAATCTCGCATCACCGGAAATCATTCGATCGAGACAAAACAAAAAAACCAGCGCTTATTTTTCGACTCTGAGCTTTGGTGATTCGAAACAATGCTATTTGTTATACTTTTTCGTTCGCATCGTCGTGTCAATATATCCGGTTTGTCAGCATTGTGGAATTTCCAAATGCCACAAAACGCGATTTTTTTTCGTGCCACCACGAGAATTATGTGTCCGCAATGATGCGGAGAAATTTATACGACCGTAATCGTGTTTTATCGTTGTAGTTTTCCGCAACGACTCTCCCGTTCCCGCTTTCTCTCAATGGTACGAGAAAATCACTTTTAGTATATGCTCCATCAACTGTATACTCTTTGGACTGGGTTTTTCGTTCTCTTTTTTTCTCGCTCTTGTACGTCCGCCACTTTTTTTTCTACACCTTTTCCCTATTTTCGTCCCACCGGAAGGGAGGTTAAAATTATAGCCTGGAGTTCTCGTAATTGCGAGGCCTCGCTGGTAGTCTCGGAAGTTCAAGGGTCGCCGAGCGTCCATCCTCGTCCGTGAAGGTCCTATTGTCGTGTCCTGCCTCAGGGCTCTCCTTTGGGCCCTTCGTTGGGCCATCCATGAGGAACATGGTGAAGAGAAACATGAAGGAACCTGGCAAACGGTGCAACCCTTGAGTCTTCAACGTTCTCGTATTTTTCTTTCCTTTTTCTTTCGTCAATTTATCATTTTGAGGTCTTAGGCCACTCTAGAGGCCGAAAAATAGACCTTTTGGGGATTTTTTTTTATATTGCATAGTTCATTTGTTATTAATAATTAGCTGACGATTTTTTAGGCAAATTTTTGGACAGTGAAACATTTTGTCAGATAATTGTTAATAACAAATGAACTATGCAATGTAAAAAAAAATCCTACGTACTTCCATAGACAATGTATTTTTCAAGATATATTTAACATTGCAAGTGAATCGGTTGAAAATTTTCTGAGTTATGTTTCCGGCCAACTTAAAAAATGCAGTCTTGAGATAAACACTGCACAGCCGCCATTTTGAAATTAATCGCTTCAAAAAAGTTATTGTATACAGTCACTGATATGTATGATAAACACTCTTTTTTGCAATCTCGATTTATTTTGTAGTTTTTCTGAAAAAAAGATCCCCAAAAAGTCTATTTTCTCGGCCTCTAGAGTGGCCTAACCCCTTAAGGCACAAGCTACACTCGGAGAGTCTCCACGAACCGGGCACCCTTGAAAAATGATCTTTCGGCTATCCTGATATATCGAATTGGTGAAGTATGTGGATTTTTTTTACATTCCTAATGGATCGTTCCTTGGGGTCGGCCTGACGAAAAACTTTGGAGAGGAACGAAACCACGTGGATCAACGAATTTATTCAGCAGGTGGCCAACGAAATATTTGAAAATGTTAAGGTATTTTATTATTCCGAGCATTCGTTAGATGACATAAACATTTTTTTAAATGACCGTATACGTCATGTTTTTTGTAAATATTTCGTTCGTATTCCCATGACGGATTTCATGGGCTCAAGATTTCTTTTATTTTTGGGAATTGCACTTCTTTCGACTGCTATACTATGATCCTTTCGTTTACCAAAATGTTGGTAGTGCAATTTTTCTTCTCTCGGTCATTGTTGACAATGATAATTGTGAATATAATTCAAAATGTGATAAATTTGCTGTTTGCGAATCAAGATACTAAGATTCAAATACATGTTTCATGCGTTCGAAATAACAAAATATTTTTATTGCATATTAAAGAATTTAGTGTATGCAAATAAAGATCCTTTTTGTTCAAATATATATTTTATAGGGGCCGGGGTGAAATTCCGAACTTTGAATTATCAGAACGCTTAAAACTCCGAAAGAATACTATCCCGAAAGAATTTCACACGAAAGACCAAAACTCCGAAAATCTCAACACCGTCAAAATAATTCGGCTATCGAAGTTTTAAAAGTTTCAAAATTTTCAATAAGTCGACGAATTATTTTAAGAATTTTGTTTGATTAAGAAATGATTTTGCGTCAATTTTGAAATTTTTCTAGACAATGTTATACGTTCTACATAATTTACAGTCAACTGTGTAGACTTATAAAAAATGTTGAAACTTTTAAAATTTCCATAACCGAATTATTTCGACTGTGTTCAGATTTTCGGAGATTTCGTCTTTCGTGTAAAATTCTTTCGGAGTTTTGATCTTTCGGGGTAGTATTCTTTCGGAGTTTTGAGCGTTCTGATCATTCAAAGTTCGGAATTTCAACCCGGCCCCATTTTATACGTTGGGACAATGATGTTTTTCAATCGAATATGGATTTATTTAATTGGACTATATCAACGAATACTTGGCACAAAAAAAAATATATATATACAGAATAATAAGGGTCCTAGTAGGCCGTCAGGAGAAAAACAAATCATTTCGCTTCAATAGATCTTAGGTAAACGAAATAAACTTTTTTCTCAGTGTATATATTTTAGAAAAGAAACTGGATTTTGTCGATTTATCATAACCCAGTTGATTATTAGCATTGATTGCTTGATTATCGGAATTTTATTGATTATTGGATCATATCAGTCAGCAAAATAAGTTGACGCGTCTAACGACATTGAATATAATTATCAAGTTTATACTGAATTGAATTCGAAAAAATCAGCACCTCCGTCCAAAAGTGCACGTTCGGGCTACTTACAATGAAAGTTCTCGATGCATCTATATATACTCACTTATACCGTAAAATCCAGCATAGTAAATGTACAGACTTTCCCGAAAACCGACCACTTTTCTCGTCGGCTCGACGAGAATCGGCAGATTTCCACCGATGTTGTTCATCACGAAGAGAAAAATTCCGACCGTTGTCGATCTCATGCTCAATGGCACGATCTCAACGACGATTGCGAACACGATACCGAACCACATCTCGGCTATTTGAGAAAAACGAAAAAAAGTCAAAGAATCGATAAATTTTAATCCACGGGTCGATTGAAGAAAAAATAACGCGGCAAACTTTCGAGATTTTTTAGAAAAAAAGGCACAGGAAAATTTCAAAAATGATATTTGGCTCGTAGTTAAAGCAAAACATTAAAATACCGTCCTACAAGCAAACAAAATAAATTGAAAAGAATAGTAAATGAAAAAACGATGACAATGCTGGGGCTCACCGAAGAAATAGGAAATTCCAAGAGTGATAATTGCCCAAAGGGGTCCGAAGTAAACGGAACCAAAGGCAAAGGGCGTTGCGATAAGTTGACTGACGGCAAGTACAGCCACGCGAGACCTTATTCCCATTTTTGCGACAAATTTGTCGCTTATAACGCCACCGACGACCACGCCGATGCTACCAACTACGATGGTGACCGCGAAGAGCCACCAGCCAAGATCGTAATCGGGAAAATAGTCCCTGTAGTACAGATCGCAATTGTAGGCGAAACACATTCCACCTGGTGAAAAAAAAAAAAACAAACAAAACGAACAAAAGCGGTCAGATTTGAAGCTGGAGTGCGCGAGGAATTGTCACCTTGAATTAAGGGGTTACCCCCACTTGCGATTTTGAAAAAATCGATTTTTTTAATTGCATTTTTTGGAGTATAAGTATCTGAGAATATGTCCTGAAAATTTCAAGTCGATCCGAACAAAATTGACTGAGATATGAGCGTTGAAAGAGAAGAATCCGCGTTGAAAGAGCGTTGAAAGAGAAACTGTAAACGCGTTTTTCTCAAAATGGCATTTCTGAAGTCGGTGACCAAGATTACTCGAACACTAATGAACCGATCTTCTTGAAATTTTGCAAGCTTATTTAATACATAAAAATGTAGTCTTTAATCGTTCGATTTTTTTTTTTTCGAAAAAAATGACCGTTTTATAGCCAAAAAACGGCCGTTTTTTTTCGTTAATATCGAACCATTAACTTTGACTGTCCGCCATTTTGTGAAAAATGAATATTTTTTAAAATCCTTCGATTAAAGACTAGTTTATACTTATATTTGACTAAATCCATCCGCATTTTTTTTTCAGATGATCCACTTCGCCGCAATGTTGGTCACCGCAAACCGTGTATATAAAAACATTATTTCATTGACGGCCATTTGCCACTAAACAATGTAATATTTTTCAATAAAAAAATTACTGAAAGTTCTTCAAGATGTGTTCTTTAAGATGGTATATTGATCGATTAAAAAAGTTTTGTAGTTTTCTTTAAAAAAATTAATGAAAAAGGCCTTTTTTTGCGCTACAAGTGGGGGTAACGCGTTAAAAACTTGATTTATCCGTCGTTTATATTATTTAGGAAGGGTTAAAAAATATGGCAAATCGAACCTTGTCAAAAAAAAGTATTTATCGTTGTACTCATTTGAATTATCATTGATTTTATTTTAAAGTACTGAATGTTCATCCATTATTTTTTAGTTGTAAACCAAAGAATTGTAAGAATAAAGAAGAGGGGGGGGGGCAGTTAAGGGTTCCTAGGGAAATTTAAAGATATATTAACTTAAGGGATCATTACAGTGCAAAATTCTCAGAAAATCGATTTTTTTGCATTATCCGATAATATAGACGGTTATAAACATGCTGTTCATATCCTCACATAAACGTAAGTAAACAATTTACATAAAAATTCCGCACTCGATACTTTAAACGTGTTTCTCTCTGAATGCCGTTTTTAAAAACGGTGTACACTCTCAAAGGCAGAGTCTTCAAGCTATCCGTCTCAAATTTTGACACAACATTCTTCACTCCATTCTTTATCTTGCTATGGAAGCTTTTTTTTCAATCTTCATATTTTTTTAACGAAAACCTTTCGAAAAAATAGCCTAAATACGATACTTTTTTTTCACATCGCCGCCATTTTGTCAATTTTGATTAGAAAAATCTCCATAGCAAGAAAGCGGCTTTCATACCGATTAATAATCTTTTTACAAATTTTGTTTCAGATAATGTTTACGGCCACAACCGCGTATGCCGTGAGGACTCCTTTTTTCGAAGTCATTTTCAACCGTTAAATTTTGTTTTCTAAATTACAAATAAACGTTAAACAAATTATTTTCTGTTGTTCATGAGTGCTTCCATTTGAAATAAAAAAAATTAGCGTATTTAACCAACGAAAAAAACGCGAAAATCAGCTATTTTTCGACACGTTACACGTTACTTGGCATGACCCCTTAACGGGGTATACCAAGTTGCAACTGGCGAAAACAGCTCGTTTTTGGGATTCTTTAAATAGAAAATTGTGATGATATATTGCTACAAAAAATAGGTGTTTAAAAAAGTATCATCGGAAAAACACTATGTAATTTTTTGTGTAATTATAATCCATTTGCAGTCGATGACCGGAAGGACCTCTCGAAAGTGTCTTGCGGTGAGTAATGCCCTTCTGAACAAGGTTACATAATATCAAGAATTAAACAGGTTTCGTTAGCATGATAGTTTTTCCTATGATTAATCGAAGCAATTTGCAAAATATCATATTTAAAGAATTGCGCGTGTTCAAAGTCAGTCTGAATGTTTGCGAAAAAATTTGCATTTTTTGTTAATTAAATCAAAAGTATACATCGGGAAAAAAATTAAATATTATATTTCAATTAAATATTATATTTTTACGTATTGAAAGAGCCCTAGAAATTCCAGAAAGATAGATGCAGTACTTTTTGAGACATTTTGCTCACCGACTTTGAAAACGTACTTTCGAGAGAAAAAAGCGTTCAAAGTTTCGAACGACACTGCGAGCGTTCCAATGAGCGTCAACATAACAATCTATAAATTTGTCAATTTTAGTCCGATCACTTTGAGACTTTCAGAGAACATTTACAAGATGATGTAGGTACTGTTGAAATATATAGATTTTGAAAAAAAGTGATTTTTCGACTTTTCCAACTAGGCATAATCACTCAATTCCTAGTTCATAAAAAAAATTTCGAAAAATTCTCGAAATCGTTGTCATTTTCGAGAAATGAAGAAAAGTAAAAAGGTTCTTGGGACTGCGTAAATGTTATTGATAAGGACTCACCGCAATGCCTGATACTGGCAGCGAGACACAAAAGTATAATACGAGGTTGAAGTATAACTTTCCAGATCGAAGCTTTTTTGCCGTCCTTGCCGGTGCCTTCCTCCCCGATAGATTTTCTCACTGGCTCGGTGAGAGTGAAAGCCGTGAGACAAGCGATTATCAGTCCCACTATACCGGCTCCGTAGTAGCAAACTCTCCATCCCTAAAAACCATTATTTGAACGTTCAAAAGAATGACCCGTTTCCAGACCTCTTTCATCCGATCGAGTTATCTTGCAACAGTGACGACATTTCTTGCACAAATAAAATTATGACAAATTTTTGAAGATCGACGGAAGAAATTAGGCAAAGTAGGAATTAAAACATTAACGATTTAAAATATCTCTCGACCTTTTTTTACAAGTTTTTGGATCCTCGACCGTGAATTGCAACATTTATAAAAAAAGATAAATCTTTTTTGGAATAAATAAATTCGTTATTACAAAAATTCACATTGAAAATGATGAATTGTTTTTTGGCTGCTTACATTTTTTTTCTATACGAAAATTTACATTGAAAATGATTTACGGCATTTCAATGCCATGAATAATTTTTATCTTCACAAAAATCGAGTTAAATTGCTTTTTAATTACTTAAGGGGAAAACAAATTCTCGTTTTTTTTCTTCTATTGACTTGAATAATGTATAAAGATCCCAAAAATGATCTGGTCCTAAGAAGAATGATGCTGAAACTGCAAAAAGATTTTTTCGAAATCATGTTTTCAAAATCGGGCGGACTCGTGGTTCCTACAGTTTCCATCCGATTGACTTCAACTTTTAACTGTAGCTTCTTAGATAACTTTTCTAGCGAAGTACACACGATTTTTACGATCGATTAACAATTACGGTTTTTATAAACAAGTTAAGGCGGGTTTTTTAGTCGAAAATGTGACTTTTTTCACAATGGTGACAAATTAGCAAAAAGTCAATATTTCGTAATAATCGAGTGTACTTCGCTAGCAAAATTCATCTAGATTACGGGAAAAAAATGATTTTTTGTTCTAGGTGCTGATGTGCATCTTCAACAAATCCGCCCGTGGAGGGACTAAAAAAAGGCGTTCTCTTTCTACCGGCCACTAGGCCGCCATTTTCTATCCTTTTGGAAAATGAAAGATTGATTTGAGTAGCTAAAGATATGTAAATTAAACCCTCCAAATCTCATTTTGATTGCTGTATTGGCATATCAAAAAAAATCCCAAGAAAGCCTCGTTTTCCGACCATGCGAAGGTACACAAGGCCTCACCTAAATGTTATTTATACGAAAATTTCAACTGAAAGTAATTGCTTCGTGCTTAAACAAAATGTTCTCGACGAACGTCTAAATTTAAAAAATCACTTGTTTTCTAATGGCTCGAAGAACTATTTTGAAGGAAGGCGAACGAAAAAAATCCGTGGAAAACGAAATGCAACGAGGAATTTAAGGGGCTATACCAGTGTGACACTCGAAAAAGCGGATTTTTTGCCTTTTTCGACAGTTTATACTTTCAAGAATATCCTGTAAAATTTCACGGCCGTATCTCTAATAATTTTATCTTGCAAAAATCGATGGTTAAATCTTTAAACGCGTTTTTCTCGAAATGAGATTTTTCAAATTTGCTGACATTGTAACTCAAAGAGCAATTATCCGATTGACTTGAAATTTGAGCTGAGTACTCTTGAATATATTTACTCTGCAATGACGTAGGATATTTTTTATTGGATGAAAATTGAAGATTTTGGCATTGAAAAAAACGACCATTTCATGGGCAAGAAAACAGACTTTTTTTGCATAACTACGCCATTTTGTTAGATTTTGATATTTTTCGAAAATTCTACGTCATTGTACAGGAAATACCCTCCAGTTTAGCGACATTTCTTCCCTTTTCGGTTTCAGCTACTCAATCGGCCGGAATCATGTCAGCAGTGGAGGAACTTTTTTTTTGCCGCCTCCGAACGCAGCGCAGCGCGCTTGGATCTCAATATTTTTCTATGAAGAAATTATGTAATATAGGTCAAATATAGCCGAATATATTCTTAATTTTCCGAAGCGTTTAATTGAGTATTTTTCCCCCAAAAAAATTCCCAAAAATCACCCAAATTTTTAGCATTCACACTGGTATAGCGACTTTATGAATATTTACCACTAAACTGATTTTAGTCTATAATTAAGTGACAATACATCCCATTATACAAAAAAATCTCATTGAATTAAATTCCAAATGCTAAATATTGTCTTTTCGGAAATATAATAAAATTGCTTTTCAATTGCTCAAATCAATTTTATCCACACCAAAATTTTAACAAAAAAATAATTTATCGTTTTATTCGATTCAGTGTCCAAGGTGAATGACAATAGCTCGAATATAAACGTTTTTTTCGGAATTGCAAATAAAGTCGTGTATGCTCTGCGTGAACGTACCAAATCCCAGGCGTTCATCAAAGGCACGTATCTCCCGATTGGGAATGCGATACCGTAGCCACCGTATATGCCCCAATTGAATATCGACATTACGAGGCCGCGCTGTTTCTCGTCGAACCAGTCGGACAAAAGACCCGTAGCTAGGGGATTGCATCCAGCCTCCCTGTGCGACGACATATCGACGATACATTCCTAACGATAACGTACTTATCCGAAGGCTACTTCAATTTGCTGTCAAGATACGCGTGCAATTGTAACATCGAATAAAATCTCTATTACTTTCAACGTTTGCCGATAACTTTCAACGTGTTAACATTTTCGACGTATCACAAAAATGGCAGGAAGACGTTGCTCAAATAAAAAACCATTTTTCTTATTATTGTTTTTTTTTTTAAACCAATTTCACAGTGATCTAGCTTGTTCTGTTTTTCGATAAAGATCATTCGCCGCAATTGACGGAGAATCGTTACCACGATGTCGATCAAATAGTAATATAAAAATAGTGAGATAAAATAAATAATAGGGAATAACGTGAATGCAATAAAAGCTCACCCTGCAGCGAGAACCATTCGCAGAAGAACGAGTTGCCAGTATTCTTTAACGGCGCCCATCAAAATAATCGCCACGCTGAACACAACGGTGCAAACTGCCAATAGCTTTACCCTGAAAGGAAAAAAAGCCGAAAAAAGAACGGAAGAACGAGAAACGATCAATTTCTTTCTCGCATCCGATGGTAAAATGGTAGCGATGTTTCGTAAAAGTTTTTTTTGTCGATTTTTTCGTTACGCCTTCAGCTAGGCAATTTTGCATGCTCGACGAAGCACAGCCCTGTGCCTGGCCATATATACAGGGTGTTTGGCGCATGGACCAAAACATTTTTTTGGGGGATTGGGGGGGTCATTTGCTATTTTTTTCACCCTTGGACCATATGTTCTAAGTGCCACGGTAATTGAGATATGATTTTTTTTATAACCCCAAATTTTGCCTTTAAATCGACATCAATTTTTTTCTTCTGGTTGTAATAGCACGAAATAACTTTTGTTCTATTCTGCAATGTATGCTTATTATAAATGAATCATGATTAGATACAATTGGTTTCAAGAAAGTGACTTTTGAGCTTCCAGTCTCAAAAATGTGTGAATGCACGAAAAATGTCAACTTCTAAATTCATTATTGAAAAAACTTATTCTCTTTATTTTTGCCACATAATTATTTATTTATGTGACATGTAGCATATCGTTGGAAAGGATGTAAACTAGAGAACTTTTTAAAACAAAGCTCAGTTCAAAATAGCTTTTAATTTTTTTATAATGAATTTAGAAGTTGTATCGAATAATGATCTATTTATAATAAACATACATTGCAGAATACAACAAAAGTTATTTCGTGCTATTACAGCCACAAACAAAAAAGTTATGACGATTTAAAGGCGAAAATTCGGGTAATTAAAAAACTAAAAAAATCACATCTTCATTACCGTGACACTTAGGACATAGGGTCTAAGGGTGAAAAAAGTAGCAAATGACTCCCCCAATCCTGGAAAAAATTGTGTCGGTCCATGTAGCGAACACCCTGTATATATATACAGGGTGTCCCTCTTATCTCTGCCACCCGAAATAAATCGGTAATTATCGACGTCACAAAAAACCGTTCCAGACAAAAGTTATACGGTCTGAAGGGCCCATCAAATGCGACAATTTTTTTTTATTTCGGTGGAGGCGCTGACGCACAGTGAAGGTCACCGCCACTTTTTAAAATGGAATGGAACATTTTTTTAAACCATCTTGTGGAGCACCTCAAGCCGCATAAAAACATTAGGGGGTCAAAGTCGTTCAAGGTCATTCAAGGTCAGTATTGATGATACAAATTTAAATATCTCGGATCACTACCAAATATTTCGTGGTGATCCGAGATATTTAGATTTGTATTTCATTTTAATAGGCGACCTTGAATGACCTTGAAGGACTTTGACCTCCTAATGTTTTTTATGCGGCTTGAGATGCTCCACAAGATGGTTGAAAAAAATGTACCATTCCGTTTAAAAAAGTGGAGGTGACCTTCACTGTGCGTCAGCGCCTCCAACGAAATGAGAAAAAAAAATTGGTCGCATTTGATGGCCCCCTTCACACCGTACAACTTTTGTCTGAAACACTTTTTCGTGACGTCGATAATTACCGAGTTATTTCGGGTAGCAGAGATAAGAGGGACACCCTGTATATATACAGACACTCGAAAAAATCGTGCACGGCGGGCCAACGTTTTGCAGGGGTCCGAACGTGTTCTGGATGAGTTATAGGGCAATCGGATAGGCGGAGGGGCAATCTACTATCACCGCGTGTTTCACGTACAAAGTACGAGCTCACCTGTTGTATCGATCAGCCGCTATACCGAGTATCACACCCACCACTGTGAACACCGCTATGAAACTTGGTCCAGCGAGTATTTGATAGTCCAGCCCGAGCCCATTATAATTCCACTCGCAGTAACGTGTTCCATTAAAATCAAGTGTGCTGCAACTACGAACCAAATAGATTATCATATCCGAGAAAATCGAACGAGAAAACAAATGGAAAACGAAATGCAACGAGGAGTTTAATGAATATTCAACGATTAACTGATTTTCGTCTATAATTCAGTAACAGTACATTCCAGTATACTGGTAACATTTCAAGACAAGGTGCCGAACTTTTGAGGAAAAATAACGACTCTAAAAATCGTCTAAATTGTAAGGCACTTCGTGGGATTGGCATGCTGGTCATATTTGTATGTGATAGATTATACGATAAATAACTCTAGATTTCTGATATAAACTGCCCTACGCGTGTAAAAAATTCTAAGGGTAAAACAGGGGGTCACCGAATGTTTAAGGCCTTAGGCCACTCTAGAGGCCGAAAAAATAGACTTTTTAGGGATTTTTTTTCAGAAAAACTAGAAAATAAATCGAGATTACAAAAAAGGGTGTTTATCATACATATCAGTGACTGTATACAATCATTTTTTTGAAGCGATTAATTTTAAAATGGCGGCTTGGCATCGTTTATCTCAAAACTGCATTTTTAAGTTGGCCGGAAACATAACTCAGACAGTTTTCAACCGATTCACTTGAAATGTTGAATATATCTTGAAAAATACATTGTCTATGGAAGTACGTAGGGTTAATTTATATTGCATAGTTTATTTGTTACTAACAATTATCTGACGATTTTTTAGACAAATTTTTCACTTTCCAAAAATTTGCCTAAAAATCGTCAGATAATTGTTAATAACAAATGAACTATGCAATATAAAAAAAATCCTACGTACTTCCATAGACAATGTTTTTTTCAAGATACATTCAACATTTCAAGTGAATCGGTTGAAAATTGTCTGAGTTATGTTTCCGGCCAACTTAAAAATGCAGTTTTGAGATAAACGCTGCCCAGCCGCCATTTTGAAATTAATCGCTTCTAAAAAAGTATCGTATACCGTCACTGATATGTATGATAAACACCCTTTTTGTAATTTCGATTAAATTTGTAGTTTTTCTGAAAAAAAAAAATCGACAATAAGCCTATTTTTTCGGCCTAACCCCTTAAGGGATCATTACAGTGTAACATTTTCAAACAATCGTTTTTTCGCATTATCCGATAGTATAGACGGTTATAAACATGGACCTAGCATCGACGATTGATCGTAAGTAAACAATTTATGTGAAAATTCTGCACTCAAAACTTTAAACGCGTTTTTCTGAAACTGTCGTCTTTCAAAACGGTGTACACTCTCAAAGGAAGCGTTTTCAAGCTATCCGTTTCAAATGTTGGCACAATACTCTTCACGGCGTTCTTTATCTTGCTATGTAAGCTTTTTTCTAAGCTTCATATTTTTTTAACAAAAAACTTTTGAAAAAATTGGCCCAATTCGATAATTTTTTTTAAACCGCCGTCATTTTGTCAATTTTTATCTTTAAAAAACCTCTATGACAAGACAGCTACTTTCATACTGATTAATAATCTTTTTACAAATTTTGTTTCAAATAATACTTACGGCCACAACCGTGTATACCGTGAGGTCTTTTTTTCGAAGACATTTTCAACCGTAAAAAAAATGTAAAAAAAATACAAATAAAAGTTTAAAAATTCATTTTCTGTCCTTCATGAGTGCTTTGATTCGTCATTACAAAAAATTAGACTGTTAGCGTATTTTTACCGGCGGAAAAAAATTGCGAGAATTAGCTACTTTTCGACCCGTTACACCGTGATGATCCCTTAAAAGAAATATTAATGATAAATTTGGAAAAATGTGATTAGCAAAAGATGAAAATGAAAAGAAAAATGTATGAACACACAAAATGTATGCAAATGTATGTATTCCAGTTTATCATTGGATATAATAATTGATTGTAAATTATTTTTATTAAGTGCCACTGTAATTTACCGATGATTCAGAAGGACCTGCTTAACCTCCACAAAAAACCGCCATCCGCGAAAGAAATATCTCAACTTTGTATTATATTTTTCAGGGTATGTTATTCAATAGTCCAAACGCTTTTACGCTCCCACTAAAAAATGTTCACTATGGCGCCGACGTTTCGAAATCTCGAGGCAAGTCCGGACAACCTCAAAGTACACCGACCCGTATAAACAGTACCAAACAAACCCGAAAATGTACGTAAATTTTCTTTTCCATCGAACATTATCGTTTTTTTTAAACTAATAAATATTAAAGCTTAAATCGCAGTTGACATAAAAAAACGATTGTTTTTCTCAGAAGCGAATCAAACCGCGAGGATCAAGGTCGCGACGCATTATACAATCGCTCATGATTCCTGGAGCGTATATGCGCGCGATTTTTCAATCACGGTCTTACTAGTTGTTGCGCTTCATGGACGATCAGCTGCGCTATGATCTGTACAGTTTTTCAATATATATATATATATATATTGAAAAACTGTATATATATGTATATATATATATATATATATATATATATATGTGTGTGTGTGTGTGTGTGTGTGTGTGTGTGTGTGTGTGTGTGTGTGTGTGTGTGTGTGTGTGTGTGTGTGTGTGTGTGTGTGTGTGTGTGTGTGTGTGTGTGTGTGTGTGTGTGTGTGTGTGTGTGTGTGTGTGTGTGTGTGTGTGTGTGTGTGTGTGTGTGTGTGTGTGTGTGTGTGTGTGTGTGTGTGTGTGTGTGTGTGTGTGTGTGTGTGTGTGTGTGTGTGTGTGTGTGTGTGTGTGTGTGTGTGTGTGTGTGTGTGTGTGTGTGTGTGTGTGTGTGTGTGTGTGTGTGTGTGTGTGTGTGTGTGTGTGTGTGTGTGTGTGTGTGTGTGTTATTACAAAAAGAATAATAAATTATTCTCCGAACAACGAATTATCACCCTACCTTCAAAATCTATATATATAAATGCAAATACAATATATTGACATTATTTCATATAATTATTGATTGCGCAACGCATGCGTCACTTTCCGAAAATCGAATGATCATTATCTGTTCACGAGCGCGAATTAAACGTATTCGCCAATAACGTGTACTTACTAGTCTGAATTGTTTGCCGATTCGCACTGTACAGGCAGAGAACTGAGAGGAAATTCGGTCGAATTCAACTGGCAAGACACATCACCGTAGTGCAAATCCTCTGCAGTCGCTTTGCTCGTTACACCTAATGAAGTACAATTCATTAGAAATTATTGTAGTGAAGCAATCACTTTATTATATGGATCGGTATATATACCGATCGACCCAAACAAACCCAAACAAACCCAAACAATTGTCAATTGTAAAATAAGAATAATTATCAGACTTGCAGAGGTTTAGACGCCTAATTAAAATTTGTTTGCAGATTATTCTTATTAAATCGTTGATAATTATTTGTTACTGTGCCCTCAAACTACAAATAATAAAAAAGTTTTATTCCATACAACGGTTTTTCAAAAATAATTTTTGAAGTTGCCTACCTCCCGTTAAAAAAGAACGAATAAAAATGATAATATCTCGGAAATGGTTCACTTTTGCATAAAGCATTACCGAATTATTTGCTAGCGGAAAACTTGTCCTACAATCCTTTTACGGGACGAACAACCAGTATACATGCCAACATTTGTCGATATCTGAAGTAGTTCAGGAGTTATCAGCGTTTAAACGTTCCCAAAACTTTCGAAATTGATTTTTTTTTGAAAATTATAACTCCTAAAAGAGAAGAGATAAAAATCTCAAAATTGATGTGAATATTTCTTCCATGGGGTACAATTTTTTTAAATCAGGAATTCCGAAAATGGTCGGCTTCACGAGCTAGGTGAAATTGCGTGGAATGCCCCATATATATATATATATATATATATATATATATATATATATATATATATATATATATATATATATATATATATATATATATATATATATATATATATATATATACATACACAGATCGAAAAACTACATCATAACTGAATGTTTTTTTCGGATTTTCGACTAGTTCGTGTTATTTTTGACAGATACTTAATTATCATTTAATTCAACTCACCGATCATATAATGACCAAGTTCACCGAGTACGTAGCCCAGTGAGACCACCCCCAATGCGTACGGTTTATAAAGAAACTTTAACTTTTGTACGACGGTGCTGAACATTTTCGTCTGAAATGAAAAAAATAAAAAAGAACAATCGTGAAAAAATAAACAAAAGTAGCGATTATCGGAGCGCGTTCCAAAGGAATAGTCGTGTGAATTAGTGCAAGTGTTTAGACTTTAATTCGATATATATTTTCAAGGTCTCGTCGGACACACCTGTCGCTACGCTTATAATTACTCGCTCGTACCTTTCACTTATTCATTTTGACAGACATTATCGACTACGAATCCCCCACGCGCGCACGCGGGCTATCGGAGTCGATCGGAAAACCTGCGTCGGCGAGGAAGAAAAAAAGTGAAGAAAAAAAAACAATTCGTACCGTCATCGTTGGACAAGTAAACGCGGAAAAATGCAACGTTATAGAAAAAAAAGGAAGGACGCGATGTTTATTCTCAAGTCAGATATCGATCTATGGAAAAATCGCGTTCCGCGTTTTCCCTCTTTATTCGTGAAGTTGATTTTTTTCTGCTGTACTCCACTTCGTGGATCGATTTTTCGTTGTTGAGTCGTCGATGTAACGTTCCCTCGTAGTCCAGTCAAAGAGACGAAAACCCAGCACTTTTTAGCGTAGAATATGAATTTTTGACTGACGGTAGATGGTTGCATACTGAAAGTAACCCCAATAAAATGTTGCCCCTCGCCTCTTCCCAACCCTAAGAAATAGGGGTTGAAAACTTAAAAGCGCCGTATCTCGATAATTATTCGCCCGATCAAAAAAGGTTTCAAACAAAAGTTGTTTGGAATAATAAAATTCGTATAAAGTTATCTGACGTCCAACTCCCTATCTTTGAAAATAGAACATCTTTGTCTGGGTCAGTGGTGCTCTCGTGTTTTTGTGCGGCTATTTTCAAAGATAGAGGATTGGACGGTAAATAACTTTATACGTATTTCATTAATCTGAACAACTTTTGTTTGAAACATTTTTCGATCGGGCTATTAGTTATCGAGATACGGCGATTTTTAAGTTTTCAACCCCTATTTCTTAGAGTTGGGGCGAGTTGAGGGGTACCATTTTATTAGGGTTACTTTCAGTATGCAACCTTCTACCTTTAGCCAAACATTCATATCCTACGCTAAAAATTGCTCGCTTTTCGTCTCTTTTACTGGACTATCGTGGTGCAGACAAGTCCTGCGTTTAATTGTTATTTTATCGCGTTCCACAGAAAATCCTCCGCGCACGATATTTTTTCGATTTTTTCTCCGCGCGCCTGCAAGGGAAAAAAATCGTCCCGAGCCGCATCCTCCTGAGTAGCGTTCTGTTTTGTTCAGCGTTTTTTTTTTACTTTTTATTTCATTGACGAGCGTTTTTCACTTTTTTCACGACCGTTCGACGCACGCTCGTTAACTGAACGAGCTTAAACGCTCGTTTCCTCAAATAATAATTCTTGTTTCATGTGGATTTCGAAGGTTTTTCCGAGGCTGGCGCATTATCGATACGTAGACGTTTAGACGAGTCGTATACCGCGCGATTGCTAATGAAAAATCCGGTACTCTGTGACGATACGTAATCGCCCATTTGCGTGCGTTAGTTTTTTTTTCTCCTTTTTTTTTAATCGCGACGACTCCGTGGTCTGAGACTCTGCACGCAACGGTAAAATCAACGTATAGGGTGTCTCAAAATGACCTGACGTTTTAATTTATTAATAAAACGTATTATTTATTTTAAAAGTACGAATATTAGCATTGAAAATGTTTTAAAAACTCTATATCTTAGTTGAGGTAGGCTGGGTATAGAGGTTAAGTTAGCTGGATGCTACACGAAACTAAATACCCCCACTCCACTGCCACTGTGTTATAGTAGAGTGGGGGGAGCTGCGACATGCTGAATACCTGTTGTTGGTTGAAAAATGCCCTCGCCCCACCCAATTCTAATCTCGTCATTAGTTTAAAAATTTCATTGCAACTTATATTACAAATATATTTAAAAAATTGTTAAAGTTCCGGACCCCCCTCCCGCCCCAATCAAGCTCAAATTTTTCTTTAACTTCCTTTGCGCAAACCTCCCTCTTGATATTTTAAGACAACCCCTAAAGGGATTTTTGGCGACGCGCAATAGTTTTCGAGATGTTGAATTTTTAAGTTTATTTTTTTAAGGTTAAGGTTTCGAAATCCTTCCGATAGAGCTAAAATTTTGCTCTAACCGTCCTTTTAATATTTTAAGACAACGCTTAGAGGGATTTTTGGCGACTCCCAATAGTTTTCAAGATATTGAATTATAAAGTTTATTTTAACGCGCACCGGCCAAATCTATATCTGCTACGTCTCCGTTCATACCTAAATATGTTATCACGCTCTCGGTTTTGTCCAAACAAAAGTTCCCAAACAAACCCAAACAAACACGAACAAAACCAAACCCAAAAACTATTGCACGTCACCAGAAATCTCTTTAGAGGTTGTTTTAAAATATTAAGTGGAAGGTTTGTGCAAAATTTCAGCTCGATCAGAGGGGGGGGGGGGGGCTTACCCGATACCTCAATGTATCGATATTTTTTTAGAAAATAATAGAAACTAATTCATATTATTTACATGTACGTGTTTTTTATTACCCGAAAAGTTTGATTACATTTTCAATGCCACGAAATTGTTGCACTCTTTGTAATATCCGTGGATTTATTTTATTTTAAGGGGTCTTCTCACTTTAGACGCTAAAAAAGGTATTTTCATGAATTTTTTTGCTAGGTTTATATTATAGATATTGATATAAAAGTTGTTACACTTAAGGGGGGATTGTCTTTTTTTTCGCAAAATTTACGCAAACTGCAAGGGTTACAGTGTACACTGTATTGAGTACAGAGTGATTCATTAAATTGTACAGTGCGGCACGGTAGTTTTACTCTTCTTTCGACAGTTCGTGACGTAATCTGTGCACTCTGAGATTTTTACAGTTACGCTGGTTTATTTGCAGTGTGATGTTGTGAACACATCAGTGATTTTAGTAAAAATATTCAACTGTAAAATTTAAATGCGATCACCGATTTTTATACTGTACGCAAATGAGGCATGAGGTGAGGCACGAGGCCAGGACACAAAGGATTGCCAGTTAGTAGTGCGTGGTTGATGGGACGCGGAGACCGAAATTTGTGCGACAGAATTCAATAAATTATAAAGAAAGAGAGAATTTGTTTTTTTTAAAAGGTACGTTCTTGTCTAATTAGGACTTGTCTCGCGCGTGGGGTGAGGCACGTGGTCGATAGGATGCGAACGTTGAAATTTGTGCGACATAATTCAAGAAATTATAAAAAAGAGAGAATCATTTACAAAAAGGTACGGTCTTGTGTATGTGACTGATTTTTTTATATTTTCTACACATTTTTTTCAAACTTCTTCTATGGATAAACTTTTTTTTCTGTGTCAACATAAACGTTGTCGATATAACTGGCGCATTCATTGTACATAATACAGATTAACCAACTGTCAAATTACAAGTTTTGTTAAATTTATATTACAGTGTCGAACTGTCAAAATTTACTTTTGATTACACTGTATTTTGGACTGTGTGTTTCAGTAAAAGATACAGTAGAACGGTTCGAATCCAAAGAGGACAGTATAGGAACTGTAATAATTTACTTTGAGCACACTGTATTTTGAGCACTGTGTTTCAGTGAATATCTGTGTAGCCCCTGTATTTTGTACTATTTCTTTTTTTCCGTGTATTCGTACTTTTCAAATAAATAATACGTTTTGTTAATAAATAAAAATATCTGCTCATTTCGAGACACTCTTTAAGGCGGTCCTCTAGTTTCTCGGGTCGAAAAGATCGATTTTTTTTTCATAAATCACATCTACAACATGTGTAGAAAATGTGTGCCAAAGGATTTTTCGATATTCGAAGTGGTTCATAAGTTACGGCCCTGGAACGGAGCAGGTATACGGAGCAGGTATACTTTCAAACGCGTTTTTCTCGAAACACCATTTTTCGAAACGGTGAGCACGATATTTCAGAAACTACTGCACCGATCTTGTTCAAATTTATACAGCATCTTTAATATGTTATAAGCCAGCGATTGAACTAGGATTATCATGATTGCTTCGATAGTTTTTTTTTGTACGAGCGAAAAACTTCAGAAAAAATGAGTAAAAAATAGAATGTAATTTTCAAAAGTGTATGAAAAAGTCAATTTTTGTAATTTAGAATTCATTCTAGTTCAATCGCTAGTCTTTAATATGAAGATTAAAATGCCGTTTGGTTTTTTGATTTCAGATAAGCAGAACAGCCGCAATCTTGGTCACCGTCAAGCACCTCTTTTACTTGATGTCTTCCTGTCGGCCACTATAACTTTTATTCTATGATATATTTTGACTTCAAAAAATTTGTAAAGCTTATTTAAATGTTAATAAAGATTATGCAACAACAATGAGATTGATTATTTCGATGCTTTGCCCGTAAAAAATTATTGAAAAAGCCGTAAAAAAACAGCCGAGAAACTAGAGGACCGCCTTGATATACGCGAAATAATTCGCGTGTATATATGGACGCGTACGAAATACAGGATTCTCGCGCTAGAGACAGAGAAAAGTCGATAATTCACGTGGCGACACAACTCGGTTAAATCGTCAATTAATTCGCGAGGATTTTCTTCGAGTGCACACACGTGAATCGCTCAGCTGCAATTTAACGGATCCATTATGTGAAACGACAAATCACAGTGATTTACGATTCACTCACGATCGGACTCAGTTTCAATCGTGACAAAAAAAAGGGAGAAAAAAATGCTCGTTTCTTTTCTTCTCAAAGTCACTATTGTTTATTCATCGAGTCCTGCGTATGAATAAATCGTACGCTGTTTCCATCTTTTTCCGATACGATTTTTCATCATTAACGTCTCGATTGATGAGTCGCGGCATACCGTCTCGGACAAAAATGTAATCGTCGTAATTGTGTTACGTAAGAGAAGATGCGTACTGTAGAGCGATGGAACAAACTTATATAATACACGAGGCATTCTTTTTACGAACCCGAGTATTTAGCAATTAACTAATCTTCCTCTATAATCGAGTGAAAAAAAAACATTGCAGTATAATGGTAAAATTTCAACCCAATTTACCGAACGTTTAACGAAAAAATTACGACCCTTACAGTCGTTTCATTTATGTGGCGCTTTATGGAGATGACACGCTGGCCACAGTTCTGTCCAATAGTTTATATACTAAATAACTCTAGGTGCCTGATATAATCTGCTTATGCGTGTAAAAAGATATAAAGATTCGATAACGACAATAAAAACCGGGGGTCACCGAATGTTTAAAGAAAATATTGATGACAAAACTTGGAAAAATGTGACTAGCAGAAGAATTTTCGTAGTCATTACGTTGCAGAGAAAATGCAAAAATGCATAAATCTATTAGGTTGGCAAGACAGTTTTTGCATTCTATCACCAAAAATAAAATAAAAAAGCAGTTTTCAAACGAATGATTCATTTTATTCTATGTATTCACCATTGGATCCTATCCTAAGATTTTCTTGCCAACCTAATACTAAATTGGCACCAAACTTTTTATTTCATTTTCTCGTTGGGTATATTAATTTATTGTAACTTATTTTTTATTAAGCGCCACTGTAATTTACCGAAGATTTAGAAGGGCCCTGCTTATGCCCCTACAAAATACGGCCCTTGGCGAAAGGAATAAATCATCCGATGGCATTTTTCGCTCGTACGAAGAAAGCTGGAGAACAACATTTTTCAAAATTATCCCAAAAATTGCAACGATTACCGAGAATTGCGTGAAATTATTGAAGCTCCTTCGACGATCGCACTCCAGTAAATTTCCCCAACACTCATCTTGGAAACTGAACTCAATTCTTTGCGTTCTAATTTTATACCAACACCTTGAAATATTCACGTGTGATCGACGTTTCTCTAATGACGATCGCGCCGTGACGCTCTGACCTTTTCAGGAAAAATTTGCGTTCTGCGCTTTCACGCATCACAGAATTTTTCGCTAGATACACGTTGGTGCGCATAGAGGAATTTTCGATTGCATAATTACGGTCGTGAAGTGCGTTGGCCGCTTCGTTAATCACGGTCATCATTACATCACGGCGTAATAATATACCGTCTTGAAACTTGATACACCTATATATATATTATATATGCTCTATATATATATATATATATATATATATATATATATATATATATATATATATATATATATATATATATATATATATATATATATATATATATATATATATATATATATATATATATATATATATATATATATATATATATATATATATATATATATATATATATATATATATATATATATATATATATTCACATAAATGCATTTTATCAAGTTTATTAAGTTTATATAATATTAACAATAATTTCTGTTATGAAAATATTATAGGTCAATCGAATCGTATTAGTCGAATGCATATACACGTATATGGCTGTAAATAACTTTTTGTCAAAAAATAAATCAACAAATAAGATAGTATACATGGCTACTGGTTATTGGTCACGATCGCGCGAAAGGGTCATAGAACATTTTTTACGCTATCAAATAACCCAGTAATGCTTTATGCAGAAGTGAACCATTTTCGAGATATTAGTTTTATTGTTTTTTTTTTTAAAGTGAGGGGTAGGCAACTTTCAAAGTGAATTAATGAAGACACTGTTGCATGGAATCAAACTTTTTATTATTATTTGTACTTTAAGGATACAGTAGAAAAGAATTATTAGACTTGCAGGGTTTTGGATTCCTAATTCAAAAATGTTTGCAGATTGTTCTTATTTTATTGTTGATAATTCTTTTTTTACTGTATCCTCAAAGTGCCAATAATAAAAAAGTGTGATTCAATGCAATAGTTTTTTTGAATTAATTTTTCAAGTTGTATACCTCTCACTCTAAAAAGTAATAATAAAAATAATAACATCTCGAAAATGGGTCACTTTTGCATAAAGCATTACTGGGTCATTTGACAGCGATAAGCATGTCCTACAAGCCTTTCCCGGGATCGTGACCAGTAGCCCTGTGTATATATATATAATTGGACCCACTGACACTGGTGGATGAGCTGTCGGAATTCAGTTCTTACCGTCCTTCGAGTTAAGGGGGGAAGACCATTTACAAATTTAAGAGGAGGGAAGGGGTTTGCGTTTTTCAAAAATCGATGTTTTTGTATTTTCTTATAGATAAACATGTCAAGAATATAATCCCAAAGATGTCAAGTCAATCAGAGCAAAACTCTCGAAGTTATTGACTATTTAGTCCCGCTCCTCTAACACTGTAGCCCTGACTTCTCTAAACTTCACTTTTTCAAAGTTCGTGTTCACTGCCATTTGAAAACTACATGACCGATTTATTTCAAACTTGGTACACACTTTCTACATATAAAATACCTCCCCCCAACGGTTAGTTTGAGATTTTTTTTACATTGAGGGGGTTTTCCACCCCCAAAAATGGCGGAATTGTTTGTGAAAAATAGCACTTTTCACTTTACATGACCACTAAAAATTTCGAAATGAAAAAAAAATTATCAAAGACCGTTCGGGGAAGGATTTGATGATACTTTGACTAAATTTTAATGGTACTTGATTTCAGATAATTTCTAGCTGAGATACAGTGATCATCGCAAATCGTGTTTTTCCAAAGGCGTTCTTGGAAAAGCTTTTTCACCGGCTTGTTTGTGGATATTTTCGCGTACAACTTTCACGGAACGTTCTTGAAATTACACTTAACAATGTACAAAAGGTTTCAATAAATTTACTCTATCCATATAGATGAAAAAAAATCGCGAAAAAGTATTTTTTTCACGCTGAAACCTCTACTCTCCCCTTAATAAAAGTCGATTTTTTATCTTTCCATGAAACTAACATATTAATCGTAATACGGAAAATAACGGTGGGAGTAGTGCCAGTGCCAAAAAACTTTTTAGTGCGTGCTCTGATGGAGTGAGTTGGAATCCCGTGTTGACCTATTGGTTTATTGAATTTCGGGTCGGAAAGCCCGTACAGAGCAGCAGCAGCAGCAGAAAAATCGTTTTCACGAGGAAGCCGAAGGAATCCTGTATGGCGCTGGCATCGCAGATTAGCCCATAAGACATCAAAATCATTAAGTTTTTCCTAGTTGGAACTTTGAGCGCGTTTTTCTCAAAACTGTATTATTCTCAACTGCTGGAGTGATTACTCAAAAACTATTTAAACGATTTTGATGAAACTCATCACACATCTTCCTTGTACTGTCAGTTTGTTGGTGAACCTCAATAATGTTTGAATTCCAAAAATAAAACGTACTTTTGCCCTTAAATATAGCAAACATTTCACGAAGAATCACAAAATTGACTTCATTAGGGGATAACACCACTCTAGGATTTTGAAAAAATTGTTTTTTTTTTTGCTTAAAAAATACTTTGGGGTGATAAAAACAATATGCAATCGGTCCTGTAACGATTTTTTTTAACCGGTTCAATTATCGATTTTGTCGCAGCCCGTCGGACTTCTTGCAGGCGCCTCGTACAACATTAAACGCGTTTTTCTCGAAACAACATTTTCAAAATCCAGCTCCATCGTATCTCTAAAACTAATAAACCGATTCTCTTGAAATTTGAAACACATATTGTAAACGTGATTCGCAACACGATGACCCTCGGTGGTTTTAAAATTTTTATTTTACTCTTTTTTTTTTGCGAGAAACTCCGAAAAAACCGCGTTTTTTAAAAACTTTTTCGTTTTTCGTCTGCTATTTTTTTATTTTTTGATAAAACTTTATATCCGAGGGTCATTTTGTAGCTGGTGTCATACTGAATTTAATGGACTCTGATTTTTTTGTTTCAGACAAGCCGTTGCCGAGTTGTGATGGAGCTACCTAGCTCACCTATTTTTGAAGCGTTACGTTAAACTATAGTTTTTGTACTTAAAAATGAATAAAAATGAATTAAGTTTTTTAAAATGTTTTTTAAGACTTTATTTATCAAGCCCAATGACTTTTATATTCATATCTTTTATAAAATCCTCAAAAAAAAATCGCGAAAAAAGCTTTTTTTCGTGGCTCCAAAGCGGACTGACCCCTTAAAAAAAAATAATAAAATATCTTTGCATACTTAAAATATAAAATGAAAAACACACAAACTTACAAATTTCCATGAGTATTCTTTACATGAAAAAAAAAATTACGAAAAACTCAAATTTTCAACCTTCTCAATGATGTTCCCCCCTTAAGCAGCATTGTGCATGACCAATACTCGGAGGGGTGACCGCTTAACCGCGCGGCGGCTAGCGCATCAACCACTTAGCGGAAGGCTAATATTTCTGAGACTTTGGTGTATATACTTGGGTGAGTAGTCTATGCTCCAGAGACTCAGAAGTATATGAAGCCGTTTATTCACCACCGGTACGGGTTTTTCACAGTTTCCCCGTACGCTCGGCAAATGCGGTATATCGTAGGTTGAGACGGCTATAGACGCGACGAAAGTTAGGTCAGCTTAGCAAAATACGGCTAGGGAGCGATCGGAAAGGGTTTAATTAAAAAGGGCAATACGTGAAAGTCCCGCAAGGCTTATAGGTTCGAACTCGGGAAATTAGAAATAAATTTTGTTTAAATAAAATAAATAAACGAAAGCTAATAAAATCCTTAGTTTCTCCATATTTAGTCGCAAGTGTTCTTCGCTTACCAGAATTCTAAATGGGTGGTCGGTTCTGTAATTCATATACACCACCAGCCAAAAGTTTCCGGACACTTCAGATCATTGCAAAACTTTCGATCACTTTGAATAATTGCAAAATGATATTAGAATAATATAATTAATTATACAGAGCTATACAATATCTTCGTAGAATAATAAATTAAATGACCTATATTATTCTCACATTATTTGGCAATTATCCGGTGATCGAAAGTTTTGCAATTATCTGAAGTATCCGGAAACTTTTGGCCGGTAGTGTACCAGGCGAGACAACAACAGCAGTAGAAATATTTTCAAACCTATCAGACTTGGAAGAAAACTTTGCCTGCAAAAGTTGTACACTTCGAAGGGGATCATCGAGTGGTGGCTACGAGGTTCATTGAGGTGGAGGCGCTGCGGAGATTTCAAGGTCATCGCTATTTTATTCAAATGCGCCACTATTTTTTTCCTTCGAGTTTTATCGGGATACTAAAAATAAGTTGGAACACTAAATTTTAAGACGATCAACCGAGATTAAACATGAGAAATCGATAGAAACAGGATGTCGAATGGTTTTAGCCTGAAATCGATTTTTAAACAACGGTGAGAATACTTACTCTAATGGAAGGAGCTCAACTTGGTTGTCAGCTCGTTCACCAGACATGACACTACTGGTACACTCCAAGATATCCAAGAAAGAATCATCAAAGGCTGTTTGCCAATACACACTGACGCCATTAATAAGATGATACAATCAATGCAAGTAACGTTAACCATCACTTTGAGCACCTTTTACAAAAGTACGTGGTTGCACCGTTTTTTAAATCGATTTTAAGCTAAAACATCGAAATTCGTGTTTTATCGATTTTTCATGTTAAGGCACCACGCCGCGGTTGGTGCGCGGTACGAGGGTGTATTTTTCGTAATTATTATTCAAGCAAACGATGAATGGATTTTTTAAAATTAATACTCATGGTCAATATATACATATAGAAGAGTGTATACAAATTTACGAAATTGCTGCTTGGCGGTTGACAGCGATTAAGTCATACATTAATTCGAAAAATAAAATAAAAATACATTTAGAAACTAGACATATAGGTTTACAGCATCACGAAGGGGAATTTCGATATCTAAAAAAATGTTGGACCAACGAATTTCATTTCCGATTTTCATGGAAAATGTTCATCGTTCATAAAAAAAATAGAAGAACCCTTTATAAAAAAAAACCCTACGTGGTACCATAGAGACTGGATTTTCGAACAGTTTAAGACTTGGCGCATGCAAATCAGATGAATCGTTTTTTTAATATGTTGTCAACCAAGTTGAAAAACGTAGTTTCGAGCAAAACGTGTTCAAAACTGCACATCTGCCGCTCGGCGCGGTCGTGTGCTTCGAACGGTTTCACATAAAATGCTGTATCAGCGCCAATTTTACAAATTTCTTTTAAAAATTTGGTGAAAGCATTCTTAACAAATGTAACTTTTAGAAAACGAAAAAAAAAATTAGGAAAACATTTTTTTTACCGTGGAGTGGTGCCTTAAATCGTAATCGATCATCTTGAAATTTGGTGGGTCAAGTTATTTGTAGTTCCTCGACAAAATTCGGGCAAAAATATAAAAAATATTTCCTTTAATAAAATAGCAATGAGCTTGAAATATCTGAAGCCCTTGGACCTGGATGAACCTCGTAGTCACCACTTTATGACTCCCTTCGAACTGTGCAACTTTTGTAGGAAAAGTTTTCTCCCAAATGTGATAAGTTTGAAAATATTTTTACCGCTTGTAGTTATTTCCTCACCTTGTATTTATCCTGATTCATTCGCAGTGCGTCGCAACGCTCGAGGCCTCGCTTCATTACCGATCTCACTGATTTTACGACTTTTTAATCCCTCATTCGCGTCCAGTTCCCTTTCTGCTATTATCACATAACAGCCGACGACTAATAAAGAGAAGTTACTTCCTCTTTTCAACGAAGCGAATCATTGGAGATACTACGAGGAATTCGCGTTTACCGATCGGCTGATCAGCTCGTTTCGCCAAGCGCCTCGCATATAAGAAAATTAATTAAGTTATATAATTGAATAATTAACGTCGGCAAGCGGTAGTTGTTTACTTGTATTCTATGTCGATGCAGCACGTTATCGTGGTGTTATATAGTACATATAGGACTATGTAGTTCATTTACTGGTTCCGTAACGAAGAACAAATTTTATTGGAAAACGTGGATCAATTTGTTTTTTTACAAGGCGTAGATTTGCTTAAGTGTCGATTATAATTTGGCACTAATCTGCCACTCTAAATATTTATGTGGACACGTGTATACAAGGTGTCCCTCTTATCTCTGCCACCCAAAATAACTCGGTAATTATCGACGTCACAAAAAAATGTTCCAGACAAAAGTTGTACGGTGTGAAGGGGGCCATCAATCGCGACCATTTTTTTATTTAGGTGGAGGCGCTGACGCACAGTTCATCTCCACTTTTTTAAGGCGTTAGGCCACAGTGACGGGTATGAAATCATGTGCGAATATAACAATTTTTTTTCGTATGACTAAGTGATTCACTCATAAAATTAATTACACATCTATTTAGTATAAAGTCCAGGCTTTGCCCCAATTGTTTTTTTCCAGGCTTTGCCAGGCTTTGCACCAAAATTGTGAAGGCTTCTCATGGTTATATCTTGGAAACTAGATGGTGAATCATTCTCATTTTTTTCACATTATTCGTGATATCTTACTGTAGATTATCCTCGTTTTTTATCAATTTCTTAATTTTAGTTTTGACGGTAGAATTAATGATGCTCTGTTTGCCCATCATAACGCATTTGTTACGTGTAAACCAAGCCAACTTTAAGTTTAAATATCTCAGGTTTGGGGTGGTCAAACTTATTCAAATTGCACAGATGTTTGGATAATGTATTAAATAACGTACATGTCAAATTTCAACCATTTCTTAATTTAACTCTTCTGTGGAGGTACTACCTTAAGTTCAAATACCTACAACTTTTGAATAAAACAATATTCTTTAAATTCCGTCCGTACTTCTCTAGTTATTCTAATGAAAACAATATATATATTTCTAAATAAAAGAATATATATATTTTCTAACAGCTTGATATTCATACTAAATAGGTGTGTAATTAATTTTATGAGTGAATTACTTTTCCATACGAAAAAAAATGGTTAAATTCGCACATGAATTTATACCCGTTACTGTGGCCTAACGCCTTCAATGGAATGGTACATTTTTTTTCATCCGCCGTGTGGAGCACCTCAAGCCGCATAAAAAAAGAGGGGGTCAAGTCGTTCAAGGTCACCGATTAAAATGAAATACAAATCCAAATATCTCGGATCACTACCAAATATTCGGTAGTGATCCGAGATGTTTAGCTTTGTATAATCGATACTAACCTTAAATGACCTTGAACGACTTTGGCCCCCTGATGTTTTTTATGCGGCTTGAGGTGCTTCACAAGATGGTTAAAAAATGTACCATTCCATTTAAATAAGTGGAGGTGACCTTCACTGTGCGTCAGCGCCTCCACCGAAATAAAAAAACATTGGTCGCATTTGATGGCCCCCGTCACACCGTACAACTTTTGTATGGAATATTTTTTTGTGGCTTCGATAATTACCGAGTTATTTCGGGTGGCAGAGATAAGGGGGACACCTTGTATACGCGGCGACTGGTTATTGGTCACGATCCCGTGAAAGGGTTGTAGGACATGTTTTCCACTTTTCAATAACCCAGTAACACTTTATGCAAAAGTGAACCATTTTCAAGAAGTGATTATTCAATTTTAATTAATTAATAATGTTAATTTTTTAATTCAAAAATTAATTAAATAAAAATATTCGAAATAAAACCTTATTTTTATTATTTGTGGTTTAAGGACACCGTACTAAAGAATGATCAATAATAAAATAATAATATTCATTAGACTTGCAGAGTTTTTGACCCCGAATTAAAAAATGTAGGCAAATTAATCTTATTTGATCGTCGATAACTCTTTGTTACTGTGTCCTCAAACTACAAATATCAAAAAAAAAAATTGACTACATACAACGGTTTTGTTAAGATCATATTTGAAAGGTGCCTACCCCTTTCTTGGAAAAAAAAATTCTCGTAAACGGTTCACTTTTGTATCAAGCAATATTGGGTTATTCGATAGCGGAAAATATGTCCAGTAACTGTGGATATATATACCGTGTGCCCTATTTTAATCCTACACCTGATTCATCTCGAGAAATACTGCTCCGACCAACTATTGAGTATAATAAACCTTAAAGGGTTCGAAGGGGGACGTGAAGGAAAAAACGTTTTAGGCCTAAAATTCAACGTTGAGATGGCTGACGTATTTCGTGTAAATGGGATCATGAATTTTTCACCAAAACATTTATCAACCGAAAACAACTTTTGTAGGAAAAGTTTTTTGATAACGTTCATAATTTTTAGGTTCAAATAAAAATTTTTACGCGGCTCGTCACTTCCGTTTTCAAACAAATCCAAGTGCAAGTGTGCGTGTGAGTTTGTGTGAGTTTGTGTGAGTTTGTTTGATAACGGAAGTGACGTACCGCAGAAATCTAATCCTTGTTACGGTTCGTTTGGGTTATTGAATAAACCCAAATGAATCGAAACAAACTCACACCCACACACACACGCACACTTACACTAGGGATGTTGCAGATTTTACCCCCTCGTGGTATATTCTGGATAGCGCTAAAATAGTAAAAAAAATGGTATTCTAACCTAAAAACTATAAACGTTATTAAAACACTTTTCCTCCAAATGTTGTGAGTTTTGGCCTGATAAATGTTTTGGTGAAGAAATTCATGATCCCATGAAAACAATGCATGCCGGCCATCTCAACGTCACCATTTTGAATTTTGGACCAAAAGTGATTATGCTCAACGTCCCCCCTTCCAACGCTAAAATTTTTATTCTATTCAATACTTGATCGGAGCAGTATTTTTTGAGATAAATCATTAAAATGGGACACCCGGTATATCACTTTTTCGGGCCACCTCGTATATGTGTGTACACACACATATACACAAACAGCGTGGCCCTAAATTCTAAATGTCTCGTATCAATCATCCGAATCACCCCCATGCAAGTTCTACAATCTTTTAATTTTTCTGAGAGAAAATATTTTTTTTTGTTCTCATTTGTGTATTTTCTTTCCGCGCGATTTTTTTAACTGATGTTATAGTAATGAAGTGCAGTGCCAAGCAATAAATAAATTACCAATCGAACATTACCGTAAATGCCTTAGATTTTGATCCAAAGATAAAAAAAAACATTTAAGAGCATCGGTCACTAAAATTTGAATGATAAAAAAAACCTATACCCCTTGGGAGCCTCATTGGCTCCCAATTGCTTTCAGTGGCTATACCAGTGTGACACTTTCAAAAAATCGATTTTTTTTTGCCTTTTTGCAATTATCCGATTGACTTGAAATTTGAAATCTTGAATATATTTACTCTACAAGGACGTAGGATATTTTTGATTGGATGAAAATTGACGATTTGGCATTGAAAAAAAAGACCATCTTATAGGCAAGAAAACAGACTTTTTTCATAACTACGATATTTAGTTAGATTTTCATATTTTTCGAAAATCCTACGTCATTATACAGGAAATACCTTCCAGTTTAACGATATTTTTTCCTTTTTCGGTTTCAGCTACTCAATCGACCGGGATCATGTCAGCAGTGGAGGAACTTTTGATTTTCGCGCCTCCGAAGGCAGCGCATAAGTCGCTTGGATCTCAATATTTTATATGAAAAAAAATTATGTAATATAGGTCGAATACAGCCAAATATATTTGTAATTTTCCGAAACATTTAATTGAGTACTTTTCTTCCAAAAAATTCCCGAACATCACCCAAATTTTCAGCGTTCGCACTGGTATAGCCCCTTAAAAACCCCTAAGAGGAAGGTACGTACACAGAAAAAAATAAAATAAAAAACTATGCTACAACAGAAATCGAAAGAAAAATTGAAAATACGTTTTTTTCCCAAAAGCTAATAGAGATCGTAGAACATACAAGGGTGTGATTCGGATAGGTATTGATACGAAGCATCTATATTTTCTTGGTCATGTTGGACATCACTTGACGGGCCACCCTGTGTATATATTAATAAATATGTGTGTCGTATATTGCTCGTATGAATAGCGTGTTACCAAACGCCTGCAACAAGTTATTCCAGTAGTCCATTAGCACGATAATCGTTTCTGTCCTCAATAAATATACATACATACATGTATATATATATATATATACATGTGTGTGTGTGTGTGTGTGTGTATATATATATATATATATATATATATATATATAAGTCACTCGATTCAATCTTCGGTGTTGATTACTTTGCCTCACCTTATATCAGGCCTTGTATACCGTTGTCAATTAAGCTTGCACTCCGTGCGGTACGCATCTTGGCTCTAGGCATATAAAGCATTTCGTTCCGTTGAGTCCCGGACAAGCGTCAATCTTGTATATATCCCCGAGGGTATATCTCGACCATAAATTATCGCACTTCACGCGAATACCGTGCGGCGATGATTAATAACAAAATTGACGTCCGTTGAACCCTCGAGTGATTATTTATTTACTACGCGAGCCCGCGAATGACTCGACGTTTTTCCGGTGCAAATTGACGTATCGCCGTCGTCTATTTTTTTGTCAGGGAGTCAAAGAAACAAAATTAAAAAAGGAATCTTCAAAAAAATAAACACAGTGCCATCGTCGCTGATCACGACGACAAAATTAGCAGTGTCTTTTTTTCGACTTCGATGTTACCCGTGCATAAATTTATTGGGGAGTCCCCAGATAATATCCTTATAACATGCCTATAGGAATTTATTAGGGAGTCCATATTGGAATCCAAGTGGATTTCGCGCCATTTTCCGATTGTCGTTGTTGGGGAATTTTTCATTTTGCATTGTCAAACGAAATTTGTTGGATGTCCAAAAAAAAAATACATTTGTTGGTGACCCACTGCACTACTTTGTAGGGGAGTCCCCAGATTCGACCACATCTCTATAGGGATTTGTAAGAGACGCCGCACTTAGGAAGGCCTCATCGGGATCAAATTGTTTTCTGCACTGTTCCCCGATGAACGCCGGTTGGAAATTCTTACCACATTTGAATCGAAAATATGTGAAGAGTCACGGGAAATAACTCGGCGTTGTAAAACAACCTGCATGCTTCGTGAGTGTGTACGTATGTGTTGAAATTATCTTAAAGTGCAGTAAAATGAAGAATAAATTATACATTGGATTATTTTTAATTACACTACAATTATACAGTGGATTTTTAGTGATGTGATTCACATTGATTTTTAAGATATACTTATTGGTGATCAAATTTATACTTTTTCAAGATCCACTAATTTTTCATACCTAAAGGATGTCTCTCGGATGTAAATCGGCCACCAAGATCGTACGATTTGACGTCATTGGACTTCTTTCTTTGGGCTTTTCTGAAAGGAAACGTGTATGCCAATGATCTACCGACCATTCCGGAGCTCAAGAAAGCAATTGGCGGCACCATTAATGAAGTTCGTCCAGCAATTATGCTAAAAAGTTGTTGAAAATGTCGTCAAAAGAGTGAACGTTTGCGAATAGGGGTGAGGCGGCCATTTATCGGATACCGTACAACGGGGTTGAATTGACATTGAGGGTAACTTTGACAGTTTTTGGCGCTACTTTAACAGAGCGCCAAAATACGGTTTGAATGTGTGTGCATTTAAATGTGTTCAAATTTTTTGGTCAAGGTTATTATAATGCTGCTACAGTTGATTCTAATGTTGCTCAAGTTGATTTTGATCTCAATGATAATTATAAGACTGATGAAGTGCCTATGATAGTACCCTAGGTACTTGATAAACACCCTTTTTGGAATCGCGGTTTATTTGATAGTTTTTCTGAAGAAAAAAATCCCCAAAAAGCCTATTTTTTCGGCCTCTAAAGTGGCCTAACCCCTTAATAAAGATGTCAATTTGATTGTAAAACATCGTTGTTTTTCATGTAATTCTATGTATAATGCTTAAAACATTAAATAATCTCATCAAAATGACACCAAAGTAACCCTTAATCTTTGACATAAGTTGCATTTCAATGCCTTGTCAAAGAAACCCCACACTCGAGGTTACTTTGACACTTCGGAAAATATATATAAAATTGGCGGTGTTGGGGCTTGACTTTCTCATACACTGAAAAAAAAAATTAGTTCATCCAACCAAAATTCAGTTGGTTTAACAAAATGTATCTTTAAATACGTTCAACTTGATTTTTGATTGGCATTACAAACGTTTTGTTAATGTAACTGATAGTTTTAGTGTTCTGAACTGTAGCTTATTTAGCATGTCTGAGCAACTGTTAAAACAACAAAATTTTGAGACAACAAAATGCATTTTGCACATTCAACGATTTCTTTTTCTCAGTGTACATTCGACAGCCAAAGGACACATTGTTCAATTGAAGCAAAAAATATGGAATTTAGGATGTTAAAAAACAATTACCTACAACAAACTTTCAAAACCTGTTCAAAGTAACCCCATTTTACGGTATCCTATTCCACACATACCCTCCATGTTCGTACTTGATATAAAAATAAAAATATTCGTATTTTCCAAATAAATAATACGTTTTATTAATAAATTAAAACGTCAGGTCATTTTAAGACACCCTTTATGCATTTCGTTTGACAAATTCAACGTGCAGAATGCGATGGGATGCATCAACAATGGTATCGGATTCTCTTCGATGTAGTGGAACGCCTTTAGGATTGAAATTGAATTTGTACATTGGATTCCAATAGGAAATCCCGATGTACAAGCGTGACATTTTAGTATCGGGATCCAATGCGATGACCCATTAGGTTCCTATCAGGAAGTGGGAACAAGCATGGGAATCCAATTGGATCCCTTCGACACTCTCCGCACCAGTAATTTCAGCTCTTCTAATTGAGAACAAGCTTTGCTCGCAATCGATCCAGGACTGGAAGAGAAATCGTGAGATTGGGTAGGCGTGGGTGCCTTACTCGGAGCTTAAGACCTCACTCTTCGTGGATGTACATACTTCCATGAAAAAGGATATTACATCGCTTTCTGTTTATCAGATATCCTTTTTCATGGAAGTGTAAACTTCCATGAAAATATATATCTTGGGTTCCGAGTTATTATTCGACTTGGGTGCGCTTCTTCAACATGCGTCATCGGACAGTAATGTATAGGTACGCGTGTGACGAGCGTCATCTACGAGAGTACATAGAGTTTTCCTTTTTAAAGCTGCTACTATCGTCGAAGTCAAGTTTTGCGCAGAGTTCCGTTTCTATATCGAGCCAAGCCATGTTTGTACCCCGTTATATCCATATAATATTAGCTGTGAGCACGCCTAGCTATTCTGAGGATGGTTCTTAACATTTTTAAACACAATTGCGCGGACAAATCTGTAATAAATGAATGTAATGAATGTACCTATAATAATTATTATTTTTCATGATATGTTCCATCGTGCGGGTTGCTTCCCCTTTTTATGTGAGCACTTTATTTCATTTCCCCCTGCTTATACACATAATTAACATATATAAGTATAAGTATAAGAACATAAACAAAATTAACACATATACGGGGCTACTGGTTATTGGTTGCGATCCCGCGAAAGGGTTGTAGGACACGTTTTCTCCTATCACATAACCCAGAAAGGCTTTATGCAAAAGTGAACCATTTTCGAGATATTATTTTCATTGATTTTTTAAAGTGAGGGGTAGGCGAATTGAAAAATTAATTAAACAAAAACTGTTGTATGAAATCCAACTTCTTTATTATTTGTACTTTAAGAACACGGTAACAATGAATTATCAACAATAAGATAAGAATAATCTGCCAAGATTTTTGCATTAGAGGGACAAAGCTCTGCAAGTCTAATAATTATTCTTATTTTATTGTTGTTAATTCTCTGTTACTGTGGACTCAAACTGCAAATAATTTAAAAGTTTGATTCCACACAACAGTTTTTTTACATGAATTTTTCATATTGCCTACCCCTCGCTGTAAAAACAAATATAAAAATAACAATATCTCAAAAATGGTTCACTGGGTTACTTGCTAGCGGAAAACGTGTCCTACAACCCTTTTACGGGATCGTGACCCATAACCAGTAGCCCTGTATATAATAACAAGAATAATAATAACTACAACATTTATCTAAGGGAGATTTTGCGGAAGTTGCAGATTTTGCGTTTCACATAATATTTGGGTCAGTTCGGATCTATTTGGATTTTGAGGACATTGGGGTGTACATCATCAAGTATGGGGACAATGAGCAAGAAACTATAATGACGGTCCGCAAACTCGAATGCTTCGAAGTCACCTCTCCCCTCATTATATATAGGTATGTATCTTTGTGTTTGCATGAGTATCAACGTCTATATTATATTTGTGCAGTCTTGGCTCGTTATATATATATATATATATATATATATATATATATATATATAACTGAGCCATATGCGTGCGTTACAAGTATGAAGGAAAGAGTGATATGTCATATGTGCGCGCAACTCCCTTATAACTTGCTCGGCCACCTTGAGCCAGAATCGTTGAGATGGAACGAGAATTATTATAATAACGTTAATTTCATTACACATGTTGTCTAGTCACATACATGTCCATATACCCAGCACTATAATTCCATTGTCTGAGGTCGAAATAAATTGGATTCAGGTTTTTGATCCGCAACCGAATTCTCCCTCCAAAGTAGCCCAGGGAGTATTAGAAATCTTTTTGTCGAATGATGGCTCGCGATTGTGCCAGTAATATTTGTTCTCGCAGTATGTTTTTCAGTCTCCAGGAGTTTCAGAAGAGTCAGTGGTGGGCTAACTGTCCATTTTATTTGGCTAAGTGTCTAATTGATTTGGCTAACTGTCCATTCGGTTTGGCTAACTGTCTATTTGATTTGGCTAACTGTCCACTTGATTTGGCTAACTGTCTATTAAATTTGGCTCACTGCCCATTTGATTTGGCGAACCGTCTATTTGATTTAGCTAACCGTCCATTTGATTTGGCTAACTATCCATTTGATTTGGCTAACTGTCGATTTGATTTGGCTAACTGTCTAGTTTATTTGGCTAACTGTCCATTTGATTTGGCTAACCGTCTATTTGATTTAGCTAACTGTCTATTTGATTTAGCTAATGGTCCATTTGATTTGACTGACTGTCCATTTGATCTGGCAAACTGCCTATTTGATTTAGCTGACTGTCCATTTGATTTGGCTAACTGTCCATTTGGTTCGGCTAACTGTCCCTTAGATTTAGCCAACTGTCTATTTGATTTGGCCAACCGTCGATTTGATTTAGCCAACCGTCCGTTTTATTTGGCCAACTCTTCATTTGATTTGACTAACCGTCTATTTGATTTGGCTAATTGTCTATTCGATTTAGCTAACTGTCCATTGGAGTGGCGAATGATCTCCAATGATTGACGCAGTTGGATGCCTTTGATGTGCTGGTATCTTCCAAAGCGAGCATCAATTTTGAGATTCAATTGAATTTTGGTTGGAAGCCTTTGATGTATAGCCGCGAACTATAGGAAAATCGACGTCCGATCGGATTGTCCCTATGATCGCGATCGATAACTAGCACGCCAAGCGCCTCACACGAGATCAATTGCAATCGCGTTGTGGTTCGAACAAATTGCGCACCACGAGCTTCGTGTGTGGACTGGGAATGAAGGCGATTTTAATCCGGTTCATTGATTCGCAAAGCTTGAATCATGTAATGACCAATGGCAGTCGTAAAACGGACGTAACTCCAATGATCGCGGTTCTTAGTTTCATTCTCAACAGTCGATAAAACCGATTAATCGGATAGAGATCGTAATACCCTAAGCAACGCGCAGTACTCCGCGACGTATCCACAATGACGATCGGTATCACCATCGCCACGGACATCAGTCGATTACTTTTATTCAGACAATTATTTCTAATTTCGTTATCGTTGAATTTGATAAGCACGTAAGAGAGATAACCATCATGCATTTATTTTTAATGTCTTTTTTAAATTTTCTTTTTAATATATTTATTTGATTTATTTTTCTGTTGATTCAAATGAGATGCATCGATTCTTACATAAACTCGATGACGATTAAATGAATATATATATATATATATATATATATATATATATATATATATATATATATATATATATATATATATATATATATATATATATATATATATGAGATAAATAAATGTGACTGATATCGAGCTCGGTGATAATTATGCAGTTACACGAGAAAGGACATAATTGTAAAATCGTCGAGACATTTCGCAGATTCTCGGTGCGATTACACGGAATTTTTTCAGGAAGGCCTCGATCCACTCTCCGTCGATGGAAGAAAAATATTATTCGCGTCTCTTTGTACGCACACGTAACGTTATACGTGCACGTAAATGAAAAAAAAAATCATACACGAACACGATTGTGGGTGATTAAGTGTCTCGTTGCAGAGACGACGGTACATCGATGTGGTATCATCGCACGTGCATTTTAATTGTTACTCATTGTTCAAATGTACCGCTACTCTCGTGCTTGACCTGCGACACTCTGGCACATGCCGATTCTCACTTTTCAACGAACGCTCCTGATCCTCGATCGCGAAATTGTCAAGTTTTACGACCACGCCACCATAAAATTACTCCTGACCCCCCTCCCCTAATTAACCTCAATTTTTCCCCTAATTAAGTCTAAAATTACGGAACGCGGAGTGATAGAAATTCTTTTGCTTATTCGTGGAAATCCAAGTGACTGTGTCGGAGTCTTGAAAATAATTGGCAATGAATATTAAAAGGCCGAGCCCGAGGAAGAATCAACGATGATGCGGGGTTGAGCATTGTTGAGCATTCCGAGAGTCGTCGGCAACCGGTTTGATTAATTGGCCAGCTCCATATACGAAGACTCATCAAAGTGACATTGATGCTTTGGCGCTTTTCAATTCTTTGGATCAACAGCTGAATCAGACGGTTGTAAATGAAAGGCATTTCTGACACTCGGTCGAATTAATAATCTTAGAACAATATTCAGGCACGTTACAATATTATATATATATATATATATATATATATATATATATATATATATATATATATATATATATATATATATATATATATATGTTCGGGTTTGTTTGTGTTACACAACATCACAGACGTTTTGTGTAAAAATAAAATTATTTGCTTTTGTTTGGGTTACATATATATACATTAAATATATATTATACAATATTATATACACGTAATGTTGCAGCATGTTTGTGTTTATTTGGGTTACAGGATATTAGAAGCTATATATGCTAAAAAAATTAATTATACCCTGATAGCATTAGCAATAAAGTTAATCATCATTTAGTTATATGAAGCGAAATGTTTTCGAGAATGTGAAACTTCCTACTGACGTTAATTTTGTTACTGTTGATTCTATCAACTCCTGATTAGTATTATAAATCATTACTTTTCACTATTAATATTTTAGCCAATCCTACCATGTCAAAGTTAAATTTACTACGTTGAATAATGTTTTTATTAGAAATATAATAACTTCATTACTCAAATATTTTTTTTACGATTATTATTGATTTAAATAATAATTTTATAGATACTTCCATAAATATTCATCAATATTGGGTTGGTAAAAAAGTCTTGCGAAACTAAAGTGCAAGACTGCCTAACACCACAATAGATGCCGAGATCTACTCTACACAATTACAGAAGCTGTCAAAAATGATTAAACAAAAACGTCGTAAACGTCGATTAAGTTTAATCTTCTTCGCGACAATGCTCGGCCCTACATAGCTAAAATGACACAAAAAAACTATCTCAGAATTAGAATGGGAAGTACTACCAGATCCACTATACTCCCCGAACTTAGCCCCGTCAGATTATCATTTATTTCGGGCTTGGAAAAACGATTTACGTGGTGAACACTTTGACAGGCGAACGGATCTTCGAAATACCCGCAAGAGTTTTTGAATTCAGAACCTAACTATTTCTGGACGGCTGGCATTCAAAGTTTACCAGAGCGTTGGGCACGAGTTATAGATGAAGAAGAAGACTATATTATAAATTAATCTTATCTTAATAAAATGTTATGTTTATTTAGAAAAGGTGTCGTTTGTGTCGTAAGACTTTCTTACCAACTTAATATAATAAATATAAGTTTAATATGCCAAATTTAATACGTCAAGAATTAATAAACATTAATCGGTATATTAATAATAAATATGTTATATTATAGTTCCTTATAAAATGGTCTTGAAATTTGCATTTTTGGAATTCCACGGTTAAATTCTTTTTTGTTTTCCTTTATCTCCATTTTTGTTGTTATTAAAAATCATTTTTGCTTGATTCAGGTTGCAGATCTCTAATAAGGATCATTAGAAAGTTCTCAGTAGCTTTCATATGCCAAAAAAATGGCAATTGGAAAAAAAATATTTTCGTTGCGTTTCAACGATGCAAACGTCAATATCATATAAGACGGGCTCGAAACGTAAAAAGATTATCCGCGATTAAAAAAGTATCCGCGCAAGCTTAAAGTATCATCACAGTGCAAAATTTTCTAAAAATCATTTTTTTTGCATTATCCGATAGTGTAGATCGTTGTAAACAAGCTGTTCAATTTTTAGGCCGAAATTCGAATTATTCCAACTGCTACAGCCTATGTCAGAAAAAGGGATTCGACCAGCTGCGTGAGAAATGGCGCGGACGGACGCGTTTTTCTCGAAATGTCGTTTTTCAAACCGATGTACACTCTCAAAGGAAGAGTTTTCAGGATATCCGTCTTAAATTTTGACACAACATTCTTTACGCCATTCTTCTTCTTGCTATGGAAGCTTTTTTATAAATCTTCATATTTTTTTAACGAAAAATTGTCGAAAAAGGAGGCTAAATTCGAGACTTTTATTTTCAAACCGCCGTCATTTTGTCAATTTTGATTTAAAAACAAACCTCCATAGCAAGATAGCGGCTCTCATACTGATTGATAATCTTTTCACAAATATTGTTTCAGATAATATTTACGGCCACAACCGTGTACACCGTGAGGACTTCTTTTTTCCAGACATTTTCAACCGTTAAGGGGGGATTGACTTTTTTTTCGCAAAATTTACCGCCTTTTAGGAATTTTTTTGTGAAGAAAGTATACAACGGAAAACTTGTGAAACTTGGCATATAGTTTTATTGATCTGTTTACTACATACAAAAAAAATTTTAAACAATTTCATCAAAAAATCCCCCCTTAAACGCGTTTTTCTCGAAACAGCTTTTTCACAACTGGTGTGCACGATTTCTCAAAAACTATTCAACCGATTGCCTTCAAATTTGGACAGAATGCTCAGCTGACATCCTTTTATCGTTTGATGAAGCAAAAAAGCAATATGTTTAATAGTTTTTTATTTATAACAAAAAATCGATCAATTTTTTTCGAAAAATCGATACTTCAAGTTCAAAACGTCACCAAATCGTCAATTTTTTTTCCCCTTCATCGAACGATAGCTATATGTGTCTAAAGTAAAATGCTTTTTGGGTTTTTGTTGCAGGATGAACGTGAAGGCTGTAATCGTGCTAATAATGTAGTAAATGTAGTAAACAGATCAATAAAACTATATGCCAAGTTTCACAAGTATGCCGTTGTATACTTTCTTCACAAAAAAATTCCCAAAAAGCGGTAAATTTTGCGAAAAAAAAGACAATCCCCCCCTTAAAAAAAATGTAAAAAAATCAAAATGAGTACTTAAAAAAATATTTTCCGTTCTTCATGAGTGCTTCAATTTGACATAAAAAAATCCGACTGATTAGCGTATTCCAACCATGGAAACAAAACGCGAAAATCAGCCGAATGTCGACCCGTTACACTGTGATGATCCCTTAACGATGTTTTTCCGCCGAGACACCGATATACTTCGCGATTATGCAATGATCCGTACGAGGCGCGAGGATCGATAAATATCGAGAAAAAACTCGATTCGTATGGAGGAATAACATGGCGCGTGGATCGAAATGACGAATGCCCGCTTAGAGATGAGATTTTAATTATATATTTGCTCCATCGATATTATGGTTTCTCGAAGGCTGCGAGAATTAATATCAACGGTAATCCATGCGACGCACGAATAACACTCGTGTTTGTCGACGTGTCCATTTGACACAGCCGTGATTATTGGTGACCGTGGAATAACGGATCTTGCGAAAACAACCACCGCTACGCGCAGAACAGGATATAGGGACGTGGTGCGCGCGGACATCGAACGGAAGGGGCTCGTATTATAGTGCGCGGCTGCGAAAAAATGCGCGCACGTTTGTTGCGAGCAAGCAGATAAGAATGTTATTTTTTTATTGTTGCATATGCGGAGCACTTTCACAAAACCAGTACCGAGAGGACGCAATTCATCTGGGTGCGCGGATGAAGAGGGAGAGAGCGCGAGAGAGAGACAGAGAGAGAGAGATAGAGAGAGAAAGAGAGAGAGAGAGAGAGAGAGCAATTGTCTTGAACAACGGGGTTGACTCCTGACATTTCGTAGTAGCGGGACAAAAAATTACCCTCAAAACCTCGTGTCCCTCCGAAGAGATGGTATTCACGTTTGCATCGTTGGGATGCAACGAAAAGATTTTTTTCTCGTTTTTTCCATTTTTTTTGTCCATTTTGGCTAAGAAAAATGACTGGAACATTTTGGGTGAAAAATTGTTAATGTGATAAAACGTATCCTAAGTCCCAAAAATGGTGAAGAAATATATGTAATGTAATAATTTTGTAAATATAATGTAATTTAAATATATGTAATGTAATCTATTTTTTTTTTCGTACAACAGGATGAAAGTAACATTCCGTTTTTGACAGAATGTAAGAACGATTACAGTAGAGCCTCGATTTTCCGAACCAATTGGGACCGAGACTAGTTCGTTGTGTGTGATGTGTGCTTAGTGTGTGTGTGTGTGTGTGTGTGTGTGTATTTTAAACACCTAAAAAAGTCGAATGCTTTTTTAAATATCTTTTTTATAAAATTGTACATTTTTAATTGACGTGTGTGCGTGTGTGTGTGTGTGTGTGTGTGCGCGCGCGCGCGTGTGTGTGTGTGTATTTTAAACACCTAAAAAAGTCGAATGCTTTTTTAAATATTTTTTTTTATAAAATTGTGCATTTTTAATTGACGAACGGCTGTAACGCGTTTTCGAGCGGCTAAGTCTTGCAACCGTTTGAGAAGGAGAAGTTGCATTGGGTTGCTCATTGTTGCTCACGGCGGTGGCAGCGAGCAACAATGCATCTTTCGCGCCAGCGTTCGGATGATCGAGGTTCGGATAATCGAGGTTCTACTGTACAATATTGCGCTCTCTTCGGATGGTGTTGAAGTTTGAATCGTTGGAATACAACGAAAATTCATCTTTATTTTATCATTTCTTCATTTTAATTACCATCTAAATCCTCTTTTCCAAATTTGGTTCATGGAACTCTAATTTATTAAGGGAACCCTAATTTATGTTAATTTATGTATGAAATGTTACTTCCATCGTGTTTTGCGAAAAAAAAATACCGTTTTTCAGAAGATCGCAATTAGACGAAAAAAAATTAAGTCCGATCCAAACTAACGAAATCGGTGCTTTGAAGAAAAAGATAAGATTCAACAGAATGAAAGTAACATTCCTTTTTTGACTGGAGCTAAGAACAATTACAATATTGCACTCTCTTCGGATGGCGTTGAAGTTTGCATCGTTGAGATGCAATGAAAATATGTATTTTTTTCGTATTTTCCATTTTTTTGTCCATTTTGGCTACAAAAAATGACTGGAACATTTTGGATGGTTCTTATTAGGGTTCCATAACTTAAATTTGGAAAAAATAAGTTTAGATAGTGACCAAAATTAAGAAATGAAAAAATGAATTTGTCGTTGCATTCCAACGATGCGAACTTCAACGCCATCCGAAAAGAGTCCAATATTATAATTGTTCTTAGCTCGGGTCAAAAACGGAATTCGTTAGTTTGAATCCGATTTTGCTTTTTTTTTGTTTAATTACGACCTGCTAAAAATCTATTGTTTTTTTTCCATCGCGCGGCTATCTTTTAATTGAAATTTGCTCTTAATTCATTTCTGTCTTTGTATTGATGAATGGAGTCTCATTGAATTCTGTCGGACTGGATGCCGTTTTTTCGCAAAAATATCGGAAATGAATTCCAAAACTATTCTTGCGTGAGTTTGTCAATTAATAAATTGGATATTCACTCTCCGCAGCCAAATCGGGGCCGGAACAAGTTTGGCGGAAGCGGTATTTTTTTCCGGTCTGCTGAAATGTCGATTAATTTCATATTAAGAAAAAAAATCAGACCTAATTAATCCGGGACTCGCGACGCCGCAAAAATGTGCGGTCAAGGTAAAAAAGAACGCCAGAAAATCAGTACCTACTTCCTTTTTGACTGGGGACGTTACCATGCCTCGTCGTTTAATCATACATTGAATAGCAACCTTCGTCAATATTGAGGTACGACCTCGACGCTCTCTTCGCCAACGAGAAAAAAGTCGTCTAGATAAAGCTGAAAATATTCCGACACGTGTGGAGGCGAATCTTAGGACCTCGGTCCAAAAATGTAAACCGAGATCTTTTAAAAAAAAAACGACTAGCTTTTGAAAAGTCTAAAAAACATATTTTCATATACGTTAGTTTATCGATTCACGTGTTTCGGAAAATATTTCGACCGATCTTTGATATTGGGGTGCGTTTTTATTTAGGGGGGAAATAACTTTAGGCCAGGAAAAAATGACTGATTATCATGATTTTTTTTAAAGGAAAGATTGCCTCACCATTTTTGGGACTTAGGATATCTTTTATTATGCGTGGAGGCGAATCTTTGGACCTTGATCCACGAATGTAGACCTAGACCATTACAAAAAGCAACTAGCTTTTGAAAAGTCGAAAAAACATCATTTAATGTACGTTAGTTTATTTTTTCACGTGTTTCGGAAAATGTTTTGACCGATCTTTAATAATGGGGTGCATTTGTCTTGGGGGGAGATACTTTTAGGCGAGGAATAAATTGCTGATTTTGATGATTTTTTTTTCAATTAATTATTTCTTCACCATTTTTGGGACTAAGGATATGATTTATTACTACTTTTGGCTGTTACATGGTATTTTCTTAGTAATCTTTAAAAATGGTAGAGGTATGGCACGATCTTTAAAACGGGTTGCGGCGTTTGTTGTCAGACGGCGTGACACGTAGCGTCGGCAGAATTAATCCGAAAAAGCCGGAGAAAGATTTTTCTTTCGTTAAGACTCATACGCAGAATATGAACCAAGAAAAAGTGAGAAATGTTGAAAATCGATTAAAAAGTACGCTTCGAAACAAAAAAATTGAATTTCCCGAAATCCATGGGTACATTTTGTAGTAAAGAAAGACTATTTATAATTTTCAAAAAACATTTCGGTCCATATTTTAGACAATAAGGTTAGACAAATTTATACCAAATTTCATCAGAATTGATCGATTAGTTCTTTAGCTATACCTCACGCCAGTTTTGAAAATGCAGTTCAAACGACCGTGCCATACCTGCGTCATTTTGAGACTAACAGGTTTTTAAAGGTTGGCAAGAAAGTCTTTGCATTATATCACCAAAAATAAAAAAAGCAGTCTTGAAACAAATTATTAGGTTTAAAATAAAATTGATCATTCGTTTCAAGACTGCTTTTTTATTTTCTTTTTGGTCTTGAAACAAATGATTAATTTTATTATTATTAATCATCATATTGATCTTAATTAATTAAAATGTATTAATTAATTAATGATTAATCATTAATAATTCTAATTAATTTTAGAATAAAATTAATCTGCGTTTCAAGACCCCTTTTTTATTTTATTTTCAGTGATAAAACGCAGACTTTTTTGCCAACCTAGTAAAAAAAATACCATGCAACAGCCGAAAATACTAATAAAACATACCCTAAGTTTCAACGAAGGTAAGGAAAATCTTTCCTTTAAAAAAAATCGTGAAAATCAGCAAATTTTTTCCTCGCCTAACGGTATATCCTCCCAAAATTTCATTCATCGCCGTTCGACTGCCACAATTTGTCAGTGCAAGGGGAGTACTTCCCTTGCAGAGGACTCTTCTTCACGTAACTCACTTTCTCGTATGCTCCTCGAGACCAAATATAAAATCCTCAGGCGAAATCTTCGGACGAATTGCTCCTCACGAGTATTAGTTCCGTCACGGTAAACACTTATTGCGCGTTTTGAATTCGCCTTCGCGTATCCATGAGCAAGTGGATACGCGCGTGTTCCTCGTCAGCGGAAAATCGTGGGTGGAAACACACGGGTCGAGAATGCGAGCGCAACAAACTTAAAAAGTGTTCAATGGGAAAACCGATTCGAGCGAGCGCTGTGTACGCACATTTGTCAAGTGTAACAACAGCACAAAGGCACCGACAACGCGCTGTAAAAACCCTCCGTTGTCGAGGGGATGGTGAATAAAATGAAACTCGAGATCGCGTCGAACCTTCATTTATAAGAAAGTTCCAAGGATCAGACCTTCCTCGAACGTCGGGAACTCCGTCGTACGAGGGAAGGGGAAGATAGAGAACAAGAGAGTCGTACGCGTACGCGATCCCGTGTATTGTGTGTACGCGCTACACCCATACGTATGTGTACACCGCTGTACCGCGGTGTAGTTTCAGCTCCGTATGTGACGAGGCTCGCTCGCGTGTACGTATTCGCGTTTTTCAGCCTCGTCGTATAATGGTGGGAGTTCACTCCAGATAGACTCTCGATCTTCCAGTTTCAGGGCCACGCGTCCTGGAACCTGTTGAAACTCAATGCTATCACATCTGCCTGTCGGCATCACCAAATAGCGGCAATGTTTTCCATTTTTGTCACGTGTACGCTCAATCGCCGATTTTTTCGCATTTTAGTGAACATCGTAGCTGAGTACTTATTTTTTTATTTTCCAATTGTGATTCCAAAATTGTCTTTTTGAGCAGTTTCAATTGTGCAAACGAGTTTGAGATAGGCACTCATTGCGGAGGTCAGTGAACGAACGTGTCATCAATTCGGATGTGTGTCACGTGTGCCGGTATCGGTCACAATCTAATGTGATCGCACGATCTGCCCGTCGGCATCACCAAATAGCGGGAATGTTTTCCATTTCTGTCATGTGTACGCTCGATCACCGTTTTTTTTCTAATTTTAGTCAAAATCGCAGCTGAGTACTTACTTTTTTATTTTTATCTTCCAATAGCGATTCCAAAATTGTCTTTTTGAGCAGTTTCAATGGCGCATCCGAGTTTGCGATAGGCACTCATTGAGCAGGTAAGTGAACGAACGTGTCATCAATTCAGATGTGTGTCACGTGTGCCGGTATCGGTCACAATCTAATGTGATCGCATGATCTGCCTGTCGGCATCACCAAATAGCGGCAATGTTTTCCATTTCTGTCATGTGTACGCTCGATCACCGTTTTTTTCCTAATTTTAGTAAAAATCGCAGCTGAGTACTTACTTTTTTATTTTTGTCTTCCAATAGCGATTCCAAAATTGTCTTTTTGAGCAGTTTCAATTGCGCATCCGAGTTTGCGATAGGCACTCATTGCGCAGGTAAGTGAACGAACGTGTCATCAATTCAGATGTGTGTCACGTGTGCCGGTATCGGTCACAATCTAATGTGATTGCACGATCTGCCCGTCGGCATCACCAAATAGCGGCAATGTTTTCCATTTCTGTCATGTGTACGCTCAATCACCGTTTTCTTTTCTAATTTTAGTAAAAATCGCAGCTGAGTACTTACTTTTTTATTTTTATCTTCCAATAGCAATTCCAAAATTGTCTTTTTGAGCAGTTTCAATGGCGCATCCGAGTTTGCGATAGGCACTGATTGCGCAGCTCAGTGAACGAACGTGTCATCAATTCATGTGTGTCACGTGTGCCGGTTTCGGTCACAATCTAATGTAATCGCATGATCTGCCCGACGGCATCACCAAATAGCGGCAATGTTTTCCATTTCCGTCATGTGTACGCTCAATCACCGTTTTCTTTTCTAATTTTAGTAAAAATCGCAGCTGAGTACTTACTTTTTTATTTTTATCTTCCAATAGCGATTCCAAAATTGTCTTTTTGAGCAGTTTCAATTGCGCATCCGAGTTTGCGATAGGCACTCATTGCGCAGGTCAGTGAACGAACGTGTCATCAATTCGGATGTGTGTCACGTGTGCCGGTATCGGTCACAATCTAATGTGATCGCATGATCTGCCCGTCGGCATCACCAAATAGCGGCAATGTTTTCCATTTCTGTCATGTGTACGCTCGATCACCGAATTTTTTCGAATTCCAGTAAAATCCGTAGCTGAGTACTAAGTTTTTATTCTTATTTTCCAATTGCGATTCCAAAATTGTCTTTTTAAACAGTTTCGATTGCGGAAACAATTTTGAGATAGGCACTCATTGCACAGGTCAGTGAACGAACGTGTCATCAATTCGGATGTGTGTCACGTGTCCTGGTATCTGTCAAAATCTAATGTGATCACAGCGGCAATATTTTACATTTCTGTCAATCACCGAATTTTTCGGAATTTCAGTGAAAATCGTAGCTGAGTAATTAATGTTTAATTTAAATTTTCTAATTATGATTCCGACATGGTATTTTCAAGCAACTTCGAACGTGTAAACCATTTTCGGGTATTCACGTTATTCGATGCTCACACTGGACGGGCAATCAATCGCAACACTCGCAAACTTTCAGCTCGATAATACAATCAACTTTGCAGTCACGACGAATTAATGAATTCGACTATCGTGTCTCGACAATGATTCGCGACTAAAATCAAGTCTTCCTGTATTAGTAAGCAATGAAGTAATAAATAATTTTCCGATCCGAACAAAATTGACTGAGATATGAGCGTTGAAAGAGAAGAATCCGCGTTGAAAGAGCGTTGAAAGAGACACTTTAAACGCGTTTTTCTCAAAATGGCATTTCTGAAGTCGGTGACCAAGATTACTCGAACACTAATGAACCGATCTTCTTGAAATTTTGCAGGCTTATTTAATACATAAAAATGTAGTCTTTAATCGTTCGATTTTTTTTTTCGAAAAAAATAGCCGTTTTATACCCAAAAAACGGCGATTTTTTTCGTTAAAATCGAACCATTAACTTTGACTGTCCGCCATTTTGTGAAAAATGGATATTTTTCAAAATCCTTCGATTAAAGACTAGTTTATACTTATATTTGACTAAATCCATCCGCATTTTTTTTTCCAGATGATCCACTTCGCCGCAATGTTGGTCACCGCAAACCGTGTATATAAAAACATTATTTCATTGACGGCCATTTACCACTAAACAATGTAATGTTTTTCAATAAAAAAATTACTGAAAGTTCTTCAAGATGTGTTCTTTAAGATGGTATATTGATCGATTAAAAAAATTTGTAGTTTTCTTTAAAAAAATTCATGAAAAAGGCCTATTTTTTGCGCTACAAGTGGGGGTAACGCCTTCAATGCCTCCACCAGACGTAAAGACAGGACGAAAGATTTTTCTGCCCGTTCAATCATCTCAAGTTCATACCCATGAACGAAACATTGCAATTTCCATTGGAAAAATGTTAAATGCTGTGGTTGTCGAGTATCTGCGGTTATTCCGCGAGTACCGCTGGTCTTTAATTGCTTTATGGATCATAAGTGGATCATTACGACGCTGTGAAGTTGTCGGTCTCGTTATCTCGTTGCATTGACGACGGAATGCAAGTGCGGGAACAGAAATCGGATAACAACTAGCAATCGCTCGATGACTATTGCACACTGGACTTATCGAAATTAGGTTACAACTCGAATACAAAGTGGAATCGTGGACGATAATGTAGCGCGCCGGAAGAGCATTGGACCATTTCATTTCCTCGCTGGCTCTATCGATGAACTGCCTTTTTTATTCTCAAGGTTTTGTCGTTAACAATTTGCGAGTGATTGATGCTCACGCGCTGATAATCTAGATGTCTCGATATAAGGCGTGTACGCGCGGAAAATCCGATTAAGGAAACAATTAGCCATGCCGGGAAGTGATATGAAAAATCGTGCGTGAATCACTAATCGATTCACAAACTGCTCGGGACGAGCGCTTTCTACGCACGAAAAATCACGTGAATTCACGCATTCGCGCCTCGAATTTGTGTTATTTATTATTCTTATATAAATGAATTATTAGAATTCCATATTTTATATAAATGAATTATGAGAATTCCATATTTCATGTAAATGAATTATTAGAATTCTATTTATTAGATTTTTTTATTATTTTTGCATAAATAAACGCAACAAACTTTACCAGAAATTGAAACGCTTCGAATGATTCGTTGACGTGGAAAATGGGAAGGAATAAATCGTTCGCGTGCTCAATGAACGTAACGCTATCCGGGTTTTCGGTGGCGTTTAATTAGTGGTCGTCGAAATGCTAGTGTTTTTGTGGCTCGGTCCAGGTTTTTATTTGTTTCATCATGGAAGCACTGAATTGCCAAGTTTTATGCCAGCGCCAAAATTATAGATACTTTTGTATCTTGTGTATCTATTGATTGCTATATATTCGTAACAGAGTCTGGACTATTCTGCACTATTCTGCATTATTTGCAGCGAATTATTATTATATTTTATATTCTTGATATTATGTTTGTCTCCGTATTTCTTTTTTTCCTTTTAATTTCGAATTAAGGTATTCCTTTCGCGGAGGGCCGTATTTATAGGGGCATAAGCAGGGCCCTACTGAATCATTGGTAAATTACAATGGCGCTTAATTAACCCTTCCTTGTCACACTGGGTTATTTTGACTCGGACGAATTTGAAATAAAATGCTCACTCTCCCAAAATTGAAAGTTTTCAATAATTTTTTTACAATATTTCAATTTTATACTTTCCAAATTTTTATTATGCAGACAAATTGTAAAATGTTTAAAGTGTATCCCGGTCTTTTTCAATAAAACCCGACCGTAGGGTTGTTAAGGGCAGGTGGATGAATCCGGGTCAAATTGACCCAGTGTGTCAAAGCCGTGGCCAAATATAAGTGTGTCAGGAAAGGGTTAAAAAAGTCACAATCAGTTATTATACCCAACGATAAACGGGAATGAAAAACTTTGCGCATATTTGGTAGATTTAGACATTACGTTTTCTTTGAAAATTTGCGGCTACGAAAATTCTTCTGCTAGTCACATTTTTCTAAGTTTTATTATTAACATTTTCTTGAAAAACATTCGGTGACCCCCTGTTTTTATTGTCGTTACGGAATCATTGGATTTTTTTACACGCGTTGAGCAGTTTATATCAGGCGACTAGAGTCAATGAGACGATCTTTAGAGTCGTAATTTTTTGTAAAAAGTTCGGTGACGAGTCTTGAACTTAGATAGACGAAAATCAGTTAATTGTTATATATTCGGTTTCCCGAAAAGAATTCCTTTAGTAATAAATATCCTATATAGGATATAATATAAAAATATCCGTTTATTTATAAGTGATTAATTCTCCATTAACTGACTGTTTGGGATAAATTATTATTATTATTCATGTTATTTAAAGTTAAATTCTTCTGATTTATTTATTCAAATTGCGTGATTGTTGTCCTGCATTGAATACTCGGACGGCAATAATTCAGAAGAATATTTAAAAACTAAGTATTTCGCGTCCGAACAGATGTCGCATATCCGATTGAATGATTACCGTCTCTTAAATGATCGGGATCCGTAAATAAAAAATTGTACGCATCACGAGATGGCAATATTCAATCTGCATTGCTCGTAAAGCTGGCCGTGAGCATTGTCGTAGCTCAGCATCTCTAGTACCCGCACAATCTTCGGACAATCGTTCACTATTTTTTTTCTCCATTATTCGACACGACGTGTTGGAATCGAATATTTTGGCGCGACGTTGCGTACCGATCATCGATTCAGTGCTGATTTGTTTCTCAAGTTACCAAGGATGCGAGAAAAGAAACAGGGAAATGATTTTAAAAAACGCGTAACGAGTCTTAATTTGTTGTATAAGCTGGCTTGCGTAATTCAAGCGATTGTATTGAGGTACAAAAGAAGTTTGCGAATCTGTTGTCTATCAAGCAACGGTATTCCACCAAACCGCGCTTACTACCCATATTTGAAACGTAATATTTTTCGGTCAATGTCGACAAAAATGGCAAACGAAAATATGTCAAATGAGAAACAACCATTATTTTTATTTTCTTCCGAAACTAATAATTTTACAGTTACCACCATTTTGAGTGAAAACTCAACAGTACTCGCTGCACGATATTTAGATAAATGCATATTTCAAAACGAGCGTTACATTGGACAAAAAGTTACCTAAACTGAAGCCGGGAGCCTGAATTAGAAGCTCCAATTAAAGCGTTTTTTCAGGATTTTTTTTCGAAGGGAAAGTATAAGCGAGCTCAGTAAACATCGAGGTATCTTTTCGTGTATATTTGAAATGAATCAAAAAAAGTTTCAACAACCCAAACAATAAATGACTCCAGATTTATCAGCCTATTCCATGTGCGGCTTGCCACTGCATTCCCTAATCGGCGAAAAAGATGCAGCTCGTAATTCTTGACTGAAACAAAAAAAAACCAATAAAATTTTCAATTGTCATATATTTTTCTTCTGGGTGAATTATAAAAAATATGAAAAAATCGTGGATTTATAACTTGTCTCAGGTTTGGAAAAAAACTTTAACGTGCTATACAAATTATTCAAAAAAACCTTTTTCAACGACTTTTTTAATTCACTTGGAAGAGATTTTCATACCGAAGAAAATAAATATTGGTTTGATTCAATAGGTCGTTTAGTTTTTTGCTATCACGCCCGCCAATTTGGAAAAATCGTAGAAACGAAAACTGGAGAAAACGCGCGTCAAAGTTTTCAATAGGAGGAAATATCAAGTTTCAATCGCTTGTCTACTTTTGATCTTGTATCTTCGAAAATATTTACAATTGGCCTCTGTAGCTTTGTAAATATATTCTTGAATAGTTTATCTATCGATTTAAGCAATTAAGAAAAACGATTTCTCCGACCTTCTAATTCAGGCTCCGGCCTTAAGGGATCATCACAGTGCAACAGGTCTGATAGTAAATAGACAGTAAAATAGCTGATTTTCGCGATTTTTTTTCGACAGTTAAACTACGCAAAGCACTCCGATTTTTTATGCCAAGTCAAAGGACTCATGAAGAGCAGAAAATACATTTTTAAACGTTTTTTTTCTTTACATTTTTTTTAATGGTTGAAAATGTCTTCGAAAAAGAGTCCTGACGGTGTACACGGCCATTATCTTGCTATAGAGGTTTTTTTTCATCAAAATTGACAAAATGGCGGCGGTTTGAAAAAAATGTATCGTATTTAGCCTACTTTTTCAACAGTTTTTCGTTACAAAAAATGAAGATTTCAAAAAAACCTTCCATAGCAAGATAAAGAATGGCGTGAAGAATATTGTGTCAAAATTTAAGACGATTAGCTCGAAAACTCTTTCTTTGAGAGTGTACACCGTTTTGAAAAACGACATTTCGAGAAAAACGCGTTTAAAGTTTCGAGTGTGGAATTTTCCCACAAATTGTGTACTTACGATCAATCGGCGATTTCAGGTCCATTTTTATAATCGTCTACATTCTCGGATAATGCAAAAAAATCGATTTTTCGAAAATCTTACATTGCGATGATCCCTTAATTATTTACGTACAACGAATTATTTATCGAAAAAATATGAGGTTATTTTGCGAATTACTTATTCCATCGAACCAACCAACAGAATAAAATATGTCAGTTTCATTTCGTTAGCCACCGGTGAATTGCCAATTTCGTTGATCCAATTTTTTCTTTCTCTGTCATTGCGCAAGAATCCTAAAAAAGAGGCGAGAAGTCACTTTTGCGTGAACAGGGCAATTTCGAAAGATTGTGTACCGAGCCTCTCGACGCTGCCCACCCAAGAGCGAAAAAGCCACAAGCATACATGCACGGGCTCGCAGCACGATGGAAACTTGTACGCACTCTCCCAGCTATCGACCGGGTATGTGCGCACTGACGAGGAGGAGTCGTCTCCACCGCGCTCCCAGAGCCGCAGCACACACAAGAAGCCCAACCGTGGGAAGAGTTCTGCTTCCCTTCGTCCCAGATGGATGCGAACCCCCGTTTCAACGAGGAAACCAAATTTCTCTCCCCATACGCGAGTTATTTCTCTCGCCTCTGTCCAACAGAAACAAAAGAACCTCCAACGTTCGCGAGACCGTGTATTTCAAGGTGAAAAGGACGTTTTTCCGCCATAGAAAGTGAGCCTTTTCCAAAATTTCCTCATTCCTTCATTTCCCATTTCTCGCGATCGTGGGAGCTGAACGGGCTTTTTCGTGACATTTTTTCCTGCTGCCTTCAAAAGCCGCCAAGAGACAGGGGGTGGGTCGGGGGTGAAAAGGAAGTTTGGAACAATGTGTCCAATTTGCAAACAAAGTGACGGTGGTGCCTCGAGGAGCCTCTTCAAACTCCAAACTCTCCGGGAGCCAAGAATGTAAACAACTCTACGTATTTCCGGTCCTCCCGAGTGGTGGCTGCTGCTGCTATTTGATTTGTCACATGTTCGTGATTTTCTTTTCGTTGTTCTTCCAATCGAATCATTTTTACGTGGACCCCAATTGACGCGTCAGCTTGGGACGGAAACTCGTGCTGGAGGGGAAAAAAATTGTTCCAGCCGGGCACGAAGAAAAGTATGAGTGAAAATGCTAGGAAGAATCACTGATTGCATCGGGAGCTGATGAGTATCCGAGAGAAGCAACACGTAAGAGTCTGAGGGACGTTGAGATGCAGAAACACTCACGGTAATTAAATAAATAATTGCCGGCTGCACGGCGATAAAGCATCAATTGGCATCGTTATCCTGCAATTAATAATCCATTAATGTTATATTAATCGTAATTCGATTGTACAGCGTAGCTATGTATTCGTTGAGTCTAAGAAGCACGTGTAGCATGAATGTTCACAGCTCTGCTCGGCTAACAATGCTCGGACAGGTGTAATCGCCGAAGGTGATTTAGCTCGCGAGGCACTCAATGCTTTATTGCTCCTATCCCAAGTATAATTGATGGTATGGTTCTTGCTTTGAAACTTCATGTTGAACTTTGCATCGTTCGTTCAAGGGAGATGGAAAATCGATCATCTCTGTCGATTTCCGATTGCAGCATTAACACAGTATCGTCAACGTTGATCATCAGTATCATCAGTGACGGATTTATACTTTTATTGAGTATAGGCCACTTGACTGCGCCGCCCCTTCTATCTTAAGGGGCTGTATCAGTGTGAACGCTGAAATTTTGAGTGATTTTCGGGAATTTTTCGGAAGAAATGGACTCAATTGAATGTTTCGGAAAATTAAGAATATATTTGGCTATATTTGACCTATATTACATAATTTTTTCATCGAAAAATATTGAGATCCAAGCGACTTATGCGCTGCCTTCGGGGGCGCCAAAAAAAGTTCCTCCACTGCTGACATGATTCCGGCCGATTGAGTAGCTGAAACCGGAAAAGGAAAAAATGTCGTTAAAGTGGAAGGTATTTCCTGTACAATGAAGTAGGATTTTCGAAAAATATCAAAATCTAACAAAAAGGTGTAGTTATGAAAAAAAGTCGGTTTTCTTGCCTATAAAATGGTCGTTTTTTTCAATGTCAAATCGTCAATTTCCATTCAATAAAAAATATCTTACGTCATTGTAGAGTAAATATATTCAAGAGTACTCAGTTCAAATTTCAAGTCAATCGGATAAGTGCTCTTTGAATTACAATGTCAGCAAATTTGAAAAATCTCATTTCGTAAAAAACGCGTTTGAAGATTTAACTATCGATTTTTGCAAGATAAATTTTTGCAGAATAAATGAATTATATAAATGATAATGATATTCTTGAAAGTATAAACTGTCGAAAAAGGCACAAAGAAATCGATTTTTTTAAAGTGTCACACTGGTATAGCCCCTTAATCGCTTATATATACCTGGGCCTTTTTAGATGCCTCTAGAATCCGCCGCCCCCTTAAGTCTGCCGCCTCTAGGCAGCTGCCTTCACAGCCTGTTGGCAAATTCAGGACTGAGTATCATGTGAACCTGTTTAGGCTCGCACTGAATTCGTTTGGGTCTGTGTCAGGGCCATTTTTTTCACGCAATGAAATTTACTCCTCGACAAAAATGTCTCGGATAAATTAATTCTTATAATCTTATAATCTCTGTCAACTTCGGAGACTATTTACGCAGTATCATCAAAGTAGACTATCGATGTCATCAACGTTAATCATCAATGGTACTTGAGTTTGTTCGGATTGGATTTGCATTGGTTTGTTTAGGTCGGTTTAGCATCGTATCGGAGGCCATTTCTTTCATGCAACCCCATTCACTTATTGATGTAATTTGCTTGCAAATAAATTGTGGTTGACACTCGAACGAATGACCCAAACAAACCCAAATTCACTCCTCGATGTGATTTACTCTCGAATAAATTTATTCTCTTATCAGCTCTGTCCATTTCCGACTCTTGCATTTACAATATATTGTGATGAACGTAGTGTATCGTCAACGGTCAATATCGATTTGTTTGGATTACCAATAGTTCCTACTTGTTCCGGTCCATTTCGTTTTTTAGTTTTGTTTGGGTTCGTTTGTTACAGTTTTAACTTTGTCTGGCTCTTTCTGAGTTCATTTGTTTTGGTTTGGGCTTTGTTTGGGTTTGTTTAGGTCTCGTTGAGTGAAAGGCTATTTTTTACGCAACCAAATTTACATTCTGCAGTAATTTATACTGATATAATGATTTTTTCGGGGGATATTTGACGTTCGTTGATTATTCACGGGGTGTCGTGGTCTTGAGGGTGTTACCATTATATCGACGACACACTCTGACTGATTTTCCTATCGGGTTCGTGTGTCACCGAGGCTCGACCGTCCGACGCTGTATCGTGGTTTTAATAATATTATAATAATATTCGCAAGCGTCGGGGGCTCACCTACTGGTTTGCCTTCGAAGGCTGCACCCACGTATCCGATTCTGTTACACTGAATTACATCCACGTGGCGAATATATACACGCTTCGCGGTACTTCCTGTACTCAACAGTAATTATGACGCCACAAACTCGAAACGAAGTTAATCTGAAATTTGGTATTTCTTGACAATTGTTTCGAGATCGATGATGGAACATTTATTTTCCATCATCGATCTCGAAAACGGAATGATGGAAAATTTATTTTCCATCATCGATCTCGAAAACGGAATGATGGAAAATTTATTTTCTATCATCGACCACAAATGCTCGAACAGCATTTTTCAAAAATAATTTTACGGTACTGGTGTTCTCCGAAGCTTGTACTAGAATTTACATTTTGTTATCTACGTTAATGCGACTAAAAAAATGGCATCAGTGTAATTGATCTACTTCGTCATGTTTTTCTATTTGGTTGCGTTTGTTTGCCAGGGCGTCGAACAATGTTTACATTTTAACGTTGGCATCGGCATGGCTCATCAAATTTGCAAAATTTGCTGGTACATGCCCAGGACTCCATTCATTTTATTTAGTTTTTATTCAATTCAAATTTAATTTATAACTCATCGGGATGATATGAAAGTACTCCAAATGGGTATCGTCCGATTTGCACAAAGTGTAGCCGTTTCCGGGGCGAGAAGAAAACCTTTACAATTTTGGCGCGTCTGTTCGCCTGTCACGGCAGAAGACGCGCCGTATTCTCGTAACCCTTTGGCTCGAAAATCTGAAATAATTCACGAAAATAGACGACGATTAAATTAGTGGGATTAATTTAATACCATTAAAACGACTATAACAAATACCATTATATTTGAGGTATTAAACAAAATTAAATTGAAAGTGTTAAGTTCAGTAGCATTAAAATCACTAGTACATTGAATGATATCAATTTAATAGTATTGATATGAAAGAAAACATGAGATACACGGTTTGCAGTTCGGCACGAAAAAAAGGGTATAGCAATGATGTACGTAGCTCAAAAGTTTCGAAAGGTTATTCTAGTGTGATCCCTTTTTACCACGTTTTTAATAAATCGCTTCGCTTGTTGTCTGTTTGTCTGTTCGGTACGAATTTTGCAATCGATTTTAAACTGAATACAGGATGAGCTAGAGACTTGAAACTTTGAACATAGCTCAGATCTGGATGACAGACAAATAAACAGCCAGGCAAGTCCGACACAGAGAGAGAAAAAGAGACAAAAAATTGTGAAAAAAATCAATAAAGAAATAAAAAATATAGCTTAGTGAAAGATAATTAAAAAAAAATATTATCAATAATATTAATAATGAATAGTGCATTAGTGACGATTTCTACGATGGTCAAGTAGACAGCCCTCCAACTCGAGCGATGCCTAAAGAATGAGAAGCAACATTTCACAGACACAAGAATAAACAGCAGAAAATAAAATTATTCAAATTAAAAAAAAATTTAAACCACGTTTTTAAAACAGACTAGAGAGTATAAAATAATTACTCCTAGACCCATACAGATTTATAACCCAATACAGATTCCTAACCGCATACAGATTGTCCTGAAAATTTGTGATTGTGAATTTTCAATAGCTATGAAATTACTTGTAAGACTTAAGGCGGTCCTCTAGTTTCTCGGCTGTTTTTTTACGGCTTTTTCAATAATTTTTTACGGGCGAAGCATCGAAATAATCATTCTCATTGCTTTTGCATAATCTTTATTAACATTTAAATAAGCTTTACAAATTTTTTGAAGTCAAAATATATAATAGAATAAAAGTTATAGTGGCCGACAGGAAGACATCAAGTAAAAGAGGTGCTTGACGGTGACCAAGATTGCGGCTGTTCTGCTTATCTGAAATCAAAAAACCAAACGGCATTTTAATCTTCATATTTAAGACTAGCGATTGAACTAGAGTCACTTCTAAATTACAAAAATTGACTTTTTTATATACTTTTGAAAATTACATTCTATTTTTTACCCATTTTTTCTTAAGTTTTTCGCTCGTACAAAAAAAAACTATCGAAGCAATCATGATAATCCTAGTTGAATCGCTGGCTTATAACATATTAAAGATGCTGTATAAATTTGAACAAGATCGGTGCAGTAGTTTCTGAAATATCGTGGTCACCGTTTCGAAAAATGGTGTTTCGAGAAAAACGCGTTTGAAAGTATACCTGCTCCGTATACCTGCTCCGTTCCAGGGCCGTAACTTGTGAACCACTTCGAATATCGAAAAATCCTTTGGCACACATTTTCTACACAAGTTGTAGATGTGATTTATGAAGAAAAAAAAATCGATTTTTTCGACCCGAGAAACTAGAGGACCGCCTTAAAACAAAAAACGTGTTGCGCATGTATAGATAATAGTGAGGAGTGTAGGGAGTAGCTGTCATTGAGAAAACTTACACAACAGGTCATATAATTTGCAGTGTAATAAAATTCTTAGTGACTTAGGTGAACTATTCATGCATCACTTATCTATAACATGCGCCCCACGTTTTTCGTTTTAAGGAGGTACACCAGCTTCATACAATGTTGCCATGCTAAACCATGGTAAAATTTCAAAATGGTGATAGATCAATAAAATTTGGTGAATATATTCTTTAGTATTATATATGTCAATACAATTTTTTTCAGATTTTTTCATTGTGCCGTTATCGAGTAATTGAACATTGAAGTTCACGTGTATAAGCATAGCGTTTTTATAGATATAGGTATATATTCCGGGTATAAGAATAAACGCTTGTGAATTATTTGTAAGAAAACGGCACAACCAAAAAATCTGAAAAAATTTGTATCTACATGAATAATACTAAAGAATATATTCACCAATTTTTATTGATCTATCACCATTTTGCTGAAGCTGGTGTACCTCCTTAAATCTTACAAGTATTTTCATACCTATTAAACATTCACAATCACAAATTTTCAGGACAATCTGTATGCGGTTAGGAATTTGTATTGGGTTACAAATCTGTATGGGACTAGGAGAAATTATTCTATACTTTTTAGTCCGTTTTTAAAACGTGGTTAAAATTTTTTTTATTCAAATAATTTTCATTTTTTACCCAATTTTCTTATTGTTTTTTTTTTTTTCGTTTTTAATACACATTTTAATATTTTTCATCCTGACAGTTCGCCTGCGTGACAGCACGTCGCGTGTTGGCAATATTCTCGTCGCAAAATATATTGGCGAAAAACGTTGAGCGTCCACCCTTGAGAAGCGGTCCATGCAAAGCATCAGACTTTTCGTATTAAGGGTTTCTTGAACCCTCGCCGTCAAAGAATATCACATTGTCAATTTGGGAGGCTCAAAGCCTCCCTTGGCCTCCCGAGGCGAGCGATGGGGAAATCCGGAAGGGTCCAAACGACATTATCCACTCGCATAGGGTTCAAAACGTATCGAGGGTTATCTCTACCCTCATTCGTCGGACATTTTTTCCCTGGGTGACCATCTCCTGGCGTCCCTCGTGTTCTTCTCGATCCCCAACGAAATCGATGCTGTAGTTTCGAGGCATATGCTCCACGGGAATCCGACATGCTCCACCTATACTCGTTTTATTTTTCATCCAATCTTCGACTCCGTTTCTCAGGATTTCGTGAAGTACGCGCTAGGCTGCGCAAACGGTGCTCAAATTGAGCCCCGTAAAATCTATCCAATTTGCTCCTTTCGACGTTCCCACTTTACTGTTTTTTTCCCTTGCCAATAAGTTCACGTTTCGACGAATTTGTTTTGAGTGCAAAAGCCTCGTTTAGCTGTTCGTATCTCGGATGATGAAAAAAATTAGCGAGAGAATTTAAAGCGATCACAGCAGGTTTTAAACAAAAGTGAATAAAGACAGCACATTCGCGTAGAAAATATCTAAATAATTCCGAAATCGGAATTTTTTTGCCGGCAAAGAAATTTAGTCTCAGAGTATCAATATAATTCTTATATTCAACATTCAGCAATTCGTATTTTGAGAGCGCTAGTTCCAGTTTGTGTGAAGTAGTCATGCAGAAATTTGTTGGGGAGTTCCCAGATCCTACCTCATCCCTATAGGGATTCGTAGGGCGTCCACATTGGAATCTAAGTGAATTCCGCGCTATTTCCTGATTGATGTTGTTCAAAAGGTTTTTATTTGAACTGCTGTCGGAATTTATTGGATCTCCCGAAAAGAAATCCTTCGTGATCCCGTGCACAAATGTGTTGAGGAGTCTTGGGGGTCATCAGCAAATTTGTGCACCCACATCTCTATAGGGATTTGTCAGGGACACTGCACATTGGGAGTCCTCATTGGAATCCAATTGGATTCTGCACTGTTCTCCAATGAACGCCGTTTGAGGATTCTTACCACGTTCGAATCGAAATGATGTGAAGAGTATAGGGATTTGTCAGGGACACTGAACATTGGGAGTCCTCATTGGAATCCAATTGGATTCTGCACTGTTCCTCAATAAACGCCGTTTGAGGATTCTTACCACGTTCGAATCGAAACGATGTGACGAGTATAGGGATTTGTCAGGGCCACTGCACATTGGGAGTCCTCATTGGAATAAAATTGAATTCTGCACTGTTCTCCAATGAACGCCGTTTGAGGATTTTTACCACGTTCGAATCGAAATGATGTGAAGAGTATAGGGATTTGTCAGGGGCACTGCACATTGGGAATCCTCATTGGGATCCAATTGGACTCTGCACTGTTTCCCAATGAACGCCGTTTGAGAATTCTCAGCGGGTTCGAATTCAAATCATGTGAAAAGTCACGAGAAAAAAGTCGGCGTGATGAAACATAACCTGCACGCTTCGTGAGCGTGTACGTGTGTGGTGGCTGTGAAAGTGCAGTAAACTCAATCACAAACGATCATTGAGGAGCTGACGAACAAAACCGGACTTGTCCAAACCTCGTCAATTTGTTTTATTCCTATTTTACGTGCTTTTTAAGCGCACCTTGATTAACTTCCAAAATGTTTTTCAACCAAATCCGGCTCTAAACACCTCATGATTGGATTAAAAATCCCTTTTTAAGCAAAATGGCAGTTTTTAGGCACGAAAATAAATAAAATTAAAAAAAGTTCACCTTGCCGTAATATGGACAAGTCCAGTTTTTTTCGCCAGCTCCTCAATTACAGTGGATTTCCAGTGATGTGATTTAAATCGATTTTCAAGATGTACTTTTTCAAGCGATTTATACATTTTTAAGATCCACTTATTTTATATAAGTGTTTATATATATCTTGTTTCGAGAATTGTACTTGAAGAATGCGATATGATCCATTAAGAATCGAATCGGATTCGGTTCTATAATGTGGCAATTCTTTAAGATCCAAATTGGATTCGAATTAGGATTCCCTATTAGAATCTAATGTACGAGTGTGAAGTTTTAGTAGAGGGATCCAATGCGATGATCCATTGGATCCCTATCAGGGAGTAGGGTCAACTGTGGGAATTTAAGGGGCTGGACCAGTGTGACACTTTCAAAAAATAGATTTTTTGTTGCCTTTTTCGACATTCCATACTTTCAAGAATATCCTGTAAAAATTTAAAGGCAGTATCTCTATCATTTTATCCTGCAAAAGTCGATAGTTAAATCTTTGAACGAGTTTTCTCGAAATGAGATTTTTCAAATTTGCTGACATTGTAACTCAACGAGCAATTATCCGATTGACTTAAAATTTGAACTGACTCCCCTTGAATATATTTACTCTACAATGACGGAGAATATTTTTGATTGGATGAAAATTGACGATTTAGCATTGAAAAAAACGACCATTTTATAGGCAAAAAAACAGACTATTTTTCAATAACTACGTCATTTTGTTAGATTTTGATATTTTTCGAAAATCCTACGTCATTGTACAGGAAATACCTTTCAGTTTAACGACATTTTTTCCTTTTTCGGTTTCAGCTACTCAATCGGCCGGAATCATGTCAGCAGTGAAGGAACTTTTTTTTTGGCGCCTCCGAAGGCAGCGCATAAGTCGCTTGGATCTCAATATTTTTCTATGAAAAAATTATGTAATATAGGTCGATTATAGCCAAATGTATTCTTAATTTTCCGAAACATTTAATTGAGTACTTTTCTTCCGAAAATTTGTAGTACTTTTCTTCCAAAAATTTCTTCTCTATGGGTATGTACGTCCGACGATGGGGAATGTCGTGGGCACGCACTTGCCACTGGAAGTGGAAACGGATGTGTCTGTTCAGACCTCGAACGTCCGGAGGAGTCAAGGCAACACGGCGGTCCCTATACTCCCGGACAAAATACATTCAAATATACACATACCTGGCACGACACCAGTATGAATGTGCAAATATCTTCACACACACACACACACACACACACACACACACACACACACACACACACACACACACACACACACACACACACACACACACACACACACACACACACACACACACACACACACACACACACACACACACACACACACACACATGTTGTTTTTCGACAGCTAAAGAACAAACGGCCATACTGTACCCTACTTCGCAAACCAAGTCGCAGATGGTACGCCCTTTTGGATGCAACAATTCGCCATAGACATAAGTCATAGATGTTTAACGAGGTATGTTTCGTCGAAATTTCAAGTGCCCGAGGCTTTTAGCGTCTCGCAATGATGTCGAAACGTTTCTTGTTACACCCCTCGTAATTTTGATCTATCGTTCTCGACATCGTGCGAGTCTTCGAAAACGTTCGAACATTCCTGTCCCTCGGCATATGTAAGATTGATCAAAACATTCCATGTACATGCGACGTCGGAAATCACGGTACGGAAAGAGAAAGAGAAAACCGTTGTTGGATAATAAAAAAAAAATGAAAAAACGTACGAGATGGAAAGGAGGAAAGAGGGATTGCTCGAAGGTCGCCACGGGAGTTCGAGGCCGCAACACAAGACCGGAGTGCTCCAATACACGTACACCTCCAACGATTCAATCATGGAGACAAAAAACACGTGCGCTTTCGCACACAGCAGGACGGAATTTTTCGTGATCGTGAATCCGGTGCTCTGTTTTTCCCTCTGTTTGTGCACGACAGAATTCGAGCTCGTTTGTTTTGAACACAAAAATATGGTGTAACGGGGAAACGGCGCGAAATGACGTTGCCGGTGAACAAGTATAAAAAGGGGGGAGCGGACTAGCAGAACTTGGAAACTACCGTTTCGGTCGTGAGTTTACCGGAGACTCGATAATAAATTTTGATCGATGTTTTTTATCGGCTCATTTATCGCGAAACACATCCGCGGGGAATTGTCTCAACAGGCATTAAATTAGGGAGGTTGGAGCGTTACTCACAATCTAAGATACAATATTCAAAATTTCAGAAAATTCGTACTCACAAATATGGAGACTACATAAAAGTTAGGACTTTACGAATTTTTTGAAATTTTGGATATTGAATCTTAGATTATAGTCTACACAATAGAATATATATATATATATATATATATATATATATATATATATATATATATATATATATATATATATATATATATATATATATATATATATATTCTATTGTGTAGACTATAATCTAAGATTCAATATCCAAAATTTCAAAAAAATTTTAGAGTCCTTACTTTTTTGTAGTCTCCATATTTGTGAGTACGAATTTTTTGAAATTCGTACTTACTCACTCATATATATATATATATATATATATATATATATATATATTCTATTGTGTAGACTATACTGAGACTCTACAATTTTTTTTACATTTTTTCACCATAAAACACTGGAGCTAAAAAATAGTTTAATGAGTGTAATTTTCCGTGTGGTTAGATGGGCAAGACGTTCAAAGATAAACCATTTCTCACAACGGAATAACATAAACTAAACCTTTGTAATCATTTAGAAGAAGAAAAACACTATCTTGCCCAACAGGAACTATTTCTTTTAAAATCAGCATTTCACGTATAATTTCTGTAAAATTTGAATTAAGAACTATTATTTTTTCTACTTTTTCAAAAACAATTCTCGCCAAGTAGAAGGTAGCCATATTATCAAAAGTTTTACCAAGTTTCAACTCAATCGGGTTAGTAGTTTTTTAGTAAACCTGCGCGCCAATTTCGAAAATGTTTTGAGAAAAACGCGTTTGAAGTTTACGCTCGCTCCGAATCCGAGCGGTAAGGCACAGCGTTGACGGGTTGTAACGTTTGAATTTTTTCGAATTTCGCTTTGAAACTTTGGGAAAATATTCTTCATTTCTAGTTCTAGCGCCAAGGAAGAAAAAAAGAAAACGATTTTTTTATCATTGTAAATGTATATCCCGCATTAATGTCCGCGACGTTGCCGTATTTTGGAAACACTCAATATTTATGAATGGTAATAATAAATTATCTCGCGATATAAATGTAAATAGGCATAATTATAAATTACTCAAAATTTCATTCCGTTCTATAATAAATTCCCTGACGCAGTTTTTTCATACTTGTCGATGATGTTGTACTTTTTCAAGTTGGTAGTAACACAAAAGTTTTCTTTTTACGCAATAAAAATATAAAAATGCATCATTTTTCCATTCAATTATATATTTTATGAGAAATGAGCTTCTACAGAGTGAATCATAAATGTCTCGTATGCATTTTTTGACGTTGATTGAAAAGAAAATCATTTTTATAATATACTATAATTCGACTCAATTGGACCGCTCCAACCTCCATAATCAGCTAGTTATTGGCGATGACAGGAGGCGAAGCAAATAGAGAGAACTCAATGTAACATCGAGACACATCCGTGGATACGCGATTGGTTACAGCGAGTATGAAATTACGCAAATGAAGCTCGAAATCCGCAATCGCGTAGATGCAAAAGTGCACCGATATTATGACGATGGTCTGTGTGCACAGCGCTGTCGATCTAACAGGATAATTTTATCCATGATACAGTTTTTATTTCTTCCAACGTCCAGCTCGTTTTTTTTTTATTTCTTTCGTTAATGAATTATTTCAGCCTCTCTGTATCGAGTGATAAAAATATACGTTCGATAGAATTTTTCTAGAGGCTCCACCTGATACTCAAAGTCCTATCAGGAGCATCGCATCGACGTTAAATGATGTTAATTTTTTGTTCAGCAAAACACGCGTCGCCTCACCGTCGCGAATGCAGCAGACGACGATAATTGTTACGATATTGCACACACGAACACACACTCAATTAATACCCTCTAAATATTTACCAGCAGTACCCGACGTTCGTGTTTTTTTTTCCTTCTTCTTTTTCTTCACTCGGCAATTGCATATTTACTATTAACGGATCGCCAATGATTCATTAGCCATTCTCTTCCGGGATCGCGTTTTCTCGTGTACCGTCATTCAATGTTCATTCTTATTCCCGTTTTACGAGCCTCCGCGCGCTTTACCTCCGTACAATCGTCGATTTTCTCGAATCAAAACTTGGCACGTGATGATATGTCCGTAGAGTCCTGTTGGAACGCCATAGGTGACGTTTGGGCGACGCGTCAACATCATCTATTTGTAATGTCTTCACAATGGCATATTTTGGAATAAATAAGTCACGCTTGCGGGACGTTGTGCTCCATTTTTACCTGACTGCGGAAACGCATCACTTGTTAAGTTTAACTAAGTATCTAAGTAATTAAGTAAGTGCAACTAAATAACTAAGTAACCAAATAAGTGTAACTAAGTAACTAAGTAATTAAGGCGTTACCCCCACTTGTAGCGCAAAAAAGGCCTTTTTCATGAATTTTTTTAAAGAAAACTACAAAACTTTTTTAATCGATCAATATACCATCTTAAAGAACACATCTTGAAGAACTTTCAGTAATTTTTTTATTGAAAAATATTACATTGTTTAGTGGCAAATGGCCGTCAATGAAATAATGTTTTTATATACACGGTTTGCGGTGACCAACATTGCGGCGAAGTGGTTCATCTGAAAAAAAAAATGCGGCTGGATTTAGTCAAATATAAGTATAAACTAGTCTTTAATCGAAGGATTTCAAAAAATATTAATTTTTCACAAAATGGCGGACGGTCAAAGTTAATGGTTCGATTTTAACGAAAAAAAAACGGCCGTTTTTTGGCTATAAAACGGCCATTTTTTCGAGAAAAAAAATCGAACCATTAAAGACTACATTTTTATGTATTAAATAAGCCTGCAAAATTTCAAGAAGATCGGTTCATTAGTGTTCGAGTAATCTTGGTCACCGACTTCAAAAATGCCATTTTGAGAAAAACGCATTTAAAGTTTCTCTTTCAACGCTCTTTCAACGCGGATTCTTCTCTTTCAACGCTCATATCTCAGTCAATTTTGTTCGGATCGACTTGAAATTTCCAGGACATATTCTCAGATACTTATACTTCAAAAAAATGCAATAAAAAAATCGATTTTTTCCAAATCGCAAGCGGGGTTAACCCCTTAAGTAACTAAGTCAGTGTAACTTAGTAACGAAGTTGCCGAACGTGCTCCATGGAGTACAACGTGCAAGAAGTGCTTTCGCCCCTTTCAAGTCTGCGATTTTCCCGTGGCCAACATCAAAAACCATCCAGAAGGGGGCTGTCGTCTATTACGAACTGCTGAAACGATCGGAACCATCACTGGGGATCGTCATCGACACCAACTGATGCACTTTAGGCGAACACTGCGCGACAAGTGGCTGTGATGGGAGAATCGACATGACAAGTTGATTTTGCAGCACGACAACGCAAAACCGCAAATATTGCTACACCGGCGAAGAAGTATAGGGTGTCTCAAAATGACCTGACATTTTAATTTATTAATAAAACGTATTATTTATTTGAAAAGTACGACTATTTTTATTTGAATACAGTGAAATCTCGTTTATACGTTTTGCACTTTACGTTTTTATCGTTCATACGTCAAATTTCTCTAGCCCCGGCAGATTCCGTTCATAACGATGGATAAAGTTTCATTCCTACGTTTTTCACTTATACGTTTTTCGCACTTATACGTTATTAATTTTATCCCCCAGCGTCGGTTTCAAGGTTCGTTTATTCTCAGTTATACGTTAATCACAAGTGATATTCTCTCGCCGGAGGAAATTTCATGTGACTGCGTTTTGATGTTTTGTTTGATGTTGTGATGTTTCGATGTTTTGTTGTTTCCGACCTCGACTATGTATACATGTACAGGTGATATTCTCTCGCCGGAGAAAATTTCATGTGACTGCGTTTTGATGTTTTGTTTGATGTTGTGATGTTTCGATGTTTTGTTGTTTCCGACCTCGACTATGTATGCATGTACACTGTGATTACATATTTCTTATAGCAATACGAACCTGTTTGTTATTTACTAGTCTAAAACGACAAAGCTTAGTGTTGCAAACTTGCATTAAATAAAAGTTCAAAACGGAAATTCGAAAACTTGAGTTGGCTCATTCCTCCATTATTAACAATCAAACTTTTAACTGGGAAACTAAACATTAACATAATCGAGGTACTGCTATTGAAACACATCGGGAATTATGCACCAATCGCCATTTTCAAATGTGAAAGAGGTTCAGATACATTCTGTATTTCACTTCTACGTTATTCTCACGTAAACGTCATATTTGATGTACCCCTTGAAAAACGTATAACTGAAGTTTCACTGTATAAGTGCAGCAGTGCAGCCAGTTGTCAAAGATTAGTACTCTATGTTCGCCACGAAACAAATGGCGCGCTATTCAAAATGTCAGGTTATTTTGAGACACCCTTTACTTGTAAGGAGTGAACTGGGGTATGTTGCCTCGCCCACCATGTATTGCAAACATCAATTTCTCCGATTACCATTTGTTCAGGTGGATGCAGTCCGCACCTACGGCTCAGCACTAGATTATTGCATTGCCTCCAAAAATGCGAATTCTTCCCGCGTGGAATCCAATTGTCGATAGATGGACCAAGGTTTTCCGATTATTTTTGCCGATAGATGGGCCAAGGTTTTCTGTTCCAATGGGCAATTCTTTGAACGAACCAGTTCATCGATTAGCTACCGAACCAGTGTCTGGATGCAACCATCTAATCTTATATTACATCATATAACATTATATTATATTGTCGTATATTTTATATATCTAGGCAGATGTATGTATACATATATTAAGGGGTTAGCCTAGTTGTAAAGGTCGAAAAGTAACTTTACTCAAAACCAATATATTTTATCAGTATATCATCTTATAAATAGTCCCTGAAAATTTCTAAGTGACCGGATCAAAATTGACAGATTTATAGGCTGTTATGTTGACGGACAGACTATTGAAAAAAAATTTAACACGCGCGTTCACTTGCGGTCGCCCGTGAAACCGGACATATAAAAAAAAATTGTTTTGTTTGTTTGGCGAAGAGTTCTTATTTCTCCGTAGCTACTCATGCACTTTCGTGTACTGCAGTATATTTTAATCGACTTTGTGAAGATCAAAGTAATGAAAAAATACGTTTTAATTATTTTTTTCTGCCACTTTAAAGATTTTTGCTAAGGTAAACGGCACTGTACGTTTTTAATTTCAAGTGTAGATCTAAAATGACGTAGCAAAATGAAATTACGGGTAAATTTTATTCCTTTATTTTCAAAACACAATATAAATAAATGACTCATCTTTAGTGAGCGGCCTTCATAAGTTTGATGTTATGATCTACATAAGTCGATAAGATAATCTCTTTACCACTAATCACTTAGCCACCTGCAAATGTATCGTTACCTGCACGAATGGATAAGTAATCTTGGGTACTCGGCCCCTGTTATCAACAAACAACACCATCTAAAAATTTATCAAGTCATTTGAATTTAAACATTTGACCTTTAACCTTACCAAAAATCTTTAATATGGCAGAAAAAAATTATCAAACAGTAATTTTTCATTACTTTGGTCTTCACAAAGTCGATTCAAACATACGGCAGTGCACGAAAATGCATGAATTTTTTTTTTAAATGTCAAATTTCTCGCCCGGCCGCAAGTGAGCGCGCGTGTTTTATTTTTTTTTTTTGGGGTATAATATCACTAGGACTACCACATAGTACCTACGAAACATGCGAAAAGTTGATCCAATTTGAGAAAAAAAAATAAGTATGTTTTATTCCGTACAAAAAATAATTGATTATTTTTTTTCTCAAAAACTACGCATCTTGCAGATTTTATTCATAGAATAAAAGTTCTCGGGATAGCTGAGACCTACTCTGTAAAAAAAATCAGATCGAAATTTCGACTTACGACCCTATGTCCACCTTTTCCGAAATGGAACCACTGTACGTCGTTCCAAACTTCAAACGCTTTTTTTCTGAAGTACGTTTTCCAAGTCCGTGAGCTAAATATCTCAAAAACTACTACGCCGACCTTTCTGAATTTTTAATTGTTTTTCCTAAATGTTAAAATAAAGTATTTGATCGAAGGATTTTTGTTCCGATGTATACTTTCAATTTGATGAACGGAAAATGCCCATTCTTTGCAAAATTCAAGACTATCACTTTGAACACGTGCCATTTTTTAAATTTGATATTTCGGAAATTCCTTTGATTAATCCCAGGATAACCTGATATACTAACGAAATCTGTTTGATTGTTCGATATTAGATAACGTGGTGCAGAAGGGCATTGCTCACCGCAAAAGACGTTTTGGAAAGGTACTCCCGTAAAATCGGCTGTATCATAATTCAATATTTTCACACAAAAAAATTACAGCGTGTTCTCCAAATGATACTTTTTCAAATACCTAATTTTTGCATAAATTCATCATCACGATTTTCTAAAAGAAAATACCAAAAAAGAGCTGTTTTCGACTGTTACACCTAAGCATAACCCATCAACCAATTACAGCCGCATACGGCCTTCGCTCAAGTTCTCTACCAAGGTCTCCACTATACCGAAACTAGGAAACTCGATCACCGGATAACACGGTGTCTTTTCCGTCTTCAATCTTTTTATTATACTTTTAATTGGACGAGTCATAAATCCCTCCGCTGACGGATCACGAACCGGCTCGCTTCAGAGCGTTACGAATTAATTCGCCTCAATAACATAAATACCTCATCGGATATAATTATTCCGTGACGTAAAATCGTCGATTCCTGCGGCCAGAAAAGGCCGAAGTTCTTGCATACTGTGTTTCGATTAGCACGTCTCCACGTAATATTCGCGCATTTCTGCCTCGAGCGTAAAGGTGCATACGCGGTTTTTTTTGTTCGCAGTAAGGCCGGGAACCATGACCTCCCTCTACACGAGGATTGTGATGAAGGGGCGTTCGCATTGATCGTAAGACCTCGTCGGGGGCAACCCTCGTCTCGTCACCTCAACAGCAATGCCAATCGTACTCTCAAGATTCGAATCTCTTTCGCGTTTCTCCCGTTGACGTGGACCAAAATGGAAGCGAGCCAAGATCCTAAGGTCGCCGGTGGTGCAGCTTGAAAAGATCTTGGGCGATTAGAAGGAAGCAAAGAAGTATCAACAGGAAGAGGCAAGAGAGAGAGAGAGAGAGAGAGAGAGAGAGCGAGCGAGCGAGATAAAGAAAGAGAAACGCAAAAAATGGGGTCTCTGCCGAATCTGCACGAGCTCTCGAGAGAGAAACTGGAGAGTCCGGTGCACAGACCAGCCCCGATCGGTGGCCTTGGTCCTGTCAGACTACCCCCTCAGCCACCACCCTTGGCTCACACTCACCGACGTGCCAGAAGCAGCGGACATCATCACAACGCATTGTGGGACAACGATGCAATGTTGGAGGTCAGCATCTCGTATTCACCGACTTTAAAAGCTCTTTCATAAAGACCCTCATATACAGGGGGTCCCTCTTATCTCTGCCACCCGAAATAACTCGGTAATTATCGACGTCACAAAAAAATGTTCCAGACAAAAGTTGTACGGTGTGAAGGGGGCCACCAAATGCGGCCAATTTTTTTTATTTCGGTGGAGGCGCCGACGCTCAGTGAAGGTCACCTCCACGTTTTTTAAATACAAATCTGAATATCTCGGATCACTACCAAATATTTGGGAGTGACCCGAGATATTTAGATTTGTATTTCATTTTAATAGGTAACCTTGAATGACCTTGAACAACTTTGACCGCTAATGTTTTTTATGCGGCTTGAGGTGCTCCACATGATGGTTGAAAAAAAAGTACTATTGCATTTTAAAAAGTGGAGGTGACCTTCACTGTGCATCAGCGCGTCTACCCAAATAGAAAAAAAATTGATTGCATTTGATGGCCCTCTTCACACCGTACAACTTTTGTCTGGAACATTTTTTTGTGACGTCGATAAAATTACCTTGTTATTTAGGGTGACAGAGATAAAAGGGACACCCTGTATATATATATATATATATATATATATATATATATATATATATATATATATATATATATATATATATATTCACCGGGTGTCCTATTTTAACCCTTTCTTGCCACTGTGGGGTTCGACACAACACCACCACTTTTTTTCTTATGCGGAAATGCATGGATGATGTGTACTCTACGGAAGTGTGGCAAGTAAGACCTAAGGTTGAAAGGGGGACCTTAAAAAAAAATCGTTTTTAGTTTAAAATGTAAAATGGCCAACACGTTTTTTTTTTTTAATGGGATCATGAATTTTTGCCACCTAAACACTGATCGGGCCAAAACTAACAACTATTGTAGGAAAAGTTTTTTAACAACGTTCATAATTTTTAGGTTAGAATACCAGTTTTTAAGCCGAAGTGACTAGCCGCAGAGTTTTGTTTGAGTTTGTTTCGGTTATCGAACAAACCCAAACAGAGTTGTTTCGGTTGTCGAACAAACTCAAACAAACTCACAGCCACACACACACACACGCACACTTACACTACGAATGTTGAAGACGTTTCCTGCTCGTGGTACATTCTGGATAGTGCTACAATAGTGAAAAGTGGTTTTCTAACCAAAAAATTATGAACGTTATCAAAAAACTTTTCCTAAAAAAGTTGTTAGTTTAGACCTGATAAATGTTTTGGTGAAAAGTTCATGAACCCATTTTTTAAAAACATATCGGCCATCTCACCGTCGCCATTTTGAATTCTGAATAATATTTTTTTCCAAACGCTCTCCTTTGAACCCGAAATTTTTTAATATACTCAACCTTTAATCGGCGCAGTATTCTTCGAGATAAATTAGGTGTAAGATTAAAATGAGACACCCGGTATATATATAGAGATTTATGTATATATAGCCGCATATATACCCATTGAATTATTTACTTGATCCTCCGCACGAGTTTCACGACTCTATTCTCGGATCTGTCCCATGTTAAAAGGTCGAAAGTCCGCATTCATGTTTTCCCGCTAACTCGATCAAGCTCGAAATTGTCGCAGAAGCTTCGCATCCAACACTAATTGTATTCATCAATCGATCGGTGCTTGAAATAACAATGAGCGTGAACTTTCAGCGAGAACTCTTTGAGATGTAAAAGACCGTCACGGTGGATCTCGCAATGGAGAGGGTTGCCTTTTAACTTTGAAATAACAATCGCCACTAACTCAGAATTATGTTTGGCGACAAAAGAAACATCTAAACTGGGTCGAATTATTGGCCGATCTTTGATGATGGCATGCAAATGAAAAGTATACTGTATATATAGCAAAGTTACAATTTATATATATATATACACACTATAATTAATAAGTAGTAATACTACACATATAATCGATACATATATCATGAATTACTATATATTATGCTATACTCATTACTATATACAGTAGAATTATCAGGTTCTATATCTTATATTATATGTGTATATGTATATATATTTTTTTGTGCCGAAAATTCGAGGTCTGGATAAATAATTTCTAATTTCGTCTTTCATATGAAAAAAATCTCCATTTAGCAGCTCATTCCATCCTCTCTGCTTGTTTGTTTCCATAAAGAGTTCACCCACGTTTATAGTTATATCTTCACCTATCATTTCCCTAAACTTCTCACATTGCCTTATATGCTCTAAATTCTCTTTTCCTTCCCACACAGTTTGCACTTCCATAAATTCTTTATCCCCCCCCCCCCCCCCCCCCCCGCGTGGCCGCATCTCATTGTGGCCCATTGTTTTTTTACTTTTGTTTACTGTTTTTTTCTCATTTTATTCTATTCCGTTGCCAATATTTTTGCATCCTTACATTGTTTACACGATATTTATATTCCATACGGTATTTCGAGGTTTCTATTCTGCACCAGTCCTGCATCCTTTTATCATTTAGTATTCACATCAAGTTTTTCGCTTACATTAGTAATATTATATAAATATATGATTTACTCAATATATGGTAAATTTATAATATCTTCAACTACCAACTTCAAATTAAGACGGCAATGTCAAAATTCCAAAAGTGCACATTCCTATAACCCCTGCCCCTATAAAATATTGATTTCTATTTCATATCAAGAGCAAAATCAGACCTTATTTATCCGGACTTCGCAACGTCCAGAAAGCGTCAGCGGACCGGCTTGAAAAAAAATACCAAAATCCGTACTTATTACGGGAGGACACCACTGTAGCTGCCCATTCTCAACCGTTTTCTTTGAATTTTTCTTTACCGTAAGGAATAAAATATATGGTCAAAAGAATTTTTGGCTTTATTAGGTATATATTGAAGGATGCAAAAATGATTTCTTTATAACAGAATATAAAATAGCGACGCACGAGTCGATATCGAAATAATTTTCAACATATATTATAAATATTATAAATATTATAAATAAGAGGGTTGGCAGAAGCCAACCCTCTCCGCAGCACGCAGTAGCACTCGTAAATTTAATTCTAAAACTAAGATTTAAATATTTTCGTTAATTGTATTAATTTCAGCAGTCGAGAAGGGAAATTTTTAAAAAATGAAGAAAAAAATAGACACGAGTTTGAAAAAAAACCTCATTTTTCTAACCATAATTTTCATTAAAAAAAATGATATATTTTTTACAATTTTCAATTGATCGAAAAAAAGCGCTCGTACTTGACTGTTAGAGCAATCTAAGAAGCTACAGTTCAAATTCCAAGTTGATTGGACGAAAGTTGTTCGCGTTCTGTTGCGTGCCGACTTCAAAAACATGGTTTTGATAAAAACGTGTTTGAAGTTTTCGGTACTAATAAATTGTTAATAACTTGAGAAATTCTGTGTGTACGTTTTCACGGCGATTCCAGCTCCGTACAGTTGTCCTTCTACGTAGACATTAGCCTCATTTTCTTTCCTCCGACCTGCCAAATTAGATTTTCGAGCATATACCGGCGTGACATGACCGAAGGCGCTCTTCGGCGCTCGGAGACTCCCCTCAAAAATGGCTCGAAAACCACTTTAAAACTGTTTTTTTTTCAGTTATATTCTTGAAGATGCAAATAATTTTACAAAAGTGTTTTCAAAAAAGCGATTTTTCGAAAAATGTACAGTGATGTTCTCCCTTAAGGCGTCTTCTCACTTTAGACGTTAAAAAAAAGTTATTTTCATGAATTTTTTTGATAGGTTTATAGTTTAGATATTGATATAAAAGTTGTTACACTTAATAAATACACTTTCAAAATACGTTTAAAAAAACAATTTATTTCTTTTCTATTTAAGTCACTATTTATAGACGAAAATTATGGTTAAAAAAATGTCCTAAAAGAAATTGTAGATCTGCGCTGTTGATGAAATCTCGGAGATAGATCATCTAACACAAAAAAATCATACGGTTGTAGATTCAGTATGTTATTAGCTATAACGCATATCATACGATTTTTGATATATGCAAAAATAACAAAAGGGCAGACATTAAAAAAAAAAAAGCTTTTTTTCACCGTTTTTGGCAAAAAAAATAGTAAATATCAAAATTTTTTGAAATCCTTGATATGTGCTATAGCTAAAGAATATGTGGTTAAAAATTCGTAAGCATTGGTTCAGTAGTTTCGAAGGTTTATCAACAAGCCGTCGAAAAACGTTGTTTCGAGAAAAACGCGTTTGAAGTTTTTAACGACCAGATGAACGTGTCCAGGTAGTAAAGTAAAGGTCATACAAAAATACAGTTAGACTCCTCCGATCTTCATAAAATTTTAGTATGATACTTTTGGATATGTACACTAAAAAAATCATTGATCCAATATTACTGGTGTTATTGAATGAAATTTCGTTGATTCAATTGTAAAATTGTTGGTGTAAATAATCGGATTTATTAGTCCAAACAAAACGCTATTGACTTTAATAACATGATAAAATTGAAAGTTTTTGTTTGAAACTTTGAAATTTGAAGTTTTAGCCGAGAACAATATGTTATTGAAACTATCTAAAAAATTATCGCGAACAAATTATATAATTTTGAATGCATTTTCTGCAACGAACAAAAAAAAGTGTTTCAATTTATAACATGAATATTGTTGATTCGAGTACACAAGAAACATTGAATTTCGCTCGTTTGATTCAGATAAAATGTCTATTGAGTAAATATGTTATTTTATTTTTTTCACCATATCCGATATTGATTTTCAAGTACATTATTCGTTAAAATATTAATATTTTATTTTGATTGAAAAATATTAAGCTAATGTCTGAACTGGTTAAAAAATGATGTGAAAATAAAATTTGTTTCTTGCGCATTTGGTTGAAAAAATTCAACCAAATCATGGCTGAGCCCCGCCGAAATTATAGATGTGAGGAAACCTGTAGTTCTCGGAGTAACCGCTAGAAGCCGCACGCGCGCTCGTTTCTCGTAAGCGTAGCGCGAATCGAAAATATACTTAAACGCCGGAGAAACTCTAAAGAGTATCGCTTCTTGGCCTGTGGCTAAGATCAAAGTATAGAATCTGTTCTTATCAGTTGAATATCTGATATTCTCTCCATGGATATTCCATTGGATATCTGATATTCTCTCCACTATTATCGTGGATGATCATTCTAATGCTCACTTTTTATTTAAGATTTAATACAAATTCAAAAACTTACGTCTTATGGCACATTCGTTTCGATGTACTTAAGAAATAATTAATTCCATTGATTATATTTTTGTACGAAATAAAAAATGTTGTAGCAACCGCTTAATTATTTCATCCATACGTCTACGGATTGTATATAGAATGATTTCAATAGAATATAATTTTATTTGAAGGATAATGTAGATATTCAGAGAACAGAAGAGATTTTCAAATAAAATAATGTGTTATTTGAATCAATCTCATTTTCCAATATTTCATAGTATTGTAACAATCTCATATATCGGTGGCACTCCGCGATCAGACATTTATTTGAATCAACCAATATATTTTTGTTCATTCAATTGGTTTTTTTTTCTCAGTGTATACTTTCGAAAAACGTATTAAAAAAAACTCGTTTTTTTTTTAATTGTCAAGTGAGAAGACGCCTTAAGACTCGATCAGGTTCCTTCCAAGAACCGTATAAGAGTGATATATGAAGAAAATGAAACTAAAATGGAAAAAACGTTTTGTTTTCGGCGATATCCAGCACATGACGGCGTATTCGCCGATCTCGTGTCGTTCGGCCCGTACATCGGCGCAGAGCTGTCGTCGTCGTGAGTCACTGAGTTCCTCGGCTGGTGCCTCGTCGGTGCGACGTTTGATTGCCGCGGTGCGCGCGACGCCCTCGGGTCCTCGTCCGCCGAGAAAAGCCGTTCTGCGTCACTGCGCTGCTCTGTTGCTCGGTCACGTGACCGTTTCGGCAGCGACGTTACCGATGTTCCCGTTACAGGCCGGTCTTGGCGCTTTCAATCCTCATCTCGGGCCGATCCTTCTTGCTCTCCTCTACACAAGCGCCACTCTTACCGCCTGCTTCGCCCCGATAGTCGTGCAAAAGCTCGGCACGAATCTCGCCATATGTGTCACGCATTTGGTCACAACGATCTTCGTCGGTACTCATCTCTATCCGAAATGGTACGTACTCGTGCCGAGTTACGCGTTACTCGGCGTCTGCAAGAGCCCGAGCTTTCTCGCCCGCACGTCCCACGTCAACGTGTGCGCGACGAATCTCAGCTTGGTATGCGCCGATCCTGACGATCCCGACGAGACAAGGCGGGACTGCCTGCTCAGAAGACTCAACAGGGGTATGAAACTCGCCGAGGACATGGGCCTAGCGTTTGGTGAGTTCTCACGTTCATCCGTAGACATTTTTCTCCGAGATATCTCCGAAACTAAACGATCAAAGTTTGTCATTTTTTTTTTGAATCCATCCCACAATAGTACTATGCGCACGTGCATTTTTATTTTGAAGTCCTAAGATCCGTTTAGAACCTATATCGAGAAATGCGAGCAAACTCCTATCGGTTTACGTGTTGGGTGTAGGGATCGCGTACAAAATACCCATATTCAATTGCAATTATCTCATGAACTAAACGGTGAATCGAATTGAATTTTTGGGCATTAGTCCATGAAGGTCATATCTACACCATACTTAGATTTCAGCCGATTCCTAAGATTTCGACAATATTTTTGAGAAAAATTCATCCAAAAATTTCGGAAATTCAGCCGGTGGGGCCTGGTTTCCGGAGACACCTAAAAAAAGTGTCCGCGTGGTGGTCAGGATAACTCATGATAGCTTTATCTTAAATTTAAAAAACCAATTTTTTCTGTTAGTAGATGAGTATAGCTCGTGATTGAACGAATGATTTTTTATTTATTTAAATTTGAATTTTTAGCAGAGTTGTATGCAAAACAGTTCAATTTTTGGTACAATTTACACTACGTATACGCCTTGTAAAATGAGTTGTAATCGTAAAAAAAGCCTTTGTTCAATCACTAGTCAATGCTATTTTGAACAGGTTGCCTCATAGCTGCCATAATCGTCAAGATGATAGATCCACCAGCACCTAGCCTTGTGGCGAGCGACGTCGAGGACACCTGCGGCGCCGAATATTGCCCCCAGGAGACTTATTTTTACAACGAGACACTTTTCTTACCGACCCTACCGATCACAACCGCCAAAATGCTCCTGAGCGTATTGCTGGGGCTGAGCGTGCTCGGTTTCGGAATATCCTGCGCCTTTCTCGACTCAAGAATGAAAGAGCCACGGAGCGCCAACTATCGCTTGACCGTCGACTGTCATCTAAAATCGATCAAGCACGGCTTTCAAGATCCTAAGCTCCAGCTCGCCGCGCCCCTAACTCTCTTCATTGGACTTGAGCAGGGATTCATCATTGGCGATTTTACCGAGGTGATGTATGAATGAACTTGGGTCCTTTTCGACATGATGTGGAGCTTTTTTCGAGCTTTCGATGCAAATACGTTGACAACGTGGCGAAATATCGGCCATTGACGTTTTTTCGAAAATATTCGGATGTGCATGAATCAAGGATTTCTGAGATCGCGATCGAGAATATTCCGAAACGTCGTTTTCTACATCAATAAAATTTCCATCGATAATTAATTTTATAAATCAATCAAATTTCTGACAATATTTTAACATTTTCTAAATAATTAAATTTCTATCGATAATTAATTTTATAAATCATTTAAATTTCTACCGATCATTTCGAATTAAATTAAGGGATGACACGCCTTTCTTTGAGGGGTCATTTCCTCCCTTAAAAACATTTTTCCGCAGATAAAAAAATAGAAGTGTCTAATAGTTTTCAATGCTTTATCACATATATGAGTTTCAACAAAATCGCAGGCAGACACTAAAGTGATGTTCCTCGTAAGATCGTAATTGGCTGAAATTTGGATTAAGGTTGTTATGGGGTTAAGTCAACATGTTACCACCGAACTGAAATTTTTCTGGACCTTTATAACTTCTCTGCTGATCATCCTGTGCAGTTTGAATACGAACTACAGTACCGTTTTTTAGAAGAAAAAAAATCGGCAACTCGATGTATTTCGTGGGCTAATTACATTACGATTATGGAAAACTCCCGATCATTTTTCAGTACATTATTAATATCTGCTAAGTGAATGTTACCACGGAGATGAAAAAATAGGTACGGGCCGGCTAATTATCGGGCCGACCCTTGGTACCGTGAAAATGAGAATTCACAGTACCGTTACAAAATTATTAATGTTTTTGATAGTGAATTTGTGCGAAAATCAACAACAAAAAATATTAGACTGAGCAATCATGGCAATGTCGTAGACGGCACAAATGCTACCTATCTTATCGGTATTCGGTAATTATGCCCGGGAACCTCAAACTACTCGGTCAGGATAATTAACAACGGATATTATGGGTACTTATTCTCTTAATTAGTAATAATTACTTAATATTAATTTGATAACTATATTCAGAAATTATACATTCCTAGACATTTCTAGGCAAAGACAAAATAACGCCGATTTTTTTTCATACCATAATTTTCTTTTTAGACTATCGGAAAATCATTAAATTTTGTTATTTCTTCGAGATTATAGACAGCTTTAGTACACACTTTTCCTTTCCAGCGGATTCTTTTTACTCCAACCGATATTCATTTTTGACGGCTCCTTGGGCCGATATTGAGGTTACGAACGGGGCGCATATGTCTCCAACTTCGCGACACTTCTGCCAACCTGGGCATTTTGACATACCACGATTTACGACGTTGCCAATTCGTCGCACGTTAATTAAGCGAGAAAATAATGATACAAAGTAACGAAAATTCTTAAGGAGTTTCGATACCCAAATTGAAATGGTTGTAGGCGATTGAAATTCATATCACCGGGAGATTAATTTAGGGTGCATTGACTGTCCAAAAATTAATCCGTTTCACCACATAGTTTCGAAGATTTTGAAGGTTCAAGTTGAGTTTTGTTCGAGTATTATTAATGAACCAAGTGGAGAAACCGCTTAATTTTTTAAAACGACATTCCTGACACTAATCGCAGTTTGTTCAGTTTTTTAAATTTTAATTGAAGCATTATTTTAACCCCTACAGCCCTATAACTAGTATTTACGAAATGCCACGTGTATTAGCAAATGGATGAAGGTTCACGTTGAACCGTCATGGCAAAATTTGGGTGATTTTTGGGTTTTTTTGGAAGAAAAGTACTCAATTAAATTTTTCGGACATTCAAGAATATATTTGGCTATATTTGACCTATATTACATAATTTTTTTCATAGAAAAATATTGAGATCCAAGCGCCTTATGCGCTGCCTTCGGAGGCGCCAATAGAAAAGTTCCTTCACTGCTGACATGATTCCGGCCGATTGAGTAGCTGAAACTGAAAAAGGAAAAAAATGTCGTTAAACTGGAAGGTATTTCCTGTACAATGACGTAGGATTTTCGAAAAATATCAAAATCTAACAAAATGGCGTAGTTATGAAAAAAAGTCTGTTTTCTTGCCTATAAAATGGTCGTTTTCTTCAATACCAAATCGTCAATTTTCATCCAATCAGAAATATCCTACGTCATTGTAGAGTAAATATATTCAAGAGTACTCAGTTCAAATTTCAAGTCAATCGGATAATTGCTCTTTAAGTTACAATGTCACAAAATTCGAAAAATCTCATTTCGAGACAAACGCGTTTAAAGATTTAGCTATCGATTTCTGCAAGATAAAATAATATTGATATAAATGATAATGATATTCTTGAAAATATAAACTGTCGAAAAAGGCAAAAAAAATTGATTTTTTGAAAGTGTCACACTGGTATAGCCCCTTAATGTAATCACGGAACGTCAAAAATGCATATTTTTACAAATAGATTTAGAAAAATAGTTAGAAAACACACGTTTAATATGACGATTATTTGAAATCTAACAGTTGGTAACAGTCAATCGGCTCCGTGCATAAGCATAGAGCGCTACCCGCGTACTTCACTCCCGACGGCTAAACCCCATAACAACCTTAAACTGAGGCGGAGTAATAATTTTGGCATTTTTCAGGCATACATCGTGTGTGCGCTGGGCGGTGCGGTAACGGTGACTTTGAGCTTTTTGAGCTTCGCGCTTCTCCAGGCAGTGGCTGGGGTCACGCTCTCAATGCTGCTGAGACACATAAGGAGATACTTCGTAGTCGGTACGTTCGACACGTAATCGTATCCACTCGCGTATCTCGATGTAGATTGTAACAAAAGATCGTGGCTCATATCCCTATCGCCGTTCGCCCGCGCGTATACGCAGAGGCAAAGAAGAGAGAGAGATGCAAATATGAGAGAGAGAGGGAGAGAGAAAAAGCTCCTTCGTATGTGAAACACGGTCCTTGAAGCCGTTCATTCAACCGACTCCGCTTTAATATCATTCTATCCGTTTTTTTTCGCCCGCCTTGCTTTTTATTCTCCAATTGATTCTCGTTACGGCAGCTGTGGGTTTTGCCTTTCACGCGTGTCTGCTACTCGCTCTGGTCACCTGGAGGCCAGCCGGCGACGATCCGGCACTCTTCAACGTCATATCCGCAGCCTGGGGTGTCTGCAACGCCGTTTGGGAGACCCTCGTATACAGTGAGCTTTACTTTTCATCTGCTTTCGCACGACTTTTTTCTTCGATCGGAAATTCACACGCGGAATTGGTCATGGGGTAAACCGACCAGTGAACGGACGAAAGCTGATTTATATCTAAAATACGTAAAGAATACTCTGTTGTATACGAATACGAATGGTCGATGAAAACCCGAATCACTATGATTTAGCAAAAATATCGCAGGTGTTAAAACCGATTTCTCAGTTCAATATCGAATATTGACGGTGCAGGCAATTTTTCTAATCTGCGCTACTTGCACACCGTGCAACTCAGGTACGATACTGCTTTGCACGATAGGTGTTCGAAATGCGAAAACTAAAGTATTTATCAGTTTTGAGGGTAAGTACTAGTTGCGCAACTAAGTTCCCGGGTTTCACACATGGATGGCGCTAGCGACACATGTAGTCGGCACAGGTCTGAAATTGGGTGCCTTTATAGCTTGAACATCCGTTAAGAATACCGAGTCGTAATATAAACAAATATCGCAACACAACGACCTTTTTTCTAACCTCGAAAATGTCAAAGTTTGTGCCAAATAAACAGCATTTGCGGGAAGCATTGCTTTTATGCTTCAACCTAAAGAAAAACAGCAGCTGAAGCACGTCGGTTACTTGAGGAGGCCTACGGCGAACATATACCATCAAAAACAGCGTGTGAAGATTGGTTCAAGCAGTTCAGAAGTGGCGATTTTGAGACTGGGGACAAGGAGCGCTCGGGAAGACCGCAAACATTTGCGGACGCCGATCTGCAAGCGTTATCGGATGAAGATGACACTCAAACAGAAGATCAACTTGCGGAGGCATTAAATGTGACTCGGCAATGTAGTTCAAAGCGTTTCCACGCCATGGGAAAAATTCATAAGGAAGGAAAGGGGGTGCTGCATGAGTTGACTGAGAGACAAATAGAAAATCGAAGAGCCACTTCCGAAATGTTGCTTTTGCGGCAGAACAGAAAGAGTTCCCTGCATCGAATTGTTACTAGCGACGAAAAATGGATACATTTCGAGAATCCCAAACGCAGAAAATCGTGGCTTTCACTTGGCGAAGCGTCAACATCGACGGCACGGCCAAATCGCTTCGGAAAAAAGACAATGCTCTGCGTTTGGTGGGACCTGAAAGGAATCGTGTACTATGAGCTGCTGAAACCGGGCGAAACTGTCAATGGGCATCGCTACCGACAACAACTAATTAATTTGAACCACGCATTGCTCGAAAAAACTGCCAGAATGGGACACGAGACACGAACGTGTGATATTGCAGCACGACAACGCTCCGTGCCATCGCAGTTCCATCGTCCAGGACACCATAAAAACACTGAAATGGGATCTGCTACCGCACCCGCCGTATTCGCCAACCCCTTCAGACTATTACTTTTTCCGGTCGATGGCGCATGGCTTGGGTGGGCTACACTTGGCCAATTACGATGCAGTACAAAATTGGTTGGACGAATGGTTTCAGTCCAGAGACGCGTCTTTTATCGTCGCGGTATTTATGTATTGTCAGAGAGATGGCAAAAATGGGTAAATCGCGATGGACAATACTTCGAATGAACCATTTTTTGTATTTGTCTTGAAATTTTAGATTTTTATTGGTAAAAAAAACCCGGAAACTTAGTTGCGCATCTAGTATTACTTTCAGTACTTAAGGTGGAATCAATCGGTGATTTTTTGGCAAATTTTAGCAATAAATTCGTCTAAGTCCTGAGTTAAGAATCGTCTAAGTTTTGCAGTATTTAGTCCGAATAACCTTGCTTCCATATCATTTGAATCATTTGTAAGTTCTTTTCTTCCCCTGGTGGAAACACTGGTCGAAGAGGAACCAAAAGCTTTACTAGTTTCATTTCACCCTTTCTAACGTAAATAGTGGTACGTTGTAAAGTATTGCGGCTTTGCGATAGCCTGTATTCATCTTACCCCATTAGGTTAACGATTGAAAAAAAAAACACGCAATAACCTTGAAAATTTCAGACCCACCGTTCTTATTATATTAATACTTAGTACTTTCATTGTGTTTACCTACCTGTCTCTAATCAATATCAGCAACTCAAATGAACTGAAACGATGGTAAACTTCACCAAAAATTAGATCGTTTTGCAAAAAATCGATATTGTTTTGTCACTCGAGACACGTGCTTCCGCCATAGTTGATACGTTCACACTCATTCCCCTCCCCGCCGCGCCGGCAAACTCCAACGGGAGCACTGTGCTCGCACATACTGTTTCGTAGCTAAGCTACGAAACAGTATGTGCGAGCTTAGCTACGGGGGGCAAGATGATTCATCTTGCCCCCCGTATTCGTCTTGGCCCGAGTTCCCCGTGTTTTCCAAGTCTATGGAGGTTTTCGGGTTAACAGGGTGAATAAGATAACACAACTCCACAAATTATATAAACAGTAATGAATGCTAGTAACTTGTACTACTTAGTCAAACAATACTCTTCAAAAGTATCCACACGTGTAGTGCGGGAGGACGCACCAAGAAGAGTTATGATTCCGACAAAACTTGTAGATTGCCTTCTCCAGAGATTTTTCGTAAAAGGCGATCGGAGCGCCGCGCTAGGGCGACGGCGCGCGGCACACGTGCCAGCGGCGCCACAAGTCCACGCCGTTTATGCCATCTATCGGTTATTGTGTTCCACGCATAACCTCCATGTTTGCACCTTCCGTTAAAATAAAAATATTCGTACTTTCCAAATAAATAATACGTTTTATTAATAAATTTAAAAGTCAGGTCATTTTGAGACACCATTTATAAATAAATTCGCGCTTTATCAATGAGTCTTTTGAAACATCGATCTTTCGGTTTGTTCGCCCAGCTCTGCTACTTGGGCTGTACCCGACTTCGTGGCAGGGGCCAATGTCAACGTCGCTGTTCTGGAAGTGGCTCGGTCTCTCGCTCGCCCTGGGGCTTCACGGTCTCGTCTGTACGCGCCTGAGAGTCCTCGGCCTGGCGACGATGCTGCTGCTGTCGGTAGTGCCGTACACGTGGCTCGAGATACGTCTAGCCAGGCGTGGCAAGTGCCTGGCCCCCTTGTGACCGACTCGCGAATCCACCGGTGACAATCGGCCCCTCAATAACACTCGCAAAATGACTCACGGTGAATGAGAGCGGTACGTTCCATCCTGCACGAGACTGAGGCAGCCGGGCAATCGTCAAGGAACGATAAGGAGCACCGGCAACGTGTTCATTTGTCATCAGCAACAACAACAGCAACGAACATTGCAAACCCATCGGACTTCCGTGAGCTCGTGCTCCGCCGAGATCGCCGCTGCTCCATTTCGATCGCCCGATCTACTTACGCGATAACGATGAGTGCGAAAACCACATCGAAAATATAAGAACGCCAAAGTGAGCGAGAGATGCAAGTGAAGCAAAAAGTAAACAGCCGCAGTCCTTTTCCCGCATCCTTCGAATTCCTTAATTGGCTACGGATGAGTAGTGGTTTGAGTGGGTTTGTCTGGAGTTGAACCTTCGCCTGGATTCTTCGAACTCCTACGTGGGCTACGGAAAAATCGTGTTTGGATTTTTTTGGGTTGAGTCCGTCTCTCAGGTCCTTTGGATTTCTTAGCGTGCTATGGAGAGATGATTCGAATGCATGAAATACATTTTTGTTTTGCTTTGAATCTCGGCCTTCTGGTTGTTTTTCTTTAATATTCAACTAAATAATTCTGTGTGTATATATATATATATATATATATATATATATATATATATATTAGGTGGAATATATTATATGTAATAATATATTATATATACATCTATACATGTATACATACATACATACCTGTATGCACATGTATATACATATATGCATACATACATACCTATGTATGTATATATATATATATATAAAGGTGATAAAAAAATCGATTTTTTTTTTGAAATTCCCCTATTCAATAGTTGGAGTAAGGTGAAATATAGACGCCTGTCAAAATATGAGCTCTCAATATTAATATTTAAAGGGTTCTTCATCGCGATTTTCTACTTTCCATGCTAATAACATGGAGAAAATTTTGCTTGTCACTTTTTAATTCTATGACTCACCAACGGGCAAACATACAACAATACTTACGAAATCTTTTTTGTAGGGAATTAAACGCTCTATAAAAAAGGTCTCTTACCTTGTTATTATTAATCTACTCTGTCAAAAGTTATTCCAGGTAAAAGTTGAATTTATAGGAAGTCTCAATTTTTTTTACTTTTCCGGCGAAACTATCAGACTTATCACAAAATGTCATGGAACTTTTTTTGTACATCATTTCATTTTCTACAAAATCATGTCGTTGCATAATTCAAAAGTTTAATATTCTGATAGTTAACGGCTTTACAAATTCATTTTTTTGGAGAAACGTTGCTATTTCCGAGAAATAAATTGTTACATTAGCCAAAAATATAAATAAAAAGATGCCGGATTTTATAAAGTTACATTTTATTGTTTATTTACATAGCGAGAAAGTCACTGAAAAATGGCTTTCATAACTTCTTGTTTAATTTCCATCAACAGTAAAAATTGAAAAGTAACGTTTTAAAATTGGCGTTTTTTCATTTATAATTTTAGTTAGGGAACTAGCAACTTTTCTCGAAACAATGTATTTGTAAAGACATTAACTATTGAATATTCAAATTATTTAATTACATGATTTTATAGAAAATGCAATGATCTACAAAAAACGGTCCTATCACATTTTGTGATAAGTTTGATAGTTTCGCCGGAGACGTGGAAAAAATCTTGAAATTTACTGCAAATTTAACTTTGACCTTGAATAACATTTGAAGGAGTAGATTTATCAGAAACCGATAAGAGACCTCTTTTATAGAGCGTTCACTTCCCCAAAAAATATGTCTTGGGCTAGGTTTACCCATTGCCGAGTTATGAAATTCAAAAGTAGCAAGTAAAGTTGTCTCTATGATATGAGCATGGAAAGAAAAATCGCAATCAGGAACCTCTAAATATCAATATTGAGGGCTCATATTTTACCATACGTCTCATTTTACCTTACTGCAATTACTGAATAGAAGTTGAAGAAAAATATCGATTTCCTCAAATCACTCTAATATATACAGATATACTTACAAACATACTCGTATGCGTTTCAATTGGTAACGAGTGAGTTTTTTTTCTTCAAACCGCCTATTGGACTGAGATTAATTTTTATTTGACCTAAAAGGACTTTTCTCATTGAATGCAACCAAAATTGAATATGTAATTCGGATACAGTAGAACCTCGATTATCCGAATCAATTGGGACTGAAAATAGTTCGGATGACCAAAAGATTTATTTATGTTACGTATTTGCTTTAAGGCCTTAGGCCACTCTAGAGGCCGAAAAAATAGGCTTTTTGGGGATTTTTTTTCAGAAAAACTACAAAATAAATCGAGATTACAAAAAAGGGTGTTCATTATACATATCAGTGACTGTATGCAATAATTTTTTCGAAGCGATTAATTTAAAAATGGCGGCTGTGCAGCGTTTTTGCGACGAGGTCTCCGTTTTTCCAGGGTCCACGGCCGGACAAACAGCTCCTGTAATTTTTCAATTATAACAAGCCAATGAATTGTCGTTGATATATAATAACTGCTATAGAAGTACGTAGGATTTTTTCGATGTATTGATTTTTGGCCAAATGGAGCACTTCTAAAGAGGAAAGTGAAAAATTTGCCTGAAAAATCGTCAGATAATTGTTAATAACAAATGAACTATGCAACTAAAAAAAAATCCTACGTACTTCCATAAACAATGTATTTTTCAAGATATATTCAACATTTCAAGTGAATCGGTTGAAATTGTCTGAGTTAAATGCAACTTAAAAAATGCAGTTTTGAAGTTTTTGAAGTTTTGAGTAGTAGAAAATCATAAATAATTTTGCAATACCTTTAATCTGCGACGCCTGCACCATACAATTGGCCTTCCAGATTATCGTCCTGCTTTTGCATTTCTTTTATACTTGATGAAAAAAAAAATTGTTTTTTTCGAAAATTCTAGAGTGGCCTAACCCCTTAATGCCTCTTATGTTCCTCCAGAAAAAATTACGTTTCAATTATTCGAACTATTTTCCGTCCCAATTGATTCGGACAATCGAGATTCCACTCTACTTTATCGCGTCAATGAAGAACACTGCTTCTAATAGAAAAATGGTACGTTTGTCTCTAACGGTACTTCACTCAAGCCTGATAACCTCATTCATCTCGCCAACAAATTTCCCCGCAGACCCAAACGAAGCCAAAGTATGCAAACCCGAAAAAAAAATTCTCCTTCCGATGGAGTCTGTCACGACAGAACCAAATTGTCCGCTCGAAATTTACTGCGCGTACGACAAGCTGTTGTTGAAATATATTTCTGCCCACCGCTCTCTTTTCCAGCATCCTGTTCGCCGCGTTTTCTACGATGAAATATTCGCGTGTCTCATTTACGACTGGATGGAACGAAGCTTACACTCACTGCGTACGAGATAACGAGCACTAATTGTGACGCGGCCTCGATGTAAATTTTGTAATCTTCGCAAAAAGCTCGTCTCGCACACACTGAACGTGCTTTAACGATTGATTTGCCCGACAGGTTATAAGAACGTTGTGTATTAAATACAAATGGCATAATTAGATCTGGAAGAACCAGAAAGTAATTGATGCTGCGCACCGGAAAATACTGTTACGATCTGCTGTCCGACGGTGTAATATGGTGCAACGTATACTTTTTTTTTTTTCAAGTTTATTTTATTTCTCAGCTAAAGAAACGTAGATGTGAAGTGTTAAAAGCGCAAACGTTTTCGACAATGAATTTGTCTCGAGTTTCCTTTTTATATGGATGTATATTATAATATATATATATATATTATATATATTTCAGAATATATACCTTATAATATTATAATATAAAACGTAATATTATCTTTGTGGATAAAAAAGATTACGTTTTGAATTGAAATATTACGTTTTACGTAGCGTTGTATTTTGCATTCATAATATGATATGATATATATATATATATATATATATATATATATATATATATATATATATATATATATATATTATATTTATTATTGACACCAGCAGAGATAGGTCGGTATATAGATGTATTATATTAAATATATTAAATAAAATACTATATTACACGTATACAATACTACTGGTGGTCACGATCCCGTGAAAGGGTTATAGGACTTGTTTTCCGCTACCAACTAACCCGGTAACGCTTTATGCAATAGTGAATCATTTTCAAGATATTATTATTTTTTTCAAGTAAGTGGTAGGACACTTTAAAAATCAATTTTTAAAAACTGTTCTATAGAATCAAACTTTTTCATCATTTGTAGTCTGAGGACACAGTAACAAAGAATTATCAACGATAAAGTGAGAATAATTAATAGACTCGCAGAGTTTTGGACACCTAATTAAAAAATGTTTGCAGGATATTTTTATTTTATTGTTGATAATTCTTTGTTACTGTGTCCTCAGACTACAAATAATAAAAAAACGTTTGTTTCCATACGACAGTTTTTTTAAATTAATTTTTGAACTTGCCTACCCCTCACATTCGGAAAACAATAATAATAATACCTTGAAAATGGTTAACTTGTGCATAAAGCATTACTGGGTTATTTGATAGCGGAAAACTGTCCTACAACACTTTTACAGGATCATGGCCTGTAACCAGTAGCCCTGTATCTATATTTATATATATGCTCATGCATTAACAACAAGTTCCGTGATAAAGTGTAAAAATAATAAACTCGAGCGGGCCTCGAAACATACGGAGGGATGAAACATTGACGATATATATATATATATATATATATATATATATATATATATATATATGTATATATTATATATATATATATTATATATATATATGTGTGTGTGTATATATATATATATATATATATATATATATATATATATATATATATATATATATATATATATATATATATATATATATATATATATATATATATATAATATATATATATATATATATATATATATATAATATATACACAGGGTGTTCCTCTTATCTCTGCCACCCGAAATGACTCGGTAATCATCGACGTCATAAAAAAATGTGCCAGACAAAAGTTGTACGGTGTGAAGGAGGCCATCAAATGTAACCAACTTTTTTTTATTCCGGTGAAGGTCGCCTACACTTTTTTTAACGGAATGGTACATTTTTTCAACCATCGTGTGGAGCACCTCAAGCCGCATAAAAAAACATTAGGGAGTCAAAGTCGTTCAAGGTCATTCGAGGTCACCTATTAAAATGAAATACAAATCTAAATATCTCGAATCACTACCAAATATTTGGTAGTGATCCGTCAAAGTCGTTCAACTTCATTCAAGGTCACCTATTAAAATGAAATACACATCTAAATATCTCGGATCACTACCAAATCAATATTTGGTAGTGATCCGAGATATTTAGATTTGTATTTCATTTTAATAGGTAACCTTGAATGACCTTGAACGACTTTGACGCCCTAATGTTTTTTTTGTAAGGGTTGAGGTGCTCCACAAAATGGTTGAAAAAAATGTACCGTACCATTTAAAAAAAGTGTAGGTGACCTTCACTGTCCGTCAGCGCCTCCACCGAAATAAAAAAAATTGGTCGCATTTGATCGTCCCCTTTACACCGTACAACTTTTGTCTGGAACATTTTTTTGTGACGTCGATAATTACCGAGTTATTTCGGGTGGCAGAGATGAGAGGGACACCCTGTGTGTGTGTGTATATATATATATATATATATCGCGACCTCTAGTATCGCAACCTCCACAGATGCAACAGCCCCCCACCATGTGCCGAATATCGATCGGTGTGGCGCATGGTGGGAGGGACGCCAGGCCCTATCGTGAGGCTCGAAGCATGCTGGACAATAATAAAGGGCTTTGAGGGCTACGGCAATCAGCTACCCCAGCTGCGCAGAGTCGGCATCAGTGGATGGTGCGCAACCTCCACTTTTGCAAGTGTGCTGCGGGGCCGATCCCGCCACTTTGGCGATAATAGAGGTCGCAGTGTACATCGTATATCTCAAATACGTCCTTTCCGTTCGGAAGCATATAGGGTGTCTCTTTCCGAGCAAAACGCTTTTTTTTTTAATTTCGTGCGACGAAAATTGGCCGAGATATTCATGAGCAAAGTTCGACGCTGAGTAACCAATGGCACAGTAGTTTCAGCGGCAAGCGGGACCGAGCGTGGATTCGAATCCACGTTCAGGCAAATAATTTTATTTTTCTTATTTTTTTGGGTATTAAGGCAATTTTTTTGAAAGGGAAGTAAACGATTGCGGTAAACGAAATTTTGAGACGATAGTGTATTATATTCAAGCTTTAAAAAACAATTTTTATTATTAAAAAATATTGAAATTTTTCAAAGTTGTAACGATTTTTCTGGGGCGCCTGGAGTCTGCACTTGTAAATCGGTGCCGGTGATGGAGGTCGTGCGATGCATCTGAAACAGTCGAACCAAATTTTTTTTTAGTTTTTATGAGTTCCCTTTCTATATGAACTAAAAAAATACCGAAGAAATGATGAAATTCCAAATTTTTTCGAAGTTTGAAAAAAAATTCACTTTAAAAAAAAAAAATCACCTTAAGTTGCAAAACAAGTAATTTAAATAGTACTTTTGTCCAACTTTTTTAGTTCAAATAGAAGATAATTTAATACTGAAGCTAGATCACTTTGATTTTTTTCGATCGGCCATATATTGTTTTTGCTATCGCCGGCACCGTTTTCTAAAACTTGTGAAAATGAAAACTCGAGAAAACGGGCTTTAAAGTTTTCGGTCCAAAAAAATATAAGTTTTTGGATACTTACGCTAATTAGATGTTAATCAGCTATCCCCGGGCCATACAATAATCCTTCCTCTTCTTCAAATCGATTTTTTGAAGCCTGTAAAGCAGACTACTGCCTTAAGTAAGAAAGGCAAATAATTTTTCTGTAAGCTGACAAAATCGCTCAGTGATGTTTATTTATTAATTAAACGGCTCATTTCCAAGTTCGAAGGTTATGAATAGGTTTCGCGGACAAGTGCCTGTTGGCAATTGTTGCGATTGTTTCTGTGCTATTGTTTACTTATCGTCGAACTTTACTCGTGAATATCTCGGCCGGTTTTTGTCGCACGACATTGAAAAAAAAGCGTTCTGCTCGGAAAGAGACACCCGAAATTCTCACGGACGGAAAGGACGTAGTTGAGATACACCCCGTATATATAGCAGTATATGCACGCACGCCAGCATGTCTCCGATAGAATAAATTCACTTCCATTTCTCCGTGGAATAAAAATTCATTTTTGTTTCGAATGTTGCATTTTCCGAAAATATACGAAGATTTTGAATCGAATATTTGTAAAAGGTGAGTTCCGTTGCGAAATTCCAACTAAAGGGTCCTGAATTAGCTCGCAGGACTTTTTGTTTTTCCACTGTGCGGTTATGAATCATCCTTGGAGTAGGAGACTCGCTGTAATGATTTGGAATTCGATTGAGTTAAGGGGGGGAATCCATTTAAACGCCCGAAAATGAGTAATTTTTCGTGAATTTCTTCAAAGGTGATAAAATGAACACATCATTTTTAAATTTTGACATTATCTCATTACAACTTTCAAGTGTTAATTTTTTTTTGACTCTTTCGAACAAAACAATATGGCGGCGTTATAAGGTATTCCTTTAGGCGTCTTTTGAAAAACTGCTCATGTCGTAGCTCAAAAAGTTATTGATCGATCTGGCTGAAATATTGAGAGGATTCTCACTATAACTTTATTGGAAAGATAAACCTATAAAACTATTTAAAAAGTATAAAATTATAAGTTAAGTAGGCTTTGTGATCAAATTTTCATACTTTTGGCCATTTTCTCGACAGTTTTTACCCCAAAAGAGTAATTTATTTACGCGATAACCTTAAAACTTCAGCCTTAATCCTTCCATTAATAAAATTTAACCTCAATCCTTCCGATAATATTATAGTGAGAAACCTCCCAACATTTCAGCCAGATCGATCAATAACTTTTTGAGCTCTAATACGGGCAGTTTTTCAAAACGCGTCTAAATGAATGCCTCATAAGTCCGCCATCTTGTTTTGTTTAAAAAAAGAAAGACAAAATTTAACACTTGAAAGTCGCAATAAGATAACGTCAACATCAAAATGATGCGATTATTTCATCACCTTTAAAAAAAATCATGAAAAATGACTCATTTCCGGGCGTCTGAAGGGATTTCCCCCCTTAAGTGCTTTAGCAATGTTTCTTTGATATTTTTTTTAATTTGTCGTAAATAGAATTCTTTTGTTGACGTTTTAGACGTCAATGGCCCCAGGTAGGGTTTTAATTGACAGAAACAAAGTTTCGCCAGAGTGATGCAGATTTATTAATTAATAACTATTCAAAACTCAATCAAGGAATTGAGTTTTTGTCTGGTCTTCCTTTGCTCCAATAGATTTTTTTGCCCTTCTTTATCCACGGGAAAATGGTGATGTTTTTTTTTCAGGGAGCAGGTCGGGATAAAAATAAAAAAATGGACTATGTAATTCAGTCCATTCGTTTCAATACGTGAATACTACAAAGAAATATAATATGAAGCCAAAATGAAAGAACTGTGGTCCGTGCGCCGGAAAATTTAGTTGATCGCGTGTGACTCGAGATAGAAAAGACATTAGAAACAGAAACTTTTCAACCATATAATAAAATGTCACCCCACGAACGATGTTTAAACAAATTTTCAGAAAACCGCATTTCAAAAAAGTCAATTTTTTCGGATGAAGCAAAGACGTGACAGTCTCAAATTTGTCGAAACTGTTTTTAAAAAATGTTCTGTTATTGCATGAAACGTTAAATAAATATTTTTTTGCATATGATTTGAACATTTTTCAGAAGCGCTCGTACCTTTGGTGCGGGGAATAATTATCGTTTTCCAGTTTTCAAAATCCCACGAAAAGTGCCGACGATAATTTTAACCCTTCCTTGACACACGTATATTTAGCCACGGCTTTGACACACTGGGTCAATTTGACCCAGATAGTACTTCACCCACCTGCCCTTAACCCTTCCGTTTTTTTTTCTAAAAAAATCCGGCACACACTTTAAACGGTTCTTAATATGTCTGCATAATTAAAATTCGCAAAATATAAAATGGAATTGTTGCAAAAAATTATTGAAAACTTTCAATTTTAGACACGTGAGCATTTTATTTCAAATTCGTCCGGGTCAGAACGACCCAGTGTGTCAAGAAAGGGTTAATAACGAACAGGAAATGCAAAATGACGTTTGTTCTTTTTCCGGATTCGAAAAAAATCGATTTTTTTTCAATCACGCAACTCCATCCACTAATGACGACGATTTTTTATTTATTTTTTTTTTTTTTTTGCTTTTCATCGCAATCGAAAATCTTTTGTTGCATATTCAGATCGTAAGTGTCTGATGCCCTTAAAAAACTTTCATTGATTATCGTAGTTCCGATCCTGTACGCGATAATAAGGAAAAATCCTTCGAGCACTGCCTCGCATGAAGCATTAAAGATTCACTCAAGAAAAAAAAACACGTAAAATGTGCAACGAAAATAATCCGAGTCGAGATTTGCCCGAGAGTTCGTGATCCCTCGCGAGCGATTGCATTGAATCGTTGTTAAAAATCGGTAACATTAAGAGTTCGTGGGAGACGTAAAAAGGGACTTGAAGATTGCAAAAAAAAATTGTCCTCATATGAGCGCTAGATATTTGCATGGCTTTTCGAAAAACCGATGCATTCGCAAATTTCAATGGTCGGCGTCGCTTTTTCACAGCTATCGCCAGTTGGTATACAAATGTAAGTGGAAAAAGTGAGAAAAGCCTCAATACATATCAGAGAATTTATACAGGTGGAAAAAAAAGTGTTAAACCAAAGCGGGCCCTGAGTCGAAAAATAAGTATCGGTATGCAGTTTCTTTTTTACGCCTCATTGAAGGTCTTCGGTTAGTGCGAAATCCGAATTATCTCTCGATCTCAGTATCCTTAATTTTTCGAAACACTTTAGGATCGATGTGAAAAAAAAACGAGATCAGGCTCGACAGAATTCAAAGATTCAGTAAACATGACGATAAAATTCAATATGAACCTTCGGGTAGCTCGAAATTCAAGCAACAAAACGAGGCCCGAACGAAAAGGACCAATTTCGGTATTCCAAAAGAACAAATATCAATAATAATTTATTATACATTTATTATAATATTAATGCATGTATAATAAATTTATTTATAATAAATTTATTATAATATAAATTTATTTATGATAGATTCATTATAATATAAATGCATTTATAATATAAATTTGTTTATAATAAATCCAACAGGATCGAATTGACGTTTCGTTTTCGACTCGGGAAGAGGACGAGAATGGAAGAGATAAAATGCATGATTCGATATTCAACCCGCGTGTGAAGGAATCGTGTACTTGTGCACTTTGAAGTAAGCGTGTTTTCGCACCGCTCTCTACAGCAATGCACATGCCTATCTTTTTCTCCCTTCTCACTATGATACGACTCGAACGATCTCCCCGTTTCAACGTGTACCTCGTATACTTCGGAAATTCTTGAAATGTAATATTGCTCGGGTGTAGGGACAGCTCATAAGAAAACCCTTTCCTAACGACCTTTTAACATAGTGTCATGATATAAGGGAACGGCAAATGACTATTCACCGTTTAAGACGTAAATGTAGTTACGAGAAAGATAACTTGTATTGTATGTATACAGGGTGTCCCTCTTATCTCTGCCACCCGCAATAACTCGGTTCATTATCGACGTCACAAAAAAATGTTCCAGACAAAAGTTGTAGGGTGTGAAGGGGGCCACCAAATTGGGTGATGAATGGGTCATTTTTTTCAACATCTTGTGGCCACGTAAAAACCATTGGAGGGTCAAAGTCGTTCAAGGTCATTCAAGGTCACCTATTAAAATGAAATACAAATCTAAATATCTCGGATCACTACCAAATATTTGGTAGTGATCCGAGATATTTAGATTTGTATTTCATTTTAACAGGTGACCTTGAATGACCTTGAACGATTTTGTCCCCCTAATGTTTTTTTTTAATTGGTCGCATTTCATGGCCCCCTTCACACGGTACAACTTTTGTCTGGAACATTTTTTTGTGACGTCGATAATTACCGAGTCATTTCGGGTGGCAGAGATAAGAGGAACATCCTGTATACAGGGCTACTGGTTATTGGTCACCATCCCGTGAAAGGGATGTAAAACATGTTTTCCGCTATCAAATAACCCACTAATGCTTCGTGCCAGCGGTTCTCAAACTTTTATGGCGACGAAACCCTTTTGAAACACTAACAAGGAACATCCCTCAGGTGACACCCTTTCATTTTGTTGAAATTTGGATATGCTATAAAGCACCGAAAAGTAAGCGATACGTATTTTTTTATCGGCGGAAAAACGGTTTTAAGGGGTGAAACCACCCCTCGAAAAAAGGCATCTCTAGGGGTAATATAGCAGTTTCACACACAAGGAGTCCCCCGATTTTAATGAAACAAAAACGAAAATTCTTCTAATCCGAAGCAATAGAAAATCCACTATAGCGACATTGCAAAAAAATTAAGGGGTGAACCACCCCTAGAGATACCTTTTTGCGAGGAGTGGTTTCACCTCTTAAAACCGTTTTTCCGCCGATTAAAAAAAATACGTATCGCTTACTTTTCGGTGCTTTATAACATATCAAAATTTCAACAAAATCCAAGGGTGTCACCTGAGGGATGTTCCTTGTAAATGTTTGACAGAACCCTAAAATAAGTAAAACCTGGTTTTATGTTTATTTTTTATAAAAATCATACAAAAAGAGGTACTTTACAGAACAACCCATGAATAAATTTACAAAAGGCCCAGCACTCGGCCAGTACAGTGCCAACTATACTCGACACCTGGCCAACGATCATTACCAGTACTGGGCGACTGTCGGAGAAAATCCGAAATGTTACTTGGGTCCTACAGTCGGCAAACAGCGTCAGCGTACCGTTGGTGCTGACCTGGACCAGCATTAGCCCAGTGTCGGTGCCAAGGCTGTACCAAAGGGTCGGTGCAGTTTAAGGCCAATGTTGGCCCAAGGTTGCTTTTCGGTGATGCCCAATGTTCAATTTAACCATGGGTTACTCATCGGTCAACAAAACCGGCCGAACGTTGGCCTTATGGTTTGGTACCATCGGTTCGACCCCGATTGCCATCCCGAGCGTTAGTTTTATTGTAAGCGTCGGCAATTTTTTCACGGGTATGTGTTAATTCCACAGTAAATTGATGAAATTGTTTCCATTTATTGGGAGGTATGACATTTTTATTTTTCTTTTCGGCGGAGCCCCAGGGCTTCGCGGAGAACACTTTGAGTATGGCGGCGTTATACTAAAGTGAACCACTTTCGAGATATTATTATTTTTATCTTTTTTTAAGTGAGAGTAGGCAACTTTAAAAAATAATTTGAAAAATGTATGGAATCAAAGTTATTCATTATTTGTAGTTTGAGGACACATTGACAAAGAATTATCAACAATAAAATAAGAACAATCTGCAAGCATTTTTTAACTGCCGCTCCAAAACTCTGCAAGTCTGATAATTATTCTTATTTTGTTGTTAATAATTCTTTGTTACTGTGTGCTCAAACTACAAATAATAAAAAAGTTCGATTCCTGACAGCAGTTTTTTTATAATTACTTTTTAAAGTTGCCCAACGCTCGCTTAAAAAAAATTAATAAAAATAATATCTCGAGAATGGTTCGCTTTTGCCTGAAGCGTTACTGGGTTACTTGATAGCAGAAAACGCGTCCTATAACCCTTTCACGGAATCGTCACCAATAACCAGTAGCCCTGCATATACATGCAACATGCTTCACAACTATTAGAGTTCCCTTTGTTGAGCATACATGGTGTGTCATTTCGAGCTAAACGCTTTTTTCGTTAAATGTCGTGTGACAAAAATTGGCCACGATATTCGTTCTCAAAGTCCGACGCTGAGTAAACAATGGCAAAGTAGTTGCTCGCACGCAATTTATTTTCTTCGAGTATTAAATGATAAACGTAAATAATTTGATCATATCGACGCTGTAGCACAAAATGTAGCACGATTCCATATTCACCGCAAAAACCAGCATGTTTCGGTTTTCGTGGCGAAAACTAGTATGTTTCGGTTGTCACCGCGAAAACTAGCTTGTTTGATTTTCACTGTAAAAACTAGTGAAAAAGGAGTAAGTTTAAAACCTTGAGGATCTCATCGTTCGTACGATCTAACCAAAAAGAGTTTTGATGAAAATTTAAAGCCTTCCGTGCTCAGGTAAAAATCTGGAAAAATAATCCATTATATAGTCTTTTTTTTTAATATAACCACTTTTTTACGTAATGACATTTTAATTTTATACTCGTTGCTTTTATTAACATTTTGATAATAATTATCAATTAAAATCGACAGTAGTAATTTTTATTAAAAAATAATATCGAAATTGTAAATATAATGAAATATTTATGGTGATTTTCTATTAAAAAATTACGTTATTGAAAATATTATTCAACAAATTTACCGTAATCTTACAGATGATTATCGTCGAATATGTTTGAAAAATCTTGCTGATGTTCGATTGGAATTAAACCTCTGTCAAGCATAGCCTGTCGATCTTTTTTTTCTTGGTGCAAGAGGCAATTTTTTAACTGACGTCTGTTTGAATCGGAACATTCGAACGTCATCGATGTTCTTGTTTTTTTTAAAGATTTCCATCTCTCGTCCTTCTTGGTCAAAATCATATTTAACGTGGATTGTATCGACGTAAGGTTGAATGGATATTTCCCGGATACCCGCAATTTCAATTGAAGTCCAATCAAAAAATGTTGAGACGTTTAAAAAATCATAAATTTTCGATTGCGGTCAAAGGAATTGGAGTAAAAAAAATAGAGGCAAGACGTAAAAAAGCATGGAAGAAAAGTCCGAAACAATTCCAGTGGTACTGAACCATGTTAATTTTCGCTGTGAATATCGAAATCTGCTTATTTTCGTGGTGAATGCCGAAGCGTGCTAGTTTTCGCGGTGAAATCAACCGTGCTTGTTTTCGTAAGCATTCTGAAACATGCTACTTATCGTAAGCAACGTCGATATTATAGATTAGCATAACGAGTGTCTGTGTTCATCGTTTCACATAGAAAACGAAAAATGTTAAAAAAAAAAATCATTCGTCCCAACGTGGTTTTGAACCCAGGCTCGATCCGGCTTGCAGGTCTCGCGCTTGGGCAACTACTGTGCCATTGGTTACAACACGGAATTTGCACGCGAATATTATAACCAATTTTTTTCGAAACATATTTTTTCAAAAAGCATTTCCCGCGCAACGACACAGCCTGTTTGCTCACAAAGTAAACCCTAAGAGTTTACGCCCTTCATATACAGATAAACACGGTGGCCCATTTATTTGAATCAACTCAATCGAATGCCTCACGAGGGAAGATTGCGAGATCGATCTCTCCGATTGCGATGAAATTTGGCATGCTTGCAGAATGGGTAAAAACAGGCGACACGTATTTTTTTATATCTGCGGAACACGATTTTTGATGGTTGAAACACATCCTCGAAAATTGGGGTGGTTTTCGTCGATAACGTTTTAACGGTATAAACACTCGTTATGCAAATCTATAATATCGACGCTGCTTACGAAAAGTAGCATGTTTCGGTTTTCGCCTCGACAGGAAGCAGATTTCGATATTCACCGCGAAAATTAACATGTTTCAGTAACACTGGAATTGTTTTCGACTTTTCTTCCATGCTTTTTTACGCCTTGCCTCTATTTCTTTACTCCAATTCACCGCAATCGGAAATTTACGATTTTTTAAGGCGTTACCCCCACTTGTACCGCAAAAAAAGGCCCTTTTCATGAATTTTTTTAAAGCAAACTACAAAACTTTTTTATTCGATCAATATACCATCTTAAAGAACACATCTTGAAGAACTTTCAGTAATTTTTTTATTGAAAAATATTACATTGTTTAGTGGCAAATGGCCGTCAATTAAATAATGTTTTTATATACACGGTTTGCGGTGACCAACATTGCGGCGAAGTGGATCATCTGAAGAAAAAAAATGCGGATGTATTTAGTCAAATATAAGTATAAACTAGTCTTTAATCGAAGGATTTTAAAAAATATTCTTTTTTCACAAAATGGCGGACAGTCAAAGTTAATGGTTCGATTTTAACGGAAAAAACGACCGTTTTTTTGGCTATAAAACGGCCATTTTTTTCGAAAAAAAAAATCGAACGTTTAAAGACTACATTTTTATGTATTAAATAAGCCTGCAAAATTTCAAGAAGATCGGTTCATTAGTGTTCGAGTAATCTTGGTCACCGACTTCAGAAATGCCATTTTGAGAAAAACGCGTTTAAAGTTTCTCTTTCAACGCTCTTTCAACGCGGATTCTTCTCTTTCAACGCTCATATCTCAGTCAATTTTGTTCGGATCGACTTGAAATTTTCAGGGCATATTCTCAGATACTTATACTTCAAAAAAATGCAATAAAAAAAAATCGATTTTTTCAAAATCGCACGTGGGGGTAACCCCTTAAACCTCTCAAATTTTTTTTATTGGACTTCAATTAAAATTGCGGGTATTCGATAAATATCCATTCAACCTTACCTCGATACAATCCACGTTAAATATGATTTTGACCAAGAAGGACGAAAGATGAAAATCTTTTTAAAAAACAAAAACATGGATGATGTTCGAATGTTCCAATAAAGACAGACGTCAGTTGAAAAATTGCCTCTTGCACAAAAAAAAAGATTTACAGGCCTTGCTTGACAGAGATTTAATTCCAATCGAACATCAGCAAGATTTTTCAAACATATTCGACGATAACCATCTGTAAGGTTACAGTCAATTTGTTGGATGGTATTTTCCATAACGTTATTTTTTTTATAGAAAATCACAATAAATATTTCATTGTATTTACAATTTCGATATTATTTTTTAATAAAATCTACTACTATCGATTTTCATTGATAATTATATGAAAAAAAATTCAAATTGCAGCAATGTTTATTTGTTCGTGTACTTTACATTGGAGATGAGAACGATAACGTTATCAACGAAAAACGAAAAAACACCCCTATTTTCGAGGGTGCGTTTCAGCCCTTAAAAATCAGATTCCGCAGATATAAAAAAATACGTGTCACCTACATTTACCCATTTTACAAGCATGCCAAATTTCATCGAAATCGGAGAGATCCTCGCAACCTTGTCAGTCATTTTTCCAATTCGAACGTCACTCCGAAAGACACCTCCAAGTACATATTACTCACATACGAATCGATTCGAACGATCATCAATATGTATTGCAATCCCCCGAAAAAAACTCCAAGAGAACTATCCGAGAAAAATGCGGTGCGCTTCTGGGTCGGGATTCGAACCCGGGACCTTTCGATTGCCGGTCGACTGCCCTGACCACTGACAAGGAACATCCCTCAGGTGACACCCTTCGATTCTGTTGAAATTTGGATATGTTATAAAGCACCGAAAAGTAAGCGATACGTATTTTTTTTATCGGCGGAAAAACGGTTTTAAGGGGTGAAACGAACCCTCAAAAATAGGGGTGTTTTTCGTCGATGACATTATCGTTCTCATCTGCAATGTATAGTGCACAAAAAAATAAACATTGTTGCAATTTGAAATTTTTTAATATCTCGTACCTCTAAAACGTTATCGACGAAAAACATCCCCATTCTTGAGGGTGCGTTTCAGCCCTTAAAACCGTTTTTCCGCCGATAAAAAAAAACACGTATCGCTTACTTTTCGGTGCTTTATAACATATCCAAATTTCAACAAAATCGAAGGGTGTCACCTGAGGGATGTTCCTTGTGAGCTACGCCAACCCGCTTACTTCACCTTTCTCGCAGTCTCGACATTCGTAACGCAACGTTACGCTACACGTCCACTAAAAATCATTCGTTCCAATCGATTCTAGCCCCTCTCCGTTCCAGACTAGCGATTTTTGACAACTTTTTGATAATTTGGTACTTCGGTTGTTCTCGGCCTCTCGTTCGAATGTGAAAAAATGATAAAGCACGAAGCCTGGAAGCGTCTGGGTGAACAACGAACAACGAATCAAACGACGAGCAAGCGAACGATGCGAATCCGTCGAGAAAAAAAGGACAAAACTTTAGTGACGCGAACAAAAATGTTAAACAATTGTTTACGTACAACCGGAAACCCGTTGCTAGGACGAGAAACACTTCCGGCCACGAATCTCGATCGTACACAGCAATAAATCCGCTCATTCATCACCGTGGACCATACGTAAAGGTGGTTTTTTTCTTCTTTGCGACCAACATAAGCGTGGAATATATATATATATATATATATATATATATATATATATATATATATATATATATATATATATATATATATATATATATATATACATGTCCTGGCATGCGAAGTAAGGATTGTTGTAAAATAGCATCGGAAGAGCATATATATATTAACTGTATTTCACGAAATAATAAATATTCAACTTATTTTATAACTATTGGCCTCTCGATCGACTTTCATTTGTTTTCTCCATTTTTTTTTACCCCTTCGTATCCTTAGTTTCCATCGAACATATTTCATCTAAAAAAACGCGACCTAACGAGAAGAAGAAAAACGCATCGTACATCGTTTGAAGATATCCCGCTGGAAATCCGCTCTTGATAAATCGCGTCACCTTGACGTGCGGTACCAGTCTCGATAAATCGATCATATATCAGCCCCCTTGGGCCCCTCCCTCCGCCGCCCTTATCGCATCAACCGCATTATCCGCGGGCTTGCGTTCGTCTTCCAGGATAGCATACATAGAACATATATACATTGTATATACTATGTATGCACGCTACGCGTTATTAAGATTCGTCTATCTAAGTTATTGTCATCATCGAACGTCGAGACGCAAATTCTTACCCAATTTCTACACCGATATATATATATATATATATATATATATATATATATATATATATATATATATATATATATAAAGTGTAAAAATTAATTTCTTGGATTTTTTGTAAAGTTTAAAATTTATTTGCAAATGTAACCGAAAGGCATTGATCAATAAAAAAAAGTCTCGGAAATGTTCACAAAAAATGCAAGAAACTAATTTGTATATTTTATATACACATACAAGATATACAAATTAGTTTCTTGCATTTTTGTCGATTTTAACATTTACTTAAGGGATCATCATAGTGTAAAATGTTCGATAAATCGATTTTTTTTGCGTTATCCGATAGTATAGACGGTTATAAACATACTGTTCAAATTTTGGGGCCAATTTCGAATTATTCCGGTTTGACCATTTGACGCGTTTTTTCTCGTCCGTCTCAAATTTTGACACAACATTCTTCACGCCATTCTTCATCTTGCTATGGAAGCTTTTTTTTAACGAAAAACTGCCGAAAAACGAGCCGAATTCGATACTTTTTTTTCAAATCGCCGCCATTTTGTCAATTTTGATGGAAAAAAAATTTCATACTGATTAATGTTTTTACAAGTTTTGTTTCAGATAATATTTACGGCCACAACCGTGTACACCGCGAGGACTCCTTTTTTTCGAAGACATTTTTAAACCGCTAAAAAAATGTAAAAAATAAATAAAAAAAAACAACGTTTAAACATTGATTTTCTGTTCTTCATGAGTGCTTTATTTTTACATTTAAAAATCAGTCTGATTAGCGTATTTTAACCATCGGAAAACAAATGGTGAAAGTCAGCTACTTTTCGACCCGTTACACTATGATGATCCCTCAAAAACGTGGAAGGAAATGTTCACTAAATACAATGTTTTCCATCATTTTCCTTAACCTCAAAAATTTTCCAGATTATTTTGATGATCAACACCCTTTTTGTACTTTTATAAATACATTTTTTAATTTATAAACAATCCAAGAAATGAATTTATACACTTAATATATATATATATATATATATATATATATATATATATATATATATATATATATATATATATATATATATATATATATATATATCCGTGTTATATCGGTTGACTAATAAATATAACAAATAGAATGATTTTTATCTATCGTATCCACTCACGCGCTCCAGTCACGCACAGACGTATATGAAAACACTTTGCCGCAAAATAGCGTGTGTAACTTTAACAATGCCCCTTTATTTATTTTTCACCAATTAGAGTTTTATTTTTTGTTGTTGTTTTTCTTTCGTTTGTTCGCGCTTTGTCTCCGCTCACATTAGCATTCGACATTCGCAGAAATTTTCCTTCGAGTTTATTTTTCCCCTTAACACTCCAATTTTCATCCAATTTTAGTTTTCTGATCAATTTATCGCGTATTCCTTTTTTTCCGTCATATTCGTGGAGACACATCACATTTGTCTTCGCCTCGCTATCGATTTATCTCACCCTCGCTCTCAGTCGCCGTTTCCCTCTCTCTGTCACTCGCACACGCGAACTCTTTTCATGAATCTCAATGAAAATATTGCGGAACGGGCTAAAAATGAGAATAAGTACAATGATGAAGGGTAGGTGCACATTACCGGACGCATTATTCGACGATATCGACACACACACACACACACACATACAGACTCACACGCGCGGATTTATACGCCTGAGCAACAGCTTCGATAATGTAACAAAGATTATCAACGGCATCGCATTGATTTTCAAAAGGAAAGCACATAAACAAAAGTTACGATAAATGTACAACGATAGAGGCTTCGAAGTAGACGAGGATATTGTGAGAAAAAAATATCGGATCACGCGTTCGCACGAGACTCCACTTTTCGTTTTTCTCTTGCATTCAATACCACCGCGTTGAACGTCAATAACGATGCGCGCAACGTAAAAACTAATATTCACTGAATACCATTATTGGGAGTTGAATTAAATGAGAAATTGTTGGTTCGATGTTGTTGCTTTTTTTTTTACTTTTTTCTTCGTTTCTTTTCGGTACAGTCGTGTTTTTTCACTTCTCTCTGTCTCTCGTAGTGCATTGTCTCGCGTAAGCTCGGGGCCTATCCCCTAGAGGCGAGCATTCGCTGCTCACGAAGAAAGTAAATCCCGAGTCGTACAATACCGATCGAAAAGAAAAAAAAAGGAAAACTTTTTCGCCAAGCTGGACAGCCCCCTCGATAACATCGCCAATCAAGCGTGTGCTTCGCCCCTTTTTTCTATCGTTGCCGAAGCTTTCTGCCGAAATGACGGATGGAATTTCCATTTCGCAAATGCCGCACGGGGTATTTCACGAAATTACGGAGAGGTGAAAGTTTTTTTTTTCTACAAAAAAAAGAACGATAATTACGAAAGTGACAATGATTTTTCCGGGGGAGAACGTGACGCAGGTTTAACCTTCTCAGCTATATTTTCCGAAAGTTTTCTCGATGGGATGCAGGCGAAAATGATCCACCGGATGGACACGAGAACAAAGTCGCGGAGTTTGAGCAATTGCTTACGCGCTTTAATTTGCAACGCTTCAGTTCCAACTACGAATGAACGATCAGCCACGAAGAAAAGAAAAAAAGCAGTGAATTTTTCCGTCGGTGCAACGAAAGTCGTCCACCCTGGGCGAGAATGAATTGCAGTGAAAAAAAATACAGGACGTATGAATAGAGGCTAAAAGTCTATAATGAATCGCGAATTCGCATCTCCACTAAATAACGATCGTTCTCCACTCGTGCCAAGGACCCTGTCAATCTTCTCTTCCACTTCCCGTTCTTCCACTTTCGCGTGGCCCAAACATTCTTCGCAACGAAACTCGCTGCGACACTTGGCTCTTGATACGTATTAGCGGTAAGGTGGCTCGACCCCCAAACTCATCACCCCAAAAATTAACTCCCTAGTTACTTTTTAAGAACTGGGAGGAAAATAAAATTCCCGGTTACGTCTTGAAGACTGAGAGAATGTAAAGGCCCCAGTTATTTTCGAGGGCTGGCGAAAATTAACCCCTAGTTACGTTTAATAACTGGGGGAAATCAACTCCCTGGTTATCCTTTGAGGCCTGGGGAAATCAATTTCCTAGTTACCTTTTACAGACATGGGAAAATGAGCACCCTGGTTACTTCTCGAGGACCGGGGAGATAAGCTCCCCAGTTACTAGAATTCAAGTAAAATGAACCTGGTTGCTTTTTTGACGACTAGGGGAAAAATAAACTCTCTAGTTACTTTTTTATGGCTAGGGAAAATTACAAGTTATTTTTCGGGAACGGTAAAAACATTGACTGCATAGTTACTTTTCGGGGACAATAAATTTGGGCGTCGCGCTACTCCACCGCAACAAACTCTAAAAACAAAAAGTTTATGAATATCATGATTTATCGGTATTGCAGGGCCCTTCCCAGCGCAATTTCAATAAGCCGCCCTTATCATTGTTTTCGGACCTCCGTGCGTTATCGCCGAGGGCTCGCGAAGATTCGAATTGCAGCGAAAAGGATTTTTGCCACACGTAAAAAATCCTCTTCTTTTCCTTCTCTTCATCGCGCGAGTTTTTTTCATTCATCCCTTACGCGTGCTTTCGTTGACCGAAAAATTCGTTTTTTTTTTCTCAATCGAACGTAAAAACGAATTCGGCGGAAACGAGACGCTTACGCGGCGCAACGAGAGAAAAATAAAGCACTCGTCACGGCCGAGCTGACGAAAAAAAAACCTTCGCCAAACGTGCGCATCCTTCTGTTCCTTTTTTTTGTCGTTTTTCGGTTCTTTTTTTATCAAACAACCAACACTGAGTATGAGATCATAGGTGAAGGCTCCTCATCGACACGAATATTCGTCGTGTACGCGGCAACGAGGAGAGAGGGAGGTCTCGCGCAACGAAACACCGGTCGATCGATAATTACGAAGGCGAGGGGCCGCGAGATGATAGAACGCTAAGATGAAGTCACTTCCGGTTTGCGCGCGAAATATTCTCGCGCTTCCACGCCGAAACAAATAATACTATCCGCAGATTATTTCGCACCGTGTGTGTAACAAATTCGTCGTATTTACGTAAAACAACACGTGTAGCACAAGGCGGGCGTAAATTCATTCGTTGAGAAATTCAAACTCGTACGGGAGTTGCGCGATGGTGTCGCGACCCCGGGCATTGCGAGGGGGGGGTTTGGGCTTGGGGGTGCGGAGGGTGAGCAGAGCGCGAGCGAGAAATATCGAGATTCATTTTGCCTCGCGTTGCTGCACTGTCGGACAGCAACGTTTGCGCATGCCCGCGCATACGACGTACGCGGTGAACGCGCGCACGTTAAATATCGAGCAACGGTGTGTCGAACACCGTGCGACAAACAAACAAAATATGGCGTCGCACTCTGCGTAATTGCCGTTCTCGAAGGTTTTTGCGACTTTTTACGCGATCATAATGTTGAAGTTTTTCTTTTCGGTCCTTTAGGGTTTTAAAGTTTCATTAATTTACAACCACTACTTCATTTCATACTCGGCTCGTGTTTTCTCTCTCTCTCTCTTGCTCTCTTACGGTGTCTCTCTCACGCTCACGCTCACGCTCACGCTCTCTCTCTCTCTCTCTCTCTCTCTATCTCTATCTCTCTCTCTCTCTCTCTCTCTCTCTCTCTCTCTCTCTCTCTCTCTCTCTCTTGCTGTTTCTAGGATATTCCACACGTTCGCGCGAGTTCGTCGATTCAGACGGGAGTGTAGTTGCCCTTTGGCTTGTAAAATAACTGGCCGCGTCGCAGACGCCTCGTGATCTCGCTCAACAGGAGGCTCTTCTCCTTCCTTATCTTCGTTAACACGCCGCGATTCTCCTGCGCTCGTCGCGACAAATACGGCAATACTTCCTTCACGGGTCCGTACGGGATGTACTTGTAGGCCGAATAACCCGATTGACCTGCAAACATTTTTCGTCGTTTAGTTTGTTTTTCTTTCTCCCAATCTTCGGCGAGCTGGTCGAAGAAATTGACACTTCGGCTGTACTTCCGAATAGCCGTTATCTCCGATTGAGGTGAAATTTTGCACAGATGTTTCATTCAAGGGGCCAGTCCACTTTGAACATTTCAAAAAATCGATAGCAAGCAAGACTTGAAGGAATCGACGGTGATGAGCAATCAGAAGGGATTTTGTACGGTGCAGGAATTGCCGATTGAGTTGAGTAAGAGTTTTTCATAGTATAAACTTCGAACGCGTTTTTTCTCGAAACAACGTTTTCAAAATCTAGCTCCATCGTATCTCTAAAACTAATAAACCGATTCTCTTTAAATTTGAACCACATATTGTAAACATGATTTGCAAGAAGATGACCCTCGATGGTTTTAAACTTTTTATTTTTACCCTTTTTTTTGCGAAAAACGCGTTTTTTGACTTTTTTCGTTTTTCATCTGCCATTTTTTTATTTTTTGATAATACTTTATATGCGAGAGTCATTTTGTAGCTGGTGTCATACTGAATCTAATGGATTTTGATTTGTTTGTTTCAGACAAGCCGTTGCCGAGTTCTGATGGAGCTACCTATCCCACCTATTTTTGAGGCGTTACGTTAAACTATATTTTTTGTACTTAAAAATGAATAAAAATTAATTTTTTTTTTAGTGTATTTCAAGACTTCATTTATCAAGCCCAACAACTTTTATATTCAAATATTTTATAAAATCCTCAAAAAAAAATCGCGAAAATAGCCTTTTTTCGTGGCTCCAAAGTGGACTGGCCCCTTAAGGCCTTAGGCCACAGTAACGGGTATCAAATCGTGTGCGAATTTAACAATTTTTTTCGTATGAAAAAGTGATTCACTGATAAAATTAATTACACATCTGTTTAGAATGAATATCAAGCTGTTATAAAATATGTATATATTTTTTTCGATGTACAAAATGGCTGACTACTCGAAACTTCTCGAAACAGCTTTTTTCCAATTGGCGTGACAAATAACTTCAACAATTTTCACTCAATTTACTTCAGATTTAAAAGTTATGTTCCTAATTGCATTTTGCAGAGAAGTACGTACGGAATTTCTGATTAATCGAAAACTTTTCATTTTATGAGCAGTTTATGAGCAGTTGTAACGAAATTTTTCACTGAAAATTCATTTCTTAAGTTCAAATACCTACAACTGTTGAATAAAACAATATTTTTTAAATTCCGTACGTACTTTAGGTATTCTAATGTAGATTGACGAGAATTTTTGTTTTTTGTTGTAGGTACAAAATTGTGGATGCTAAGTGTCACACTGCGGAGTGGATAAAAAAAAAGATAACAAAAGAAAATATTAGTAGTCGGCCATTTTGTATAACGAAAAAAATATATATATATTTTTTCTAACAGCTTGATATTCATACTAAATAGATGTGTAATTAATTTTATGAGTGAAGCACTGTTTCATACGAAAAAAATTGTTTCAATTCGCACATGATTTTATACCCGTTACTGTGGCCTAAGGCCTTAATATATAAAGACATCCCCTCAAGGGATTTTTGGCGCATTCCAATAGTTTACAAGATATCAAATTTGTTTGGTTTTTTGGGTTTGTTTCAGTTTCTTTCTTTGTGTGTGTGTGCTTGGGTTTGTTTCTTGGGGTTATATAACTATACTTGCGGGGGAAAGCGCAGCACACTAGCCACCGGTAAAGTCGGAGGGGGATATCGATCGACCGTAGCGAGCGATATAGATATACTCGTGCGGGCTAAAAAATAAACTTTCAAATTCGATTTCTCGTGAACTATTAGAATGCGCCAAAAATCCCTTTGGGGGATGTCTTTATATATGAAGTGGAACATCTGTGAAAAATTTCAGCCAAATCGGGAGTAACAGCTTTTCGGAAGTCCATCCGATACTTCCGGTGGGTTCGCAACCCTCCAGTTGCCTTTTTAATAACAATGTGGCTTTGTTACGTCCCAGCCTTCACTTGGTTTCTCCTTCGAGGCTGCGAGTAAGACCCCTCTCATAAATTCGGTTGTCGTTGGGTATGTTTATGCGTGAGGACCTACGCGCGACGCTTTCGCTTTTGGTATCGTAGTACGTTTCGGCTATCGCTTCGCGTCAACAGGGTTGTTACGCATTGACTCAGAAATTCCCTGACTTTTTGACGTTTTCCATACAGGTTTTGCACACAACCCAGATTAGAGTCAAATATAAAACACTTTGTTTTCATCGAATATATTTATTTTCAAGTTAAGGACCACAAATTAAGTCTCGTTTCAACCATACTAGTATTTGTGAATCTTACAAACGATACGGGAAAAATTATATACGTAGAAATAGCAATGAATCACTTTTGTGAAAAAAAAAACATATCGTTTTTAACCGACTTAAAAAAACAAAGGAAATTCTCAATTCGATCCTTCTATTGAAAAATTATGTTGAACTGGATAACATAATTTTTTAAAATATCATTTATACGGAAATGTTAAAAATTGAAATAATTTTTTTTTACTGAAATTCGAAAAATAATTTGAACATTGTAAAGTAAAAAAACACATTAAAAGCAAATACAGAACCTGTTCTTTATTATGAACAGACATTTTTATGCCGGTGACAATAAATAAAAAATAAATATAAACACTTATCTATAATAATAATGATGTGGTTGTGTATCGACAGATCGATTGCAAATGTATAGAGCTTTACAGTAAATTCGTGTTCAGTTTTTTTTTTTAATTTCCAATGTTTGGCACTGACATAACATTTTTGGGCTCTACTGCTCTACTGCTAAAAAAGAACTGCTAAAAATTCTACTGCTAAACGGGCTCTACTTCTAAAAGCTCTACTGCTAAAAAAGAACTGCTAAATGCTGTAGTGCTAAATGGGCTTTAGTGCTAAAACTGGACTGCTAAATAGACTCTGGTGATAAAAGCAGCGAGTGTCAACTGCTAAAACACAAAAGGGTATGTTTTTGAAAAGTTTTATTGGAAATCATTGAAAATCATTAAAACGCAAAGAAACCCAAAGAAACCCAAACAAAAACTCAAAGAAACCCAAATAAACTCAAGAAAAATTTGTCGGTAGGTATTTCTAACTTTTAAAGTTCCTGACGTCACAGGAGTACAAATGAGGTGTCTACGCACGCACCCCGCCGAGTGCAGCACAATGGCGCCGATGGCAAGGTAAGTTTTCTAAGAAAAATCCCAAAAAAACGTCAAAAAACCGCAAAAAGTACAGTATAACCTTCATCAGTGGGACTTATATTAGCCCTTTGCCAGAAGCTAGTTTGAGCAGTTCGGTTTTAACAGTGGAGCTCATTTAGCAGTACAGCTTTTAGCAGTGGAGCCTTTTAGCAGTAGAGCCCGACCAAGCTTTTTTGTGTATACTGAAGAATAAAATAAATATTAAAAATATACAAAAATATTTATTTTTATACTGTTCAGTTTGTTTGTCAAGTTTGTTTCATTTTTCGTATTTCTCGCAAAACGTAAATTCTGAGAAGATACCAGAGAATTTCCCAAATTCCCTGACTTTTTCCTGATTATTCGAGCAGGAAAGAAATTCGCCGAGGTTTCCCGGTTTTCCCTGTTTTCCATATGCGTAACAACCCTGGTTAAAGAAATGTAGGTTTTTGGTCGATGAATGAGGGTGCTGCTATCGTGCGTATTTACCATGGTGGTTTCAAGAAAGAGAGAGAACAAAGTAAAGACTGTGACGTAACATCTTTATGGGGTTGAACTTTGTATCGTCGGAATGCAACGAAAATCCTCTTCAATTCCTTATTTTCATTGGAATCCAAAATCACACTTTGCAGATTTAGGTTGTCGATCGTTAACTAAGAATCCTAAAAAATGTGTGCGTGATTTTCGTAGCTCAAATCTGCCACCGGAGATATGAGAAATTGAAAAAAAATCATTTTCGCTGCCTCCTAACGATGCAAACTTCAACGTCGTGTATTTTGGTCCGATTGTTCCCGCTCAATTTCGTCAGAATATATTTTGCACACTCCCGTTTCCGTTCTTATCTCAATCATGAGGTTTTCATCGTCAAAATGCAACGAAAATTCACTTATTCGATACATCAACTTATCATTTACAGTTTTTGGGCAATTTTATCCTACGAAAATCACTCAATCGTTCGTCAAGATTTTTTTTCGATTGTCCAGCGTTAATTTACAAGAAAAAAACACTTTCGATAAGAAAAACAATGGATTTTCATTGGGTCCTAGGATGCAAGCTTTAACGTAATTGGCCAGTTCGTTTTGATTTCGCAAAATAATCAAATCAAATATGGATGATTTACCGAGAGGGAAAGTCAAATAGTCGCACATTCCCAGTAGCTGACCAAAGCATATGACCTTGTCCTCCGGCGAGATACCAATTTCCTTCATTCTGCAAAACAAAGTGCGCACGTCAGATTCGTGCACAATGATTCTTCGCTCTCCGCATCGTAAACTCGGAGCGATTAGACTTGGTTGGAAAAATTACTTCTCTATCGCGAAGCGTACGGTGTCCTCGTTGTGCGAGGCAACCATAATACCGATCTTTTTCGGATCCTCTCCCTTGTCTTTGTATTGTTTCATTCTGCGCAAGCACTCCATGAGGGTTTTGTGATAAGACTCGGTCGTCGCCTCGTAAGTTGGATTTGTGGGATCGGCGTATCCCATAGCCGCAGCTCGCGCTCGCTCCTGGAATAAAATCAAACGCATTTTTCCAGGGATCTTCGTTTCATGCGGTCGAAGCCACGCATTACCGTTGTATTCGATGAGAAATATTGAGAACTTGGGACTGTGAGCGACAGATTTGTTTTCTAGAATATTTAATGTTCAGTTTAATATTGGTTTTTTTTAGTAACGTCGAGAGGTGCTGAAAAAACTTGAATGTCATTTTAACACGTTTGAGGATCTGGAGGAACTCTCCAGATAATTGCAAAACTTTCGAGCACTGGATAATTGCCAAATAATGTTAGAATAATATAGTTCATTCCAATTATTATTTTACGAAGATATTATATAGCTCTGTATAATTAATTATATTATTCTAATATAATTACTATTATAATTTGTAATAAAATTTACCTCACACTACTGACCCAAGAATTATAATCTTTGTTCTCATAAAATAATTCTCAAAAATTCTTGACCGTAAACAAAATTATACGTTATCCGTTTTATTGGGTTAGAAGTCGGAGGTGAATTTGAAAAATCCGTTTCTTAAGAAAAAAAAGGATTATTTGTTTTTAAAATTTTACACTGTTAAATTTATGAGTGAGAAGAGAAAAAAAATCGCGACAATTGGAAATTTCGAAGCTCTTGAGCGACCCCTAAATATTCATTGGTCGGCTAGAGCATTCGCGGGCTTAATTAAAATATGATAAAGCGCAAAATTCGTGGGTGAGAAGTGAACGAAAAAAAAATCGCCTTTTAAAGGGGTCTTCTCACTTTAGACGCTAAAAAAGGCTATGTTCATAATTTTACTATAGGATTATATTATAGATATTGATATCAAAAATGTTACACTTAATAAATACACTTTCGAGATAGAAAAAAAATTATCTATTTAAGTCACTGATTATAGACGAAAATGGTAGGTCTGCGCTGTTCATAAAATCTCGGAGATGGATCATCCGAAGAAAAAAAATGAAACGATTTTAAATTCTGTATGTTAATGGCTATAGCGCATATCATACGATTTTTTATATATATGCAAAAATAACAAAATGGCGGACATTTTTCGAAAAAACGTGTTTCCTCACCGTTTTTGGTGAAAAAAAATACTAAATATCAAAATTTAGAAAAATCCTTTATATGCGCTATAGCTATAGTTGTAAAGAATATGTGGTTGAAATTTCATCGGTTCAATAGTTTCGAAGATTTTATCAACAGCCGTCGAAAAACGTTGTTTCGAGAAAAACGCGTTCAAAGTTTGTTTGGGTTACATAAATACATTAAAAAATTTAAATGTATTTCGATAATGTATTTATTAAGTGTAACAACTTTTATATCAATATCTATAATATAAACCTATCAAAAAAAATCATGAAAATAGCCTTTTTTTAGCGTCTAAACTGAGAAGACCCTTTAATGAAAATTTGAATGCTTGGGAAGCTTGAGGGACCTCTAAATATTTTTTGACCGCTAGCAGCTGTCGCGACAATTTTTTTTTTAAGTAGATAATTGGATGGTAAGTAAAAGGAAAAAAATAGAGCTCGAATTTGTGCCACCCCAGTATGCGTGTGTGTGTGTGTGTGCGTGCGTGTGTGTAAATACAGGGTGCCCCTCTTATCTCTGCCACCCGAAATAACTCGGTAATCATCAACATCACAAAAAAATGTTTCAGACAAAAGGTGTACGGTGTAAAGGGGGCCATCAAATGCGACCAATTTTTTTTTTCGGTGGAGGCGCACGCACACATTGAAGGTCACCTCCACTTTTTTAAATGGAATGGTACATTTTGTTCAACCATCTTGTGGAGCACTTCAAACCGCATAAAAAAACATTTGTCCATAATTACCGAGATATTTCGGGTGGCAGCGATAAGAGGGACACACTGTATATATATATAAATAAATAAATAACTTTATATATATATATATACATATATTAGGGTGATTCGTTTCAGGGTAACTTTTTTTTTTGACCCATCGTGCCCGAAAACCTTTAGTTGGTACCCAAAAACGAACTTTCGTTTATACGTTCGTTTAAACGTACTTTCGTATATATATATATATATATATATATATATATATATATATATATATATATATATATATATATATATATATATATATATATATATATATATATATAGTTATCACGTTATTTATTTATGTACGATATTTATAATATCTGAAAGCCCACAGTAGTTCCTGCCTTATCATCGAATCCAACCGTAGCACGAGGCTGCATTGCTTTAGGCATCGAATAATTAAGTTCAATGTGTTTGGAAAATCTGTCGGACCTGTTCGATATAAGCGCCGCGAACAATTTTCGCGCCGAAGTAAAAGTTCTGACGCTCTGCCTGTTCGAGGTCGGTCTTCACCTCATTGAATGCTTCCTGAAGATAAGTCTGATACGTATTGAAGACGACAGCCTAGGACAAAATAGACCAGGGTCACAGCCTCTGAGTGTTCTTTCCTCGCCGCTCTTAAGCTCTGCAATAATAGACACGTGAAAACAGTACTTGACATCGGTCACAGGAATTACCTTCTTCGTATTGTACTTGCGCATCATCTCCAACGTCAGCCGTGAGATCGCAGGCTGAAAATACGTTTGCTCCGCGTCGATCATTATACGAACGTCCAATTTGTCAGCAACCTGATACGAGACATTCCCGTTCGCGTTATATTCCTCGATCGTCGAGATTACTTCGCAATGGTGAAGAACGAAAATGAAGACTCACGGAAACGATATTGTTGAGTCGCCTTATCATATTCCTGAACATCTCTTCCTCCTTGGGCGTCAGCTGAGACATTAGCTGGACCATTTTTCCAGTCTTTATGTCCGGCACTTGGAAGGTCTCGCTCAGCTCGTAATTCTCGTCGAGAATACCGCTCCAAGGGAACAAGTGGATTACGCTGTGAACATCCGTGAATTTTCGAGTTACCGTTCGGCTCGTCTCGTGTTTTTCTTATTTCTAATTCCTACACAGTGGCGAAGTTTGCATCGTTGGAGCGCGACAAAAGTTGATTTTTTTTCTTCATTTCTCTATCTTAATCCTTGGCAAAAATCTTTTTCTGCAGATTCAAGTTGGTGTCCTCCGACAAGGATTCGGGAAAACGTTCTAGTGACTTTTCGTCGTCCAAACAAACCGAAATGAACAAATCTGGGCATTAAAAAAACATTCGATTTAAAATTGTAAAAATTGAATTTGGGGTGCAGCAATTTGACTGAGGTAGAAAAAATTTCAATGAGCATGCAGAAAATTGAGTTCGAGATTCACAAAATTCAATCAAAAATTTATAAAACTGGATCATTGCAGAAAAGTTAATGAAGAATGCTAAAAGTTGAAGTTTCGGAAAATTGGATTGAAAAATCGCTGAGCAAACTTTGAAAAACATTTCCGAAACGAAAAAAAACGTCAAAGAATCCGCGAAAAACCGCCGAAAGAGGCCAAAAAGATTAAGGGGCTATGCCAGTGTGACACATTCAAAAAATCGATTTTTTTTTGCCTTTTTCGACCGTTCATACTTTCAAGAATATCATCATCATTTATATCAATATCATTTTATCTTGCAAAAATCGATAGTTAAATCTTGAAACGCGTTTTTCTCGAAATGAGATTTTTCAAATTTGCTGACATTGTAACTCAAAGAGCAATTATCCGATTGACTTGAAATTTGAACTGAGCACTCTTGAATATATTTACTCTACAATGACGTAGAATATTTTTGATTCGATAAAAATTGACGATTTGGCATTGAAAAAAACGACCATTTTATAGGCAAGAAAACACTTTTTTTTCATAACTACGCCATTTTGTTAGATTTTGATATTTTTCGAAAATCCTACGTCATTGTACAGGAAATACCTTCCAGTTTAACGACATTTTTTCCTTTTTCGGTTTCAGCTACTCAATCGGCCGGAATCATGTCAGCAGCGGAAGAACTTTTTTTTGAGCCTCCGAAGGCAGCGCCCAAGTCGCTTGGATCTCAATATTTTTCTATGAAAAAATTATCCAATATAGGTCAAATATAGCCAAATATATTCTTAATTTTCCGAACCATTTAATTGAGTACTGTTCTTCCAAAAAATTCCCGAAAATCACCCAAATTTTCAGCGTTCACACTGGTATAGCGCCTTAAGGCGATAAAAAAAAAAGGATTTTTTTCACCGCGATCCAACGACGCAAACTTGACCATCGTGAATTCCTAGCGACGGCGACTGGACTTTCCTGTGGTCCCTGATCGGAGGCGGGGGCACATCGATTCACGTAACGCTACTTCACAAGCTTCTCAAGGTAAACTAGGCCAAGGGGCATGAGAAACTGAAAATAAGGCAACTCGTCGAAACAGCGAAAACCAAATGAAATTGCGAAAAATGCAAATACATCTATGGGACAAGGTAAAAGAAAAACGTAACTGCGTGTAATACCAGTTGTTGCATGCTTCACGTGGCGTTGCATCAAAGCACTACGAATTACGACATTTTTGTTTGTTTGTCAAACGTATGTACAAATTTCTTACTTTCTGCGTATCCAAGAACGCGGTACGATCAACGACGTTATCATGAAATGTAAAAGTTGAAAGATTTGAGTAAAAATGTACGAAGTATTGGGTCATTAGAAAACGGACACCACCCACGTGTCTCGTTGTACAATGTTATTTGCCTGATTTTTATTTGCACGAATATGTTAGTACGGAGGGATGGTTAGGAAGAAAAATCGTTTGAATCAGAAGCTCGCATGATGCCACCTCGTCATTTTATTTCGTTGAAGTTTCCTCTGTGAGGCAGTCGGCATTGAAAATCCAACTTCCTGGCCAGAAAAACTTCGTGAACAAATCAAGGGATCATCACAGTGTAAGATTTTCGAAAAACCGATTTTCTGTGCTTTATCCGTCATGTTGTTGAATTTTTGGGGCGACATTCGAATAATTTCGGTCGCTACAGTTTCTTAGAGAAAGTGACTCGAGCAGCGGCGTGTAGTACAGTCGTGCTGTCTACACTAGGGGATGAAAGGGGGTGGGGGTGTATTAATGCCAAACTACAACCCCTAGGAGGTCGGCGCCGTGAGACAAAATGTGCAGAAAAATCCAGGCTTTAGTTTTGTCCACAGCGCCGAAGTCGTGGAAGTTCATTTTGGGGGTGAAAAAGTGGGGTAAAATTTTGACAAATCAGTTTCAATTCAATAACTCTTTAGAAAAAAATCATACGCTTTTGGTTCAAATGGGAACGTTATAGCCCTTGAAAAGATGCGTCGATCACGTACTTGATCATCACTCTCCGATAATATCTTCAACGCCAAAAAAATGGTTAAAATGCAAAAAAAATTGTTCATTGAATAACTCAAAAACAATCGATTTTTCGGGTATGGTTCAAATGTACGAAATGTAGAGAATAATTTTCTCTGTATTTTCGTTTCTATGGACCACCCTTGAATTTTGATTTTCCAACCCCTCTCGGGGGTTGAAAATTCAAAATGAAATTCTGGGAAAACTATTGGCCGCACGAATTCGCCGCCGTGGAAGAATTTGTAGTTTGAACCCTCAGCTACATTTTTGTCCACAGCGCCAAACTCGTATCTCTTTATTTTCGGTCAAGGGTTTTCCCGGAATTTCATTTTGAATTTTCAACCCCTGAGAAGGGTTCGATAAAGCAAAATTCAAGGGTGGTCCATAGGAACGAAAGTATAGAGAAAATTATTCTCTACAGTTCGTACATTTGAACCATCCCCGAAAAATCGATTGTTTTCGAGTTATTCAATAAACAATTTTTTTGTTTATACTTCAACTACACTTTTCGGGGTGAAGATATTATTGGAGAGGGATGATCAAATACTCGATCGACGCGTCTTTTCAAGGGCTACAACGTTCCCATTTGAACAAAAATTGTATGAATTTTTCCTAAAGAGTTATCGAATGAAAACTGATTTTTCAAAATTTCAACCCACTTTTTCACCCCCAATATGAACTTCCACGTCTTCGGCGCTGTGGACAAAAATAAAGCCCGGATTTTTCTGAACATTTTGTCTCCCGGCGCCGCCCTCGTGGGGTTTGTAGTTTGGCATTAATCCACCCCCATTTCCTTCCATCCCCTAAAAAAGCCCTACACCCCGATTTTTAGGCAAACTTGGATTTAGCACCTGCGCCACCTACAAAATCTTTTTCAAGCTATCCGTCTATGATTTTAAAACAACATTTTTCACGCCATTCTTCATCTTGCTATGAAAGCTTTTTTTTAACGAAAAACTGCCAAAAAATGAGCTGAATTCGATACTTTTTTTTTCAAACCGCCGCCATTTTGTCAATTTTGATGAAAAAAAAATCAAACCGATTAATAATGTTTTTACAAATTTTGTTCCCGATAATATTTACAGCCACAACCGTGTACACCGTGAGGACTCTTTTTTTTTCGAAGACATTTTAAACCATTGAAAAAAATGTAAAAAAAATAAAAACAAACGTTCGAAAATTTACTTTCTCTTCTTCACGAGTGCTTTGATTCGGCATAAAAAAATCAGACTGATCAGCGTAGTTTAGTCATCGGAAAAAAAATTGCGAAAATCAGTTATTTTTCGACCAGTTGCACTGTGATGAGCCCTCAAAACGATGAGCTAGCCACGTGCGATTTTCTAATACGCACAATTTTCCATTGTGATTATTGTGAGACGAGGAGAGATGAGAGATCGTTTCTTGTGTGCCGAAATTATTGTCCCCGTAGTTGAGCTCGGAATGTCGTTCGTGAAAACTGTAAACGTACCCCTCTTTGTCCGATTGTATCTTATCGAGGAATTTCTGTACCGGCGCGGCGTCGGTGATGTGAGCCTCTTCGAATTTCTTCTTGAAGTCGTCCGGTTTCGCGTGATGGGCCAATACGGCACCCTCGCCGCCAACCACGTCCGACATGTACTGACGGGCTCGCATGATAACCTCGGACAACTGAAGCTGCAAGGATATAGGCAACAAAAAAAGATTTCATTAATCGGCAAGAACAGATCGAGTTCTCATTCGTGCGGTCGATTTTTCTATGAAAAAATTATTTAATATAGGTCAAATATAGCCAAATATATTCTCAATTTTCCGAAACATTTAATTGAGTACTTCGCTTCCAAAAAATTTCCGAAAATCACCCAAATTTTCAGCGTTCCCACTGGTATACACACTGGTATCGAATCGATAGATACACTATTCAAGAATATTTTTACAAAGTTACAGAAGCCAATTGTAAATATTTTCGAAGATACAAGGCCAAAAGCAGAGAAGCGATTGATATTTTATATTGATATTTCTTCCCGTTGAAAGACTTGAAGCGCGTTTTCTCCAGTTTTCATTTTCACGATTTTTGCATATTGGCGGGCTTGATAGCAAAAAAACTGAACGACCTATTGAATCAGACCAAAGTTACTCTTTTTCGATACGAAAATCTCTTCTAAGTGAATTAAAAATGTGGTTGAAAAAGTATTTTTAAATAACTCTTATAGCACGTTAAAGTGTTTTTTCAACACATTCTTTTTTACCTGAGAAAAGTTATAATTTCACGGTTTTTTCAGCTTTTTCTTTATTCACACGGAAGAAGAATATGTGGCAATTGAAATTTTTATTGTTTTTTTTTTGTTCCGTCAAGAATCACGAGCTGCATCTTTGCCGCCGATTGGGGACTGCAGTGGCAAGACGCACATGGAATAGGCTGATAAATCTGCAGTCTTTTATTGTTTCATGTTGAAACATTTTTTTTATACATGTCAAATATACATGAAAAAATACCTCAATGTTTACTGGGCTCACTTGGTTTTTTTCCCTTCTTAAAAAAATTCCCTCTAAATAAAGGCTTCCGCCTTTATTTAGAATTTTAATTATTCCTCAAGGTATTCTCTGATAAAAGTTACTTAACATTAATTCGTTTGTGTCTATATATATATATATATATATATATATATATATATATATATTTATATATATATATATATATATATAAATTAAGAATGTATTGTTGTGTAAATGTTATTGTAATTTATCGGTCATTCTAATTCTAAGTTTAAGAATAGTGTAAGCAAAGCAAGGTGGGAAGGAACGGAGAATGTAAAAGCCCGAAAGGGTATACAAGTGGAATAAAGCATTATATAAATTAAGAAGAAAAAAAAAGAATAAAACTTATTTTCATTAAATTTAATGAAATTTGATTTAAAAAATAATTCAAATTACGAAATCTTCACGATCTGATAATAAAATAAATAGTCAATAAAAAATACTGATTAATATTGTTGAAAAAATAATCTTTTATTACAAATGTAGGAGGAAAACAAATATACACTGTTTGCATTTTTCAATATATATATATATATATATATATATATATATATATATATATATATATGCATGTATATATTTTTATGAATTAGCCATAGTTTTATCAAGTATTGCCCAATTTTGAGTTCTTCATTGCAATAAAAAGCATATTTGACTTTTACTAACCAGAAGCTGTGGCCGTCCGAGAGCGGTCAATTTGACCGCGGTGAAGCCAACGCCCATCGAGGCACCTGTACAATACAATTGACCGTGTGGTTATCCCAAGACTGTCGACACAACTAGACACGGTTTGATCACCCATAATAAATGATAAAGCTGGATCATGTGCGTGTCGGATCACGAAGTACAGTTCTGTAGCTCATAAGTACGTGTAATTGTAATATTGAATATTCTGACGTGAAGGTAGTGCAGGCTAAGTAGTCAAAAAAGATTTTGACTATTAAACTGTTCCAAGTCTCCCATTTTATTATTGACAAGAGAGATATTTTTTGTACACAAAAATACACCGTGTATTTACAAAGACAATGTGCTTCAACACAGCAAATTTGTTGCTGTCATTTCCCGATCGAATATAACTTTGCAAACGATTTATTTTGCTGTTTTCGTAAATGATCAGAAGGACACAGGGACACTACGAAATTGTGAGGGTTCGCAGTGTCTACAGCACCCTAAAGGAGGCACATAGGGCTTGAGGCAAGGAAGGGAATGAGGATTCTCACCGGGATTAGGATCAACTTGACCACTATTTTCGAAGCGATAATCGGGATATTTCTGTCGTAACAGCTCACGATCGTCGTCTGCAAATGCGAATCCAATGATTGACATGAGATTGAACTTTGATACTGAATCGTTGGAATGCAACGAAAATGATTATTTTTCAATTGCTCGAATTACTTCTGGCAAATCTTTGTTAGGAAAAAGCCTTAATCATTTTTCAGGTTGCTTATTGAGAAATCAAGGATTTAACTGTTTAAGGCCTTAGGCCACAGTTGTGGGTATAACATCATGTGCGAATTTAACAATTTTTTTTCGTATGAAAAAGTGTTTCACTCGTAAAATTAATTACACATCTATTTAGTATTAATATCAAGCTGTTAGAAAATATATATATATTTTTTTTCGATGTACAAAATGGCCGAGTACTCGAAACTTCTCAAAACAGCTTTTTCCCATTGGCGTGACAAATAACTTCAACAATTTTCACTCGATTTACTTAAAATTTAAAAGTTATGTTCCTAATTGCATTTCGCAAAGAAGTACGTAGGGAATTTCTGATTAATCGAAAACTTTTCATTTTATGAGCAGTTATAACGAAATTTTACACTGAAAATTAATTTCTCAAGTTCAAATACCTACAACTTTTGAATAAAACAATATTTTTTAGATTCCGTACGTACTTTTCTAGGTATTCTAATGTAGATTGACGAGAATTTTTGTTTTTTGTTCTAGGTAAAAAATTGTGGATGCTAAATGTCACGCCGCGGAGCGCCTAAAAAAATATAAAAGAAAATATTAGTAGTGGGCCATTTTGTACATCGAAGAAAAATTCTAACAGCTTGATATTCATATTGAATAGATGTATAATTAAGGGGTTACCCCCACTTGCGATTTTGAAAAAATCGATTTTTTTATTGCATTTTTTTGAAGTATAAGTATGTGAGAATATGTCCTGAAAATTTCAAGTCGATCCGAACAAAATTGACTGAGATATGAGCGTTGAAAGAGAAGAATCCGCGTTGAAAGAGCGTTGAAAGAGAAACTTTAAACGCGTTTTTCTCAAAATGACATTTCCGAAGTCGGTGACCAAGATTACTCGAACACTAATGAACCGATCTTCTTGAAATTTTGCAGGCTTATTTAATACATAAAAATGTAGTCTTTAATCGTTCGATTTTTTTTTTCGAAAAAAATGGCCGTTTTATAGCCAAAAAACGGCCGTTTTTTTTTCGTTAAAATCGAACCATTAACTTTGACTGTCCGCCATTTTGTGAAAAATGAATATTTTTTAAAATCCTTCGATTAAAGACTAGTTTATACTTATATTTGACTAAATCCATCCGCATTTTTTTTCCAGATGATCCACTTCGCCGCAATGTTGGTCACCGCAAACCGTGTATATAAAAACATCATTTCATTGACGGCCATTTGCCACTAAACAATGTAATATTTTTCAATAAAAAAATTACTGAAAGTTCTTCAAGATGTGTTCTTTAAGATGGTATATTGATCGATTAAAAAAGTTTTGTAGTTTTCTTTAAAAAAAATTCATGAAAAAGGCCTTTTTTGCGCTACAAGTGGGGGTAACGCCTTAAAGGGTGAGATGCAGTCAGAATTTTCAAAAAATCGATTTTTTAAAACATTTTCTTGAAGTATGATGTTTCGAAAATATTCCCTCAAAACGTCAAGTCAATCCGATGAATAGTTTCCGGGATATCCCACAATAAGTGAAGGGGCCACGTCTATTCTCAACGTATAGACGTGGCTGACAAACGCGCAAACGATAATACCCGGGAAGGCAGAATGCTTCGAAGACAACAACAAATTGATATTTTGGAAGCTTCCACATCGGCGGAAGCCCTATTGCATGGGCCGGGAATTGATGATTCGATGTAAGTCATTTTTTAATCAGTACTTCTATACATAAATCAAGTGTAAAATTGGAAAACTCTTTCCGAAATGTTCAAAAATGTATTACTCAAAAACTATGAACTTTAGCACAATTTTATAAAGAATACTTTCGTTTTAAAATTGCCCAAAACATTTTTAAAAAATAATTCATCCCGAAAAACTTTAATTTTTTGAAAAATTGTTTTAACAATTGGTTACAAACAATTGAATGCTCGACTTTTCGGCTTATAATTGTCATATTCGGATTTAGCGGATCAAAATACATTAAAAAAGTTTAGCTTCATAAATCGAGCTCAAAATTTTACGAACATATAATACCGTATCCACATTGAAAAACTTTAAACGCGTTTTCCTCGAAACTATGTTTTTCATGTCGGTGACTACTATAGTTGAAAAACCACTGGATGGATTTCGATGAAATTTGGTGTGCTTATTAATTAAAAAATAATCCTTAATCGAAGGATTTTCATTTTTGTTGAAACTTTCAATTTTTTTTTACAATAAACGAGCTATTTTTTGGTCGAAAATCGAAAGTCATTTGTCGGAAGCCGCCATTTTATCAAAAAATTTTGCCGCCGATTTTTGAAAACAAAACTTCGATTAGGGACTAGATTTATTATTAAACTAATGATTTTTTTTGGCTTTTTTTATTTCAGATGATCCAGTAAAAGTTTATGATGGTCACCGCAAAGCACTACATGCCGAAGGTGGTCCGACAAAGATGGCGATATTTTTATAAATAATCAATATTTTTCTTTGAAAAATTCTACAAATCGAGTTGAAATATAACATAAAAAGTCTGTGTAACCATTTTTGTAAAACAAACTTAATTATTTAAAAAAAAAATATTGAAAATGCTCGTTTTTTCACGCCTCTGACTGCATCTCACCCCTTAATTTTATGACTGAATCACTTTTTCATACGAAAAAAATTTGTTAAATTCGCACATGATTTTACACCCGTTACTGTGGCCTAAGGCCTTCAATGAGAATTCTGTAAAATAATAAAAATGGGGAAATAAAAATATAAAAATGAATTTTCGTTGCAAACTTCAAGACCATTGATTGACGAACTTTTGACTTTTTCTTTTCATCCACTTTTACGAGGACTCGTAAAGTGTGGGAAGGGGGCCGGGTTGAAATTCCGAACTTTGAATGATCAGAACGCTCAAAACTCCGCAACAATTTTCCACAAAAGACCAAAACTCCGAAAATCTGAACACCGTCAAAATAATTCGGCTATGAAAGTTTTAAAAGTTTCAAAATTGTCAATAAATCGACGAATTACTTCAATAATTTTTTATTTATCATGAAGTGATTTTACGTTAATTTTGAAATTGGTCTAGACAATGTTATACGTTCTACATCATTTGCAGTCTGTGTAGACTTTCGCTGGCATAATCTTGACGAACCTTCTAATTTCGGAACATTAAAATTAGTAATTTTAAACCGTCGGCGCATTCAAAGTTCGGAATGTCAACCCGGCCCTCATGTCAAGACCATACCAGCGAAAGTCTACACAGTTGACTGTAAATGATGTAGAACGTATAACATTGTCTAGACAAATTTCAAAATTGGCGCAAAATCACTTCTCAATAAATAAAAATTCTTGAAATAATTCGTCGATTTATTCAAAATTTTGAAACTTTCAAAACTGCCATAGCGGAATTATTTTGACGGTGTTAAGATTTTCGAAATTTTGGTCTTTCTTATAAAATTCTTTCGGGGTATTATTCTTTCGGAGTTTTGAGCATTCTGACCATTCAAAGTTCGGAATTTCACCCCGGCCCCATCTTGAATTTCGGAACATTAAAATTCGGAATTTTAAACAGTCGGAGCATTCAAAGTTCGGAATTTCCACCCGGCCCCGTGGGAAGGAGAGAGAAGGGGGGATAATTCTTCTCACCTGCGACTGTTTCTAGGCACCTGACGAAGATGTCCATGTTACGCTCGCACGACGCTTCGTTCAGATAGAAATAAGTTCTTGCCGATGCGACCTTGTATCGCCTGTCGGCGAATGACTTTTCCACGTGATACTTTTTCAGGGTTCCCTCCTGTTTGTCGTCTCCTGCCTCGGATACCGAAGCTCTGGAAACAATAGAGCCTTCGACATTAAATATACGTTGGTACTTAATAATAATAATTATTATTATTAATACTATTTACAATAATAATAATAATTGATACCATTCATTATAATATTTTTAATATTATTATTAATAGTGATGATTATTTTTCTATAACTATTAAATGTTATCAATAACATTATAATAATCAACATCATGAAATGATAATCTCAATCAAATCGAGGCTTATTTGCAATTAAATGATAATAATTATTGATATCATTATGCGTTACCAATAATATTTAAGAATATTAAACGTTTTGTTTTTCATTCGAGAATACTTGAGGGGTATGCATACGTTGCATTTCAAAAAATCGATTTTTGGTTTTTACTACTTTCTTATTGCGTAGAGTCTTAACTTTGATTTGGCTCAATGATTTCGTAAAAACTCCGAAAAACGGCCGAGTTATGGCGATTTTATCGGAGCACGTCAGAATTGCGTTTCTAAGGACTTGGACAAAGTCAGCCTGCTTGACTTTGTCAAAGCAGGCTGTTTGATTGTTATACGGTGCAGAAAGCGCAGATTCAAGGGGTTACCCCCACTTGCGATTTTCAAAAAATCGATTTTTTTTATTGCATTTTTTTGAAGTATAAGTATCTGAGAATATGTCCTGAAAATGTCAAGTCGATCCGAACAAAATTGACTGAGATATGAGCGTTGAAAGAGAAGAATCCGTTGTGTAAACGACCGGCTAGTCTGCCGTCTGGCGCGCTCGACCCTCCCTTCAATGCATTGTTCGATGAAAAGGGTCGTATCCTGGCATTCGCAACGTTCATATAATAGACTGGAATTTATAAAAACGGGCCCGGAATAGATGACTCTATGTAAGTTTACAAAAAAAAAATATTTTCTTCGTGTAAACTGAAATTGAAACTTTAAACGCGTTTTTCTCAAAATGGCATTTCTGAAGTCGGTGAGCAAGATTACTCGAACGCTAATGAACCGATCTTCTTGAAAATTTGCAGGCTTATTTTATACATAAAAATGTAGTCTTTAATCGATCGATTTTTTTTTCGAAAAAAATGGCCGTTTTATAGCCAAAAAACGGCCGTTTTTTTTTTCGTTAAAATCGAACCATTAACTTTGACTGTCCGCCGTTTTGTGAAAAATGAATATTTTTTAAAATCCTTCGATTAAAGACTAGTTTATACTTATATTTGACTAAATCCATCCGCATTTTTTTTTCAGGTGATCCACTTCGCCGCAATGTTGGTCACCGCAAACCGTGTATATAAAAACATTATTTCATTGACGGCCATTTGCCACTAAACAATGTAATATTTTTCAATAAAAAAATTACTGAAAGTTCTTCAAGATGTGTTCTTCAAGATGGTATATTGATCGATTAAAAAAGTTTTGTAGTTTTCTTTACAAAAAATTCATGAAAAAGGCCTTTTTTGCGCTACAAGTGGGGGTAACGCCTTAAGGTACGAAAAATAATTGTGATTTTATCTCAAGCTAGTGTTCCATACACCACTTTCTTACAATTAAATGTTTCAAATAACAATTGGAATGAAATAGTGCATTTCGTAGATAGAAATATCAAATAAAAGATGTGTAATTTGTTTACTAGCTCCATTAGTAATGGAGATATAAGCGACGAAAATTAATCGCATCACCTGTCACTCATCGTTTCGTCCCTTTCACTCATCGTTCCGTCTCTCTCATAAAAATGTTCCTCGTTCATATCTCCATTACCAACAGAGCCAGCAAAAAAAATCGGACATTTTTTATTGTCAATTGAAAAAGAAACATCATTTATTTCAAACCGTTTTTCTACGAAATGCACTTTTTCGTCACAATCGTCATTATAACGATTAAATTGTTTATAGCGGGAAAAAAACGATTCTAGAACCAAATAAATGTACGTATAAATGACGATTTTCTAGGAAAATTTTTGGAAAGTGAAAAATTGGCCTAAAAAATCGTCGGATAATTGTTAATAACAAATGAACTATGCAATATAAAAAAAAATCCTACGTACTTCCATAGACAACGTATTTTTCAAGATATATTCAACATTTCAAGTGAATCGGTTGAAAATTGTCTGAGTTATGTTTCCGGCCAACTTAAAGAATGCAGTTTTGAGATAAACGCTGCGCAGCCACCATTTTGAAATTAATCGCTTCAAAAAAATTATTGTACGGAGTCACTGATATGTATGATAAACACCCTTTTTTGTGATCTCGATTTATTTTGTAGTTTTCATGAAAAAAAAAAGTCCCCAAAAAGCCTATTTTTTCGGCCTCTAGAGTGGCCTAACCCCTTAAGGAGTTTCGGGACAATTGACAAAATATTAGCATTTGATTCAAATGTATACAGTAAATTCTTCGTCATTATCCCTGCGCTTGTTAATTCAAATTTCATTAATTGGGCCTCGTTAATTGCCCCCGGAAAATTCAATTCCATTCCATTCAATTTATCCAAAGCTTAATGGCCGCACTTAATTTTTTCCACATCAAATTGCTAAGGATGAATTTTCAAGGACGCACGAGTTTGGAATCTCACTTTTGCCTCGTTGCTTTCTTTTCAATTTTTATTCGCGTCTGCTCCGACACGATCAGTCGGCTCGGACAAAACGAACGTACATAAATATAAAGTAAAAAATAAAAACTCACTTGACTTCGCGACGTTCAGCCTCCTCCTGCGTGATGTCCTCCTCCACCGAATAATCGAGAATTGGTTTCACGCCAAATTGTCGGAGCCTCGACAACGTCGGCCTGATCTTGACCTCGTCCTCGCCCCCCACGAAGTGACCGTAAAACGTTCCTTTCATTAAAAGCGTGAAGAGTTTCTCCCCCAGTATCGCCTTCGCCACCTTCATGAACTGGAATCATTGCAATTCAGACATTGTTCACGTTAGCGAATCGGAATTAACAAAAACGAATTGCATTTAGAGAAAAAAAAAAAATTTCTACGTTAAGGAGTAAGGCCACCGTAGAATTTTCAAAAAATTGATCTTTTTTTCGCTAAAACGGTGCTTTATCGTAAGAATAAGTTAATATTCGATTTATGGCAAGACATTTTTTTCACCGACTTTGAGCGTATAACGTAAGCCCACCTCTGGCACGGCCATAGAGTACCTAAAATTTTAAACGCGTTTTTCTCGAAACAGCTTTTTGCCAATTGGCGTGACAAATAATTTCAACAATTTTCACTCGTTTTACTTCAAATTTAAAAGTTATGTTCCCAATTGCATTTCGCAGAGAAGTACGTACAAAATTTCTGATTAATCGGAAACTTTTCATTTTATGAGCAGATTTATGCGAAATTTTTCACTGAAAACTCATTCAAATACCTACAACTTTTGAATAAAACAATATTTTTTAAATTCCGTACGTGCTTCTCTAGATATTCTATTATAGATTGACGAGAATTTTTGTTTTTTGTTCTAGGTAAAAAATTGCGGCTGCTAAATGTCACGCTGCGGAGCGCCTAAAAAAAAGATAGAAAATATTAGTAGTCAGCCATTTCTTACATCGAAAAAAATATATATATTTTTTCTAACAGCTTGATATTCATACTAAATAGATGTGTAATTAATTTTACGATTGAATGACTTTTTTATACGGAAAAAAATTGTTAAATTCGCACCTGATTTTATACCCGTTACTGTGGCCTAACCCCTTAAGGCACCACACCACGGTACGTGCGCGGTACGAGGGTGTATTTTTCGTAATTATTTTCAAGCTAACGATGAATGGATTTTTTTAAATTAATACTCATAGTAAATATATACATATAGAAGACTGTATGCAAATTTTTGTACTCGAATCTAAAGTATAGTTTGCGGTGTACGCCGCTTCCAAGCGGACACTCCGACAGAATTGCTGCTCGGCGGTTGACAGCGATTAAGCCATACGGTTCATTTGAAAAATAAAATAAAAATATATTTAGAAACTAGACATATAGGTTTACAGCGTCACGCAGGCGAATTTCGATATCCAAAAAAAAAATGGCGGACCAGCCAATTTTGTTTCCGATTTTGATGGAAAATTTTCATCGCTAATAAAAAAAAATAGAATTAGGCCCTTTGTAAAAAAAATCCCTACGTGGTGCCATAGAGACTGGATTTTCGAACAGTTTATGACTTGGCGCATGCAAATCGGATGCAAAGTTTTTTTAATATCTTGACAACCAGGTTGAAAAACGTTGTTTCGTGAAAAACGCGTCCACAGCCGCACATCTGCCGCTCGGCGCGGGCGTGCGCTTCGAACTGTTTCACATAAAATGCTGTATCTCCGTCAATTTTACAAATTTCTTTTGAAAAATTAGTAAGAGCATTCTGAACACATGTATTTTTCAGAAAATAAAAAAAAATGACCTTTTTTTTACCGCGGTGGTGTTCCTTAATTTGCAAAAATTTCAACACTGAGTCGTAATAACGAAGATTAATAATCCAAGGCGAATTTGCAACGAATCAATCGAATTGTTGATTCGGATAAATGAATCCGTTTATTTAGCATTCTGAATAGAAATTTTCCCAAAACGAGACCCAACAAAATCGCTCTCTCGCAACCGGAAACGGTAGATCCACCTCGTTTCATAGCAATTCTTAGGCCCTTTTTCGAAATCAAATTTACAACTGAAAAACTTTACAAAAATACATGTCCGGGTAAATAAAAAATTGTATTGAAGCTTACATAATTGTGATGCGAGCAAAATTCTTTTTTATTCCCTTATTGTTTATTTTTATGAAAAATCTTTGCAGACGGAATATGCAGAATTGGAGTACAAATTCTGAAAAAAGCATTCGAGTGATTTTTAAGAGTTACGTGAACGAAAAAAAGTTCATTCCAACGATGCAAACGTAAACTTTTAATTTAAGTACGTTGAAGCAGACCAGTCTAGTTACATACCGATTTATGCACTTTTTTCTTCACTAAAACTCAGAAAAAAAATGCATACGAGATATAAATTTATTCTGTACATGCTAATTTTTCATAAAATATGTCATTAAAGGGCAAAATTATGCATCTTTATATTTTTATTACGCAGATAAGAAAAACGTTTCTTACTACCAACATGAAACAGTATAACATTATCGAGGATTATTATGAAAAAACTGCGTCAGCGAATGTTTTATACGACTCACAATTAAATTTTGAGGCATTTATCATTATGCCTATTCATATTTATGTCAGGCGATTATTTATTATTACCATTAATCAATATTAAGTGTTGCCAAAATACGGCGACTTCGTGGACATTGAAGTTGGCAGCAATGCTCTTCATTCGCTAGCCAAGACTCGTAATCTTTCATCAAACCTTGATGGTTCAACATCGAATGTGTATCCTTTACGATGGGCAAGATGGGTTTTTTTTTCACGATGCTGAAGTTTGCATCGTTGGACTGCGGTGAATTTAATATCTTTTGGCACATTTCGCCTACAAAAGTCCTCCAATCATTTTTTTCAGATATTTATTTACCGATCTACATGATAAATTTATAAAAAAAGATCGCCTATAACAATAAAAATATGAAAAATAAAATGTAACATCGAACTTTCGTTGCGTTCCAACGATGCGAACTTCAACACCGTGTTTTTTTTCTAAATGTTCAGAATGGTTTAGTTTGCGTTAATCCGTTGTTCGAAAAGGTTTATCTTGGTGCTAAATAGCCAAAAAAATTACTTCACCCATAACCCTAAAAACTAACCCTTTTTAGTTTCAGTTTTTCACCCGTATTCTTTTTAGTTTTAGAACGTCTTGTCCATCTAACAGCACGTGAAATTACATACATCGAACTATTTTTCAACTCTGGTGTTTAAGGGTGAAAAAAATTCCAAAAAATCGTAAAGGCTCAGCGCAGTCTAGACAACAACATATATATTTTTCGAAATTAAACCTTAAATTACGGCTAACGCTCCAACCTCCTTAGTTCGTGCGGAATATAATAAAATGTCGAAATGTCAAAGTTCAAGCTGAACCATAATAAGTTCAAGTGAATTATGAGTGAAAATTCGAGCCCTTGAATTAGGGTCGTTGTTCCTGACTCCTGGCAAGATTAAAAAAAAAAAAAAAATTACACCGCACGCGGCTGCGACCAAACGAATCAGGGAATTTTATGAGCGTAGTAGATGGCTCGCAAATGAATGGAGCGCCAAGGGGAGAACGTGACAACGCCGAGGAAACTTTTGGTCCCGTCGCCTAGACCGAAACTTTGGGTGTTTCGAGGCGACCGTGTCTTCTTACCGGACGATTTATTAATATACGGTTATTATTACCCACTAAACATGCCGGAGAGAATGCAGTTTCAGAGCGTGCGGAACCGTGATAGACGAGGCCGATGAACGCGCGGAGTTACGAAACTCACGGATTCTCCTTCGTTACATAAATCTACGATGTACGATACGCGAGACGGTTCGTGCCTAATTATTGTGAACAGTATTATTGCGAATGAGGTGAAGTTTTTTTCACATCAACAGAGCCCAAGAAATTGGTAGATTTTCAATATTTTTTACATTAAAGGCCCCAAGAAATTGGTCGGTTTTCAATATTTTTCATTTAAGGGGCTATACCAGTGTGACACTTAAAAAAAATCGTTTTTTTCGCCTCTTTCGACAGTTTATACTTTCAAGAATATCGTTATCATTTATATCAATATCATTTTATCTTGCAAAAATCGATAGTTGAATCTTTAAACGCGTTTTTCTCGAAATGCGATTTTTCAAATTTGCTGACATTGTAACTCAAAGAGCAATTATCCGATTGACTTGAAATTTGCACTGAGTACTCTTGAATATATTTACTCTACAATGACGTAGGATATTTTTGATTGGATGAAAATTGACGATTTGGCATTGAAAAAAACGACTATTTTATAGGCAAGAAAACAGACTTTTTTCAGAACTACGCCATTTTGTTAGATTTTGATATTTTTCGATAATCCTACGTCATTGTACAGGAAATACCTTCCAGTTTAATGACATTTTTGCCTTTTTCGGTTTCAGCTACTCAATCGGCCGGAATCATGTCAGCAGTGGAGGAACTTTTTTTTTTTTTGGCGCCTCCAAAGGCAGCGCATACGTCGTTTGGATCTCAATATTTTTCTATGAAAAAATTATGTAATAAAAGTCAAATATAGCTAAATATATTCTTAATTTTCCGAAAGATTGAATTGAGTACTTTTCTTCCAAAAAATTCCCGAAAATCATCCAAATTTTCACCTTTCACACTGGTATAGCCCCTTAAATGCCCCAATAAATTGGTCGATTTTCAATTTTTTTTCTGATGAGATTATCGGGATAACAACATCGTGGATTTTAGACACAATTGATTCACAGTGCTGACAAGTTTGATTTTTTTTAATTGAAAAATATTGATAAACGATGAAGTTATTATTATTTGCAGAAAGTGCCGCCGTTGCTGCATGGCCAATTGGTGTAGGTGGTTTTGGCAACTCGGGTGATTTCAAATTAAGCATTTAAAAACGTTTTTTTCTATAATAATCAAAGTTTCGTACGATCGAAGACTTTTTTGAAATTTTGAAAACTACGAAAATGGTAAGCTGCGGTAAAAGTTCGATTTTCGACAAAAAAAAACAACTTTTATAATTAGTTTTAGAAAATGGATAAACAGAGGGTGCCTATCGGTCATGAACGAAAAATACTGCGATAGGTCTCCGCCAAGTTTTTTTTTTATAATGTTTTAATAGCCACCGATCGTTGTCAAGCTCGATTTATGTGCCAGTAAACTTCGGATTATTGGGGACATTCGAAACACGATCTCGGGCATTTGGCACAGTTCCCGGACCCCGAGAGCGAACAACATATTTTGTTTCCGAACATAACGATTTCCTGTCAATAATCGATTCAGGAACAACACCGAGAAAAACCAAAAAATAAAGATCGACGATCGCGATCCACGAACAATCCGGGAAGACGTTCAAAAATTGTCGATTTGACCAACAGCGCAGTGAAAGGCAAATTCGCTGCTCTTTGAATAAGACTCAAACGGTAATAAGAATTTAAGGGGGGAGATTCCGGCGAGACATTTCCTTTACTGATTTTCATGATTTTTTTAACCAAAGATTTTTTACCATTTTTGACACTTAGGGCATTTTATTACTACTTTTGGCTGTTACATTGTTTTTTTATCAATCTTTAAAAATGGCAGAGGTATGGGACGGTCTTGTAAACTGTATTTTCAAAACTGGCGTGACGTTTTGCTAAAAAATTAGCTAAAAAACTAATTAACAGATTCTGATGAAATTTGATATAAATCTTTCTAACCTTATTGTCTAACACATGACGCTAAACGTTTTTGAAATTATTTTTTCTTAAGTATTTTTTTTATTGCAAAATGTAGCCACGTTTTTTGGAAAATTCAATCTGTTTGTTTCAAAGCGTACCAGTTAATCGATTTTCAATGTAACTCACTTTTTCTCGGTTCATATTCTGCATATGAGTGTGAATGAAAGAAAAATCTTCGTTGATTTATTTTCAGATTAATCTCGCCGGCGCTGCGTGTCATGTCGTCTGACAACATCCGCCGCCCCCCGCGCCATACCGACATTTTTAAAGATTAATAAAAAAAATACGATGTAACAGCCGAAAGTAGTAACAAAACATACCCTAAGTTTGAAAAATGGTGGAGAAATCTTTCTTTAAAAAAAAATCATAAAAATCATCAGATTGTTCTTGCCATAAAGGTATCTGCCTCTTCAACCCTTCCTTGACACACTTATATATTTGGCCACGTGTTTGTCACACTCAATTTGACCCGAATAGTATTTTATCCACCTGCCATTAACGATGCTACGGTCGGTTTTTATTGAAAAAAAACCGGCATACACTAAACATTTCTTAATATGTCGGCATGCGAAGTTGGGCGTAATTCTATTTATAAATAAGAATACGAATTTGTTCATACTTCACTTATTTGTATTCGCATGCATGCATACAAATACAATTGTATTCACAAATATTCTGAACATACAAATAAATTCACAGAAAAATTGTGACTATTCACAAAAAATGTGAATATTTACAAAAAATCATGTGAATTAAAAAAAAATCACATCAAAATTTGTGAATGCAAATGTATTCACAAAAAATTGTAAATACAAACAAATTCACAAAATAAGTTGTGAATTCTTTCGTATTTAAGACAAATTGAAAACAAATTCACAATGATTAGATTGAAATTTACACCAAGAGTTCTTACGCATTTTGAGAAAAAACATTGCGTCGAGGCAAAGGAATTTTTGCAAAAAAAGTTGCGAGTTTCGAATATTACATTACAAATATGAAAAAATTCACAAAATGAATTGTGAATTACCTCAAGATGAAGAAAATTCAAATCGTATTCACGACAATTATATTAAAATTGCACAAAAAGTTTTGTGCAAAAATACGTACGAACTCACTTTTGGTGTAAATTTTAATCTGATCATTGTGAATTTGATTTTAATTTGTCTTAAATACGAAAAAATTGACAAATTATTTTGTGAATTTTGTTGTATTTACAATTTTTTGTGAGTACATTTGCATTCACAGATTTTGATGTGATTTTTTTCAATTCACAGGATTTTTTGTAAATATTCACATTTTTGTGAATATTCACAATTTTTTCTGTGGATTTATTTGTATGTTCAAAATATTTGTGAATACAACTGTATTTGTATTCGTATTTACAATAAGTGAAGTATGAATAAATGTGTATTTATATTCACATGGAAATCACGATGTGAATAAATTCGTATTCGTATTTATAAATAGAATTACGCCTAAATCTGTCTGTATGATTGAATTTCGGAAAGTATAAAATTAAATCATTGTAAATAATAATTGAAGACTTTCAATTTTGTGAAAGTGAGCATTTTATTTCAAATTCGTCCGGACCAAAATGACCCAGTGTGTCAAAGAGTCAAGTTAATGACAAATAAGCTCGCACAATAAAATAAGGCTTCTTCCTTCCTTCGTCCACGTCTCGTTCTTTTTCATTGTGCGAAAGAAAACGCGAGAAAAAAAATCCTGGCTCGTTCCAAAGTCGATCGGAACGCTCGCCGCGTAAGAAACGCAAGAAATTCTTCGACGCTTCTTTTTCCTCTATTGACCGAGTCGAGTCGAGTGCAGCCACAAAAGTCTGCCAAATGCATATTTGCGATTTTTAAAAATAACTGGACTCTGGACTTTTTCGCGGAGGTCACTCCGCGAGGATGAGATGCCCCAAAAGTGAATGCCTCTCTCTCTCTCTCCTTCTCTTGCCGGTGGATGACGTGCGCGTTACGGAGAGCAAACTATTTATTTTTCTCGTAACTCGTGCCAAACTCGCGATTCCGTCATCATTGCGCTCCGCCACGTAACCCACCCACATTGGGAGAGAACAACAAAGCGCGAAAAATTATTCACTAGGGTAAAAAAAAATTGACGAAAATGGTCTCATGGATCGCACCGGGGTCCTTGTATTTTCTGATTCTGTATTTTCGAAGTTGGAAGTGAAAGAAAAAAAGCAAGAATCTTCACGTATGGCACCGCCGCGCACCGACCACGTGCCCACCAGCCTGGCAATTTCTTCACTATTTTCCCATTCATTTGTCAACGCTGCCAATTAAGGGGGGAGATACCTTTGGGCGATGGAAAAATTGAGCGATTTTTTTTTCTTAAGGACACATTTCTTCAGCATTTTTGAGACTTAGGGTATATTTTATTACTACTTTTTGCTGTTACATGGTATTTTTATAAGATTTAAGGGAGACTTTGTTCTTGAAATCGGTACCATAATAACAAACGATGCAAACTTCAAAACTATGTATTTTTTAAAAATAAACTTAAAAAACTAAACTGCGTTGTCAAAACTGGCGTGACGTATCGCTAAAAAATAATCGACCGATTCTGATGAAATTTGGTATAAATCTTCACAACCTTATTGACGACATTGAACTTTGCATAGTTGGAAGGCGACGAAATTTTCTGTTCATTTTTCATTCCAATGTTTTCATCGTCATCCAATGCCGTTTTTTTTTGGCAACTTGAAGTCTTAAATCTCCAATAAGAATCGTAAAATCATTAAAGCGACGTTCACATCCTAAATCGGCAAAAAAAGGAAACAATTTTGAAAAATGAATTTTCGTTCCACACGAACGATGCAAACTTCAACATCGTCTTTATTGTTTAAAACATGACCCCAAATGTTTTCGAAAAGAAAAATATGAAAGTATTTTTTATTGCAAAATGTAACCTTTTTTTCAGAAAATTCAATCTTTTTATTTCAAAGTGTACCATCTCATCGATTTTCAACATTTGTCATTTTTTCTTGGTTCACATTCTGCATATGAGTGTTACTGAAAGAAAAATACTCGTTGATTTTTTTTTTCAGAAAAATCCCGTTGACGCTACGTGTCACGCCGTCTAACAAGATCCGCCGCAATCTGTTTACAAGACCGTGCCATACCTCCGCCATTTTTAACGTTTAATAAAAATGAAAAATACCATGTAACAGCCAAAAGTACTAATAAAAAATACCCTAAGTCTCAAAAATTGTGAAGAAATTTTTCCTTTTACTAAAAAATCATGAAAATCGTCCATTTTTTCCTCGCCTAAAGGTACCTCTCCCCTCAAGTAACGTTATTTTGTTGGTTTGACGTTTTTCTCGGATATATTTCTACATCTGCGTCGCAAGACTGATTTTCTCGAGTAGATTTTTACGTCTTCGTCCGGCGCTGCTCGAGGCGAAGACCCGTACGTGTAATCGATACGAGTGGTCGATTCGTTCCCTCGAAGTTGCACCGGCTCCGTGATTCAATTATTCGAAAATAGATGGGGAATGAGAAAGCGAAACGTCGATTGTCCTCGGCGTACTGATTGTCGATAATAGCGAAGAGGATTGCCGGTGAGATTGATTCTCGACGACAGAAAAAAACGATGTTTCGGGGCTTCTTTCAATCAACGAACCGACATATTCCCCTCGATTCCCTCTAGGGCTTTTCAGGCCTGAGAGGAATCGATGCAGACTGGAGGGCGCGAACTTCATCGCCGCTGACGTAGGTACATACGAGGTGGACTTTTTTAATTACTTAAGTTTTTTTAACGCTTAATTTTTTTTGCATATTAAGTGAGCTAGTCTTTTATGAGAATTCTGGCAAAAAAAGCTGACCGATTTTCGTCGCTTTAATGTACCAAAAGAAAATCGGCAATTGACGAAAAAATAAATTCCATTCGATTCCAATGATGCACAGGACGTTTTAAAAGTATTGAGTTCGTTTGTTTGGGTTTATATGAAGCAAACCCAAACACGTACCAAGTGACAAAGAGATAGAAAGCGAGAGCGAGAGGCAGAAAAACGGAAAGAAAGAAAGAAAGAAAGAAAGAAAGAGAGAAAGAGAGAGAGAGAGAGAGTTTATTGCGTGCTCTGGGATGAAATTGAAGTTTGCATCGTCGGAGTGCAAAGAATTTTTTCTTCCCATACTTGTTTCGTGAGATTTAAGCTTCAAAAATCACTAAAACTCTATTTTTTATTTGGGGTTTTTTTTATTTAACTACATACAATCTTAATCTGCAGAAAAACAATTTTGCATAACAATGAGAATGAGGAAATGCAATTATACCCATAGAAAAATGTTCGTTGGATTCCTACGATGCAAACTTCAATCATGCAGAGTAATGATGCACAAAGGCGTGATACAGTCCGACCTCCGAATGAGAAACCCGGCAATAAGAAACTTTCCTCAGTTTCGAGCTCGAGAATTTTGTGCGCGGAACCTCTGGTTAAGGGGTTACCCCCACTTGCGATTTTCAAAAAATCGATTTTTTTATTGCATTTTTTTTAAGTATAAGTATCTGAGAATATGTCCTGAAAATTTCAAGTCGATCCGAACTAAATTGACTGAGATATGAGCGTTGAAAGAGAAGAATCCGCGTTGAAAGAGCGTTGAAAGAGAAACTTTAAACGCGTTTTTCTCAAAATGGCATTTCTGAAGTCGGTGACCAAGATTACTCGAACACTAATGAACCGATCTTCTTGAAATTTTGCAGGCTTATTTAATACATAAAAATGTAGTCTTTAATCGTTCGATTTTTTTCTTCGAAAAAGAAATGGCCGTTTTATAGCCAAAAAACGGCCGTTTTTTTTCGTTAAAATCGAACCATTAACTTTGACTGTCCGCCATTTTGTGAAAAATGAATATTTTCTAAAATCCTTCGATTAAAGACTAGTTTATACTTATATTTGACCAAAGCCATCCGCATTTTTTTCTTCAGATGATCCACTTCGCCGCAATGTTGGTCACCGCAAACCGTGTATATAAAAACATTATTTCATTGACGGCCATTTGCCACTAAACAATGTAATATTTTTCAATAAAAAAATTACTGAAAGTTCTTCAAGATGTGTTCTTTAAGATGGTATATTGATCGATTAAAAAAGTTTTCTAATTTTCTTTTAAAAAATTCATGAAAAAGGCCTTTTTTTGCGCTACAAGTGGGGGTAACGCCTTAAGAAACCAGCCTGGGAGAGATTATTCGGGCAAAATAGAGTGAACGTCGTAGTGTAAATTGATGTGTGCATGCGTGCGTGAGTATGTGTGTGCCCGTGTGTGAATATAACAAAAAATCTACAAGTTTATTAGAAATTTTTTGTATTCATTAAAAAGATACATATATGCGTTGACAAAATTTCATATAAAATAAAAACAAAGATAAGGGCGTTTAAAGATTTTCATATAAAACAGCAAAGAATTTCCGAGATGTAATGAAAAGCGTTTTCGTCTTGTTGCGTATTATTTTGATCCGTAACGCACTCAACTGACGGTGCAATATTTTCGAGAGAGTCGAACTCTGCCGTTGAAGATGAATCCTCAGAGATATTCACTTCTTCCTTTTATATAAATGGGATAAAACAATATGGACATAAAGCTCTTCGTCTAAATTATCACCTTGTGGCGCAGATTCTGTAATATTTTCTTCGACTTGTATCACTACAGTCTGATCTCTTACGCTTCTTTACAATTTCGGTCATTTTATGACAGTTAATAGTAATTCAGATACAGTAGTACACAATAATATGCAATAGTGTGTATATTAACGTGAAACAAAAATTCGCCAAATAAATGTCCACGGGCAGTCGAAAACGTTTTTGCATGGGCGATGTGAATGCTAAGTTGCAACTCGTTCGAGCGAGTTTCTTGTTGAGAGGATCGCATGCGGAAAAGAGTGAGAGAGACAGACAGAGGTAGTGAGCGCGGAGCGCGCGCCTGGTGGGGGTATGCGATATATGAGAAAAACTCTTCCTCTTGGGGGCTTTTGGTTTCTTATTCGGAGGTCGGACTGTATAAAAAATGTAGGTTCGCAATATTAACATTAAGGAGGTACGGTGATGACCATGCTAGTAAACTTAGAGTCTACTTCACGCCGCAATATCGCCACGTTTTAGATATATGTATATGGCCTATTTTTCGAGAAATATTTTTTAAGTATTGCATTTCGAGTTTCCTATTATTTTTATAATATGGAAACAACCTTAATGATCTACTACTCGACTTCAGTAGTACGCCATATCGTTGACGTTTAGCATCGTCGCATTTTCGGTGACTATCATCGGTTCCACGCGGCCGGCTTATTATTTTTTGTAGCCGGTTAACACGGAGAATGAAAATACTGTGGAAGTTTATCAAAAGAGTAACGGGATTGTAGCTGAAGTCCAGTTTAGAGACAAATGTAGAGTCTGACGGACAAGAATTAGAAAATGAAAAGATAATATTGCGATTGCAAATAAAAAACGTCGCGTTGAAGTTAACCTCAATGTCCAATGTCCAATTTGTCCAAAGTCAAAACATATTTCATCGATTGTTATGTTATTTTTCCTTTCCCAATTTTCACAATATTTGCAGGTATAAAAAGGAACGTTTATTTTATATGACGGTTCTCCAATGCTGAATTTATATATAGATGCGTTGTATAGGTACATGTCGCAAGAAAAATTGAGATGCCTTTGCTGTACGTAAAAGAACTTCAAGTAAATATCGACGAAAGGCCCTTTATAACCCATTAAAAAATGTACGGCTTCGCACAATCATATTTTTAATTCGCGTTGAAAATATCCGATAGACGAATCAAATTTGCGCGGGTATCCGGCGTTGCCACACGTCGAGCAAGATGGCTGCTGTTACGTCACGAGAAGACTCGCTTTCCGAAAACATCGGTTTTTGCGACTTTATTTCTAAATTTATTGCTTATTTCTGCGGTGAGCTTTCCAATTCAAGGTGCCTTGTCGATCACAAAGATTCAACGAACGCAACCATCAGTTTTTTTTACGTGTTTCTTGGCTCCAAGTAGCACAAAAAAATCGATATATGAGAGGTCAGGCACATTTTGTCGTCAACGTGTGACTAATTCACCAACTTTAACAATTAATAACTCGGAAAGTGTACGGTAAATCTCGTGGAAACTCCGCATACGCATGGACGAAGGTCTCGACAATGGTATATAAAAAAATCGGGCTTTTATCTTGAACTCGCTCCAATCACCGTACCTCCTTAAGAACACTTGTACCTCAAACTTACGATTACTATCAACCTCAACTGTTAACCTGAGCTACAATTATAACCAACTACGAGGAAACATCGCCAAGTCACACAGTCACGTTCTAACACATATTTCGTAATAACTTATTATATAAAGCACGGTTCAAACTTGGGCCGTTGAAATTTGCATCGCTGGAATGTAACAAACATCCTTCTACGTATTTTTATCGCTTAACTCTTACTACTACCTGCACTCTTGTTTTGCATTTTTATCTAATAAGGATCTTGAACAAGATGTCAGTGATATTTATGGTCGAAATGTGCAACAATATATTGGGCAACAGGGAAAAAAAACAAATTTCGTTGCATGCCAACAATGCAAATTTCAATAGCGTTAAAACTTGAGAGTGAGTTACACGCTCTTGCACCATATTCAATTGCATTCCCTAGATAAGATGCCGTTACACAAAAGGACCGACGGCTCCTCATTTGCACACACCATGTATGGGACGTTGAATAAGTGCTCGCGGTTTTCCAACAAAAGTCGTTACCAGAACTACGTGCGTGTAGTTTAAGGCCTGAGGCCACAGTAACGGGTACAAAAAGCATGTGCGAATTTAACAATTTTTTTCGTATGAAAAAGTGATTCGCTCATAAAATTAATCACACATCTATTAAGTATGAATATGAAGCTGTTGGGATCTTTTCTTTGTTTTCGATGTACAAAATGACCGACTACTAATATTTTCTTTTGTTATCTTTTTTTTTAGGCGCTCCACGGCGTGACATTTAGCATCCACAATTTTTAACCTCGAACAAAAAACAAAAAGTCTCGTCAACCTACATTAGAATACCTAGAAAAGTACATACGAAATTTGAAAAATATTGTTCGATTCAAAAGTTGTAGGTATTTGAACTTAAGAAATGAATTTTAAGTGAAAAATTTCGTTATAATTGCTCGTAAACTGCTCACAAAATGAAGTTTTCGATTAAGGGAAACTTTGTCCTTGAAATCGGCAGGAGATGTCAGCGGCTCAACATGAGCAGCTAGAAGAAGAGGAGGGATGCCTCTATGGACCAGGTATTGCCAATTAGCGGTAATTATAAACACACTTGTGTAAACACATTACAAAACTTTAAACGCGTTTTTCTCGAAAACACGTTTTTAAAAATGGGTGACATTCTCCTGACCGCTGTAATTAACATATCGACCTGAAATGTGGAGAGCATACTCAGAAAATATGTCTTCACGGAATGACGGATCGTTTTTTCGATAGATATATTTTTGCATTTATTATTTATCTTTTTATGCGAAAAAAAACGCGAAAATTCAATTTTTTTTTAGTTGCCGCCATTTTCCTAAATTTGTACTAAACGAAAAACCCATCCGCCATTCCATGACCAAAGGGTCACAGATTGATAATATGCTTTGAATTTGTGTTTCAGATCAACAAAGAGTCAGCCGTTTACCTCCCGCGATTTGAGGACCTGTTTTCGCGGAGCTGCAACGGCCGCCATTTTGGTTTTTTTTTTTCAAAAAAAAATTTTTTTTACCGTTCTGATATCATGAATAAAAGCAAGAAAAGAAACCGCACTCAAAAAGCTTTACTCGTTTCCTTTAAAAAAAAATAAAATCTAAACACCTGAAATATGGCACTCCAAGGACAAAGTCTCCGTTAATCAGACATTCCGTACGTACTCCTCTGCGAAATACAATTAGGAACATAACTTTTAAATTTGAAGTAAATCGAGTGAAAATTGTTAAAGTTATTTGTCACGCCAATTGGAAAAAAGCTCTTTCGAGAAGTTTCGAGTAGTCGGCCATTTGGTACATCGAAAAAAAAATATGCATTTTCTAGCAGCTTGATATTCATACTATATAGATGTGAAATTAATTTTATGAGTGAATCACTTTTTCATACGAAAAAAATTTGTTGAATTCGCACATGATTTTATGCCCGTTACTGTGGCCTAAGGCCTTAAGATGGTAACGCATCTATATGAAGAAGTACTATAAGCAAGCTTGAATTTCAGTGTACGTCATTTCGCCAAGGTGTAAACAACTTGTTTTCTTCATAATGTTAAAAAGAGTGTTTGCAGGGAATTTTACTGCACTAGTTTATTCAAAAAGATCTGCAGCTAAAGCACACCGAATTCTTGTTGAGACTTACGGCGACCATGCTTTGTCGGAAACAATATGCAGAGATTGGTTGAGATGCTTAAAAAATAATGATGTTGATGTGTTCAGTTGAAGGCATTACCTCATGAAGACTCATGCCAGCTGCTAGCTGAACTATGATATTGAAGTTTACATCGTTGGAACCCACCGAAGGTTTACCAAACCGAACTTTTGTTTGGCAATTTCGGACTACGACCATTGCTCAAACCTTTTTAAACATCCCTTTTCGAAATCTGCCGAAATTCGCAAGCTAGGATTTTGGACGATGAAAAAAATTGAGAAACAAGCAAATAATAAAGAATGTTCGTTGCATTCCAACGATGCAAGATTCAATATCGTGCTGAACTTGCAGAATCATTAGGAGTTGATAACACAACAGTTTCGAAAAGTTTGAAAGCAGTAGGAATGATTTCGAAAAATAAAGCATCAATGTTCACGAAATAACAGCGAGAACTTATTCAATATCCATAAACGCTCCAAGTAGTAGCTTGCGATGCTTAGTCACTTTTCACCACCATACGGTACTTTGGTGTTGCATTCTGGTCCCATCGCGTACCAAATATAAAACGAATGTCTACGTTTAGTGCTTGCTGCAGCTGCTAGCATCTTGCGCACTGCCATGGGCAATAGTTCTCGACATTGCTTGAGCTGATAAGAAACTGCTTTCATCTTTCCATCAACCCTCGCAATGTGTGCTCGCCACGAGATAGTGCGCTCTAAATGAATTCCTAGGCAGGTGACGGTGTTGGATGACGAAATTTTGTCCCATCCTACCTGAACAAACGGAGGTGTTGCAGCGTCAAGCCGGGTCAGGTTGCGCGATGTTTCGATTACGATGGCTTTAGTCACGAGAAATTTAACCCCCGATCCAACTTCATTGCCTAATTACCGATGGCCATAATGTCCTGGTTTACCTTCTCAATAGCATCATGATATTGAAGCTTGCAGTGTTGAAGCACAACGAAATTCAGGCAAATTCAGGCCTCCAAAATCACTTAAACTTTTTTCAGTATCTTTATTAGGAATCTTCAGCCTAAATATGTAAAGAACACTTTTAGATCATAATAAAAATGAGGCAATAAAATAATTCAAATGGATTTACGTTGCATTCCAACAATGCGAACTTCAACATCGTCTAGGATCAGTATGGCAGGTAGAATTGCAGATCATCTGTATAAATTAGTACAGTCGTGCTGTCGCTGAAAAACCCCGGAATCGGTGAAAATTAGAAGAAGGCTAGTTTTTTTTGACAGGTGTTTTGTAGGTGCCGCGGGTGCTAAATCCAAGATTGCCTAAAAATCGGGGTGTAGGGTTTTTTAGGGGATGAACGGAGATGGGGTGGATTAATGCCAAACTAAAACCCCTACGAGGTCGGCGCCGTGAGACAAAATGTTCAGAAAAATCCGGGCTTTAGTTTTGTTCACAGCGCCGAAGTCGTGGAAGTTCATTTTGTGGGTGAAATTTTGAAAAATCAGTTTCCATTCAATAACTCTTGAGAAAAAAATCGTACACTTTTTGTTCAAATGGGAAAGTTGTAGCCCTTAAAAAGACGCGTTGATCAAGTATTTGATCATCATTCTCCGATAATATGTTCAACCCCAAAAAAATGGTCGAAATAAAAAAAAAAATTTATTGAATAACTCAAAAACAATCGATTTTTCGGGTACGGTTGAAATGTACGAAATGTAGAGAATAATTTTCGCTATACTTTCGTTTCTATGGACCACCCTTGAATTTTTATTTTCCAACCCATCTCGGGGGTTGAAAATTCAAAATGAAATTCTGGGGAAACTATTGACCGCACGAATTCGCCGCCGTGGAAGAATTTGTAGCTTGAACCCTCAGCTACATTTTTGTCCACAGCGCCAAACTCGTATCTCTTTACTTTCGGTCAAAAGTTTTCCCAGAATATCATTTTGAATTTTCAATCCCTAAGAAGGGTTCGAAAAAGCAAAATTCAAGGGTGGTCCATAGGAACGAAAATATAGAGAAAATTATTCTCTACATTTCGTCCATTTAAACCATACCCGAAAAATAGATTGTTTTTGTGTTATTCAATCAACAATTTTTATGTTTATACGTCAAAAATTCTTTTGGGGGTGAAGATATTATTGAAGAGGGATAATTAAATACTCGATCGACGCGTCTTTTTAACGGCTAAAACGTTCTCATCGAACAAAAATTGTATGAATTTTTCCTAAAGAGTTATCGAAAGAAAACTGATTTTTCAAAATTTCACCCCACTTTTTCAACCCCAAAATGAACTTCCACGACTTCGGCGCAGCAGACAAAAATAAAACCCGGGTTTTTCTGAACATTTTGTCTTCCGGCGCCGACCTCGTAGAGGTTGTAGTTTGGCCTTAATCCACCCCCATCCCCTAAAAAAAACCTACACCCCGATTTTTAGGCAAACTTGGATTTAGCACCCGGGGCACCTACAAAATCTCCTGTCAAAAAACTAGCCTTCTAATTTTTTCCGATTCCAATATACAGCACGACTGTACATATGCTATGTTTGTATTCCTATATTTGCAATCCAGCGTGAGAGAGAGAAAAAGAGAGAGAGAGAGGGAGAGAGAGAGAGAGAGAGAGAGAGAGAGAGAGAGAGAGAGAGAGAGAGAGGGAGAGAGAGAGAGGTCGTTTGTTTATTTCGTGCTCTAAAGCTTTAGAGAGAGATAGAGAAGTATAATGATTCACGGTTTACGACAGTATGTTTTGCCAAGATAACGTCAAAGAACTGTCCCCGTATATAGCCCGTTTATCGTATAAACAAGCTACGAGCAAACGCGACTCGCTGCCCGTGAATCTTCGTTATTAGAGGGCAGGGTCTTATATACAGGTCTGGAAACTGGTAGGGTGGGGAGTCACTCAGATAATAAGGCAAAGTGGTAGTTCTCGCTTCTGCCGCCTGAAGCGCTGCTACCTTGGGGTGAGCCAATCGAAAGCAGGTCCGAAACTCTTTGTAATAATGCAGATTTTTCGGAATAAAGAATATTTTCCAGAGCAATATGATTAGAAAATGATTCGGTTCTTTTTACTACTGATCCTAAAGCGAGAATGACTATTATTTGGGATGGAAAAGAGTCCTCAAAGTTGTTCATTCATGGCACTTGTAAACATCAAGCGAGAGCACAAGACATTTGAGACAATAAAATACAATGTATTCTAGTGCGATGTGTTGCTACGCCTTTAGGACTTGATTTAGCGCGGAATTGCGACTGCCCGTTTTCGATCCAATTCTCCGTCCTGCAGAACTTTGAACACTGAACACTTTCCACTATCGTTTTTCAAAACTTTTCTCACAGTTCGATACGCCGCACGCATTGGGCATTTTCTGAATTGAATAGACCGTTTACTTTCTTTCGACACTCCAACGGAGCACGGAAATACGATTTAAAGACTTCGAGGACGTTGTGTATTGCTGTATATCTATATCTACAAGACCCCTACATGGCGGCGCTCCTAGTGGATAGATGAGGAACTAAACTTGTGCCTCACTAAACCGGGCCCTAAACGATCAATTCAATTGCACAATATTACGAATTGCGCAATTTTTTCGACCGTTGAAAGTTAGTATTGAAGATTGCACAATGATTGAACAAAACTTTGAGCGACTTAAAATATTATTGGACCATATTCTTTCATTGCACCGTGTAGGATTAGTATTGCGCCATACACTTGGGCAGCCTCGCCCAACCTTTTTTAACGGCGGACCCCTGACCCCTCTCCTCCCTTTAAGGGACCAGTCCACTTTGAAAATTTCAAAAAATCGAGAGCAAGCAAGACTTGAAGGAATCGACGATGATGAGCCATCAGAAGGGATTTTGTACGATGCAGGAATTGCCGATTGAGTTTAGGTAAGAGTTTTTCATAGTATAAACTTCAAACGCGTTTTTCTCGAAACAACGTTTTCAAAATCTGGCTCCATCGTATCTCTAAAACCAATAAACCGATTCTCTTGAAATTTGAACCGCGTATTGTAAACATAATTCGCAACAAAATGACCCTCGATGGTTTTAAAATTTTGATTTTTACTCTTTTTTTGCGAAAAACTGCGAAAAACGCGTTTTTTTTACTTTTTTCGTTTTTCATCTGCCATTTTTTATTTTTTGATAAAACTTTATATCCGAGGGTCATTCTGTAGCTGGTGCCATACTGAATCTAATGGACTTTGATTTTTTGTGTTTCAGACAAGCCGTTGCCGAGTTATGATGGAGCTACCTAGCACACCTATTTTTAAGGCGTTACGTTAAACTATAGTTTTTGTACTTAAAAATTAATAAAAATGAATCCATTTTTTTAAAATGTATTTTACGACTATTTATGAAGCCCAACAACTTTTATATTCATATATTTTATAAAGTCCTCAAACAATCGCGAAAATAGCCTTTTTTCGTGGCTCCAAATTGGACTGGTCCCTTATCGGCGGACCGCAGGTTGGGAAGCCCTGCCCTAGGGCGGTCTTGCTCACACGAAAACATTGACGCTTATGGGCCGTCATAATTATTGCGTGATAATAATTGATTGTTTGGGTTCAAGGTATTGCTCAATATTATTGCACAATGAGAGTATTGTAAAATGTTGTTGTAGGTCTAGGGCCCGCCTAACGGTGACGCTCCCTACCACTAGAAAACGCCGGAGTTTCCATACCAGTAAATAAGATCGTGTTAGAAGGCACACAAACACACAGAGAGAGAGAAAGAGTCGTGTATCTCTCGTCAAGCAAATAGTCCAGTAAAAAAGCCGAAAATCCAGCACTTTTCAGCGTAGAATATGAATTTTCGACTGAAGGTAGATGATTGCATACCGAAAGTAACCCCAATGAAATGGTTGCCCCTCAACTCGCTTCAACCCTTAACCCTTTAACGGCCACGCCTATTTCTGGATGGCTCAAAATCATTTCCTCTGGTAGTATAGCTAAAAAGGGTTAAATATGAATGTCCAACCTCAATTTTGTCGATAAGGGCCTGGGAAGTAGTATTTTCGAACTGTAGCAAATTTGCTACTACCCGCTCGGTTCGAACTATTGTTCTAATTCAATGAAAAATCTTTAAAGCCTACTTCGTCCAGTTAAGCTTCCTTGACACAATTCTATCAAAAAATATTTTAACCCTCAAAGTGTGAAGGGGGGTCGAATGTGTCCGGGCCCAATGCGGGAAAAAGTGTTTTTTCCGCGCATTGTTTTATATTTGTTAAAAAAAAACATATTAAAAATAACAATATCCGAAAAATTCTTGTTCGTACTTCGAAAGGACATCCTAAGGATGAACCATGAATTTTTACAGATTTTTTCATCAACAATTGTGTGCTTGGTAGCGCACCGCCGAAAACGACCCCCCTTCACACTTTGAAGGTGCCAAAAACCCCTTCACACTTTGAGGGTTAAGAATGTCCATTTACTCACTTTTTTCGACAAAAAACGGGCAGCAGATCGAGTGCTGGGGCAAGCGTTGTAAATTTTCACGACAACATTGTTGCCATGTTAACATAATTCATATGTTTACGTTTGAATTTCAAGCTGTCCCGGCATTTGTAGCTGCATCTAGCATATATTGATGGAACTGTGAAGTGGCTTGTCCGCTATAGCGTCCTTACGCTTCTACCGACGGGGTCAAAGTGAACGTAGCCAATTTGCAACAATGGCAGTCAAAGGGTTAAAATAGGGGTTGAAAACTTAAAAATCGTCGTATCTCGATAATTAACAGCCCGATCAAAAAATGTTTCAAACAAAAGTTGTTTGGAATAATAAAATACGTATAAAGTTATCTGACGTCCGATGCCCTGTCTTTGAAAACAGCCGCACAAAAACGCGACAACACCACCGAATTTTCGAATCGTTTTTGTGCCGCTATTTCCAAAGATAGAGGGTTGGACGTCAGATAACTTTATACGAATTTTGTTATTCCAAACAACTTTTGTTTGAAACCTTTTTTGATCGGGCAATTAATTAACGAGATACGGCGATTTTTTGGTTTTCAACCCCTATTTCTTAGGGGTGAGGCGAGTTGAGGCGCAACATTTTATTGCGGTTTCTTAAAGTATGCAACCATCCACTTTCGGTAAAAAAAAATCATATTCTACGCTAAAAAGTGCTGGATTTGCGTCTCTTTTACTGGACTAAAAGCGGTGCCGGTTTCCGAGGCCCGACCTACGAGAGGACTACCGATCAGTCGGTAGATTAGCACGGGACTCCAATCTTTTCGAACCGACAGGTTCACCCACGAAGTGCACGTGGTATTTGTCAACTAGAATGTGGCTTCTTGAATGAAAGGCGATAATCGCGAGCGGCTACAATCTCTACGAAAACTACTGAATTTGCACGGAACAAACGAATCGAAAGCTCGCCACAAATATTTGTCGATAAATAATATCATTCCCTCGTTTGTACAGAGACGATCGTATCTCTTTGACGGGAAGAGCTCACCGAGGAGCCGAGCAAATATGCACGTGCAAATATTAAACTCGACGGGTGCGTAAGTTGTCATTGTGAATTCTGAGATTGTGCTCGATCCTCGCGGATTTTCTTCGTTTGCATTTGTGCACGTACACGCACGATTTTATCGCGATAAGTCAAAAGTGAATTTCAACTGTACAATATAAATGTTTGGGTCAACGTAACTTAAGGGAAGACACCACACAGACAGAAAAATTCTATTGATATTAACTAACCGCGTCTATTTGATTTTTGTTTAATTTCAATTTACTAGATTTATCGTGGAAGCAAATTTTTCCTATTGCATTCCATTATTGGGATTATTTATTTTAAATATATTTATTAATTCAAATAAAAATCTATTTAATATCGTCCAATAGATAAATATTTTATTTGAGCCTAATAAATCTGTGATTCGGTTTCATCCGTTCAAAAAACAATTTAGTTGAATCCACTAAATGGATCTATTTGATTTTATTAAATTTAAATTAAATCGAATTTTCGTAGAGTCAACCATTTTTATATTTGATTGAACTCATGGTCTGTCTTTATACACACATATCAAAGGGGTATGGGGGTAGAGAAGGTGGAGAGAGAAATTATATATATATATATATATATATATATATATATATATATATATATATATATATATCACCCAACGTTTAAAGCAAATATTAATGATAAGACTTGGAAAAATGTGACTAGCAGAAGAATTTTCATAGCCGCGACTTTTTAGAGAAAATGTAAAAATGTCTAACAAGGAATATTACTTAAGTGTCCGCCTTCGATTTTGTTGAAACTCATATATGTGATAAAGCATTGAAAACTAGTAGACCCGTATTTTTTTAAATCTGCGGCAAAACGTTTTTAAGGGGGCAAACGACCCCTCAAAGAAAGGCATCTGTCACCCCTTACTTTAATTTTTAAAAATGATTCTATAGTGGATTTTTCACTTTAGATTAGAAGAATTTTTGTTTTTGTTTCATTCAGATCGGTGGACTGCTTATGGGTGGCACTGCAAAACTACCCCTCGACACGCCTTTCTTTGAGGGGTGGTTTTCCCCTTTAAAATTGTTTTTCCGCGGATAAAAAAAAACTTGTCTAATAGTTTTCAATGCTTTATCACATATATGAGTTTCAATCAAATCGATGGTGGACACTTAAGTGATGTATTGTAAATCTACTAAATTTGCGCGAAATTTCTTATTCCAGTTACCGTTGGGTATAAATAATTGATTGTAACTCATTTTTATTAAGTGCCACTGTAATTTGCTAATGATTGAGAAGGGCCCTGCTTATGCGACCACAAAATACGGCCCTACGCGAATATAAAACCTTAAGATATAATTTTTGTCGCCTTTATGTTGCTCGATGCTAATTGAGAGTTCCAACAGAAGTGTGTTTGTTGGCTCTATGTATTATATATATTTCCCAAAGAATTCCGAATCCCAACGTATTCCCTTGCGGGGTTTTACGTATTATTGCGTCGTTGTTTGCATCGTTGGTATGCGACGAAAATTCTTTTTTATTTTCGTTGTTCTCCGTTTTTATTTCTATCCTAAACCATTTTTCATAGATTTACGTTGTAGATCTCCGATAAGGATCTTTAAAAAAATTCGGCAGCTTTAATTTGCCAAAAGAAAAGGTAATTGGAAGAAAATTATTTTCGTTGCGTTCCAACGATGCAAATTTTAAAATAATGAAGTTTGCTTCAGTGGAATGCAACGAAAGTTAACTTTTCTTTAATTGCCCACTTTTTCACTGCCTAAGGGTACGAAAATCGCTCGAACGATTTTTCCTATCTGTATTAGAGATCGACGACCTCGATCTACAAACGACAAAAAATTGGATTGTCATAAAAATTACGAAATTTGAAAAATGAAAAAGAACCATCGTTGGAATGCGAAAATGATTTTTTTCCCCCAATGTCCTCTCGCAGATATGAGGTACGAAAATCATTTTTAGCATCCTTATTTAGCGATCTATAATCTACATCTGCAAAATGTGATTTTGGATAATAATACAAGGAGAAAATTAAAATCTTTATCCCAGTCCCAGTTTTTGTTATTTATTTGTTTGTTCCAGTCAAGTTTTCATTCGATTCCAATGATTAAAAGTGAATTGCTCGATTAATCATCATTCGTCCTTCACGTCCTTACACTCAAATAATTATTTATTCCGTCAGCTCCATATACATATATATATATATATATATATATATATATATATATATATTACGTTATTCGACCGCAAAGCACAATTCGGTTGATACAGATCGAAAACTTTTTCGTTTTACCTTCCTATTTTTCTCGATGTTTTATTCTTTCACTTTTCCCCACTGCACAGCGGTATGTTGGGAAGAGGGTACTATTTTGAGATACGGAGCTGTTGCTAGCCGCCGCAAGTTCACTGCGAGTGTGTCTCGATCGACCATTTTCTCCGAGCATAGGTATATTCACATCCCACGGTCTCTCTTCGAAACTCGTAACTATCACACACGGCGAAACGATTTAGTACGGGCATATATATATATATATATATATATATATATATATATATATATATATATATATATATATATATATATATATATATATATTACACACACGCTTTGTGCACCATGTCGGTATACTGGCCTTATTATTATCGCTTTTTCATCTACAAACGGCGATTTTCTCGTAGTCGGAAATTACGGGGAATATCGACGAGGAAACTGCACGCGAGTTGAACTCGATTATCCTGTTCTCTACACTTATCGAGTCACGCATTATCTTCCACGTTTGAACTCTTGGCAATTATTCTGAAGTTTGCACAGCTATGTAACAATTAAAGAGACTTTTTTTAATTGCCCTAATTCGATACTTAAGGCCTTATATACCTTTGGATCGTCGTAACACAAGGTATTTTGAGATCTTTTTTTAGTACACTAATAAAGCAATCAAAATGAGATTTGGAACGTTCATTTTTCATATCTGTAGGTACGCGAATAATTTTTTTATTTTGCAAAAAAAAATGTCGGCCCAGTGATCGGTAGAAAGAGAACTTTTTTTACGCCCTCCACGGGCGGACTCGTCGGAGATGCACATGAGCACCGAGACCAAAGAATTTTTTTTTTTTTTGTTATCTACGTGAGTTTAGCTTGTGAAGTACACACGATTTTTGCCAAATATTGATTTTTGGAAATTCGACATCATTTTGCCGAAAATAGTTGCATTTTCGCCAATAAAAACGGCCTTAATTTGTTCATAAAAATCGTAATTGTTAATTGATCGTAAAACTCGTGTGTACTTCGCTAGAAAATGTATCTAAGAAGGTAAAGGTAAAATTTGAAGTCAATCGGTTGAAAATTGTAGGAACTAGGAGTCCGCCCGATTTTGAAAACATGTTTTCAAGAAAAACGCGTTTAGGGTTTGAAAACAATTTTTTTTTAAATTATATAATTCTTGGGATGTTTATACATAATTTAAGCCAATGAAATTTTTTTGTGCTGTGTGATAGACGTATATCGGTCGATATAATTTTTTCGATTTTTCACCCCCTCCTAAGGGTGGCGTCCTCTGCTCGAAAAAGGTCTGAATTTTCTTCACGCTAATTTTTCGAGCTCCCCAATATATTTATCGAAAAATAAAATGTGTGATAAACGTATATCGGTCGATATAATTTTTTCGATTTTTCACCCCCTCCTAAGGGTGGCGTCCTCTGCTCGAAAAAGGTCTAAATTTTCTTTACGCTACTTTTTCGAGCTCCCCAATAGATTTATCGAAAAAGGAAATATGTGATAGACGTACATCGGTCAATATAATTTTTTCGATTTTTCACCCCCTCCTAAGGGTGAATTCCGGGAGACGTACATGGCGGATACATGTTTTTTGTTCACCGAACACATAGAGCAACTAGTTGATCAACAAAAATCAAGAATTAGAAGAAAAAAAAAATTCGTTGCATCGCAACGATGCAACTTTCAGTATCATTCTAAATTACAAGATATTTTGTTATCGCAGAATTTTTTATTCATAAGGTTTTTTCTTTATTTCTTTCCGAAATTTTACATGACGATTTTACGAACAAAGATACATTTTTTTTTCTTCAATTATCCATATACGTATTCGGTTTCGTTTAAAAAGTATAATTGTAGTTCACTTTATCGAGATCTGTCAATGACGTCTTTGACGCGCCGTTCAACGTTGAGCACCTCGTCACTTAAGCGACACGACTTTCAACTTTTACGTACGTAAAAGTCGTGATGATATCGCCTCCTCTTTTTTCATTTCAGAAAAGGCGCTCGTTCATACATTCGACATTGAGGCTCGTATCGTAGAAATGCAACGAAAATTCTTTACCTTTTTTTTACAAATTTCTTTACTACCATCATTACCCGAAATCTTCCACTGCCGATTTTTGACTCACGCAAAAAAACACCTAGTTTATTACTCGCCATCAAAAGGACCAGCGACAAAACCCCTAGTGGTTTTTCGGCTCTTTCGGTGAGTGTTCGTTCGAAAAGAATTTAAATAAAAGTTTAAATAAAAATTGTACCAGTTGCAATAACGATAAATAAAAATTGTGACGGCTATAAAATCATGTGCGAATTTAACCATTTTTTTGTCGTATGAATAAGTGATTCACTCATAAAATTAATTACACATCTATTTACTATGAATATCAAACTGTTGGAAAATATACTATTAAAGTATACCTAAAGTTTAATAATTATTCCTTAGTTTAAAAAATCCCACAAAATTGCTTCAGTTTTTCCCGTCTAAAAGTATATGCCGCCTTAAGGTATTCCTTTCACAAATCCGAATATTTAACAATTAACTGATTGTCGTCTGTAATCAAGTAAAAATACGTTCCAGGATACTGGTGAAATTTCAAGCCAAGTTACCGAACTTTTAACGAAAAATTGTGAGTCTCAAAATCATCTAATTTATACGGTACTTTATGGAGACGACACGCTGACCACATTTCTATATAATAATTTACACACTAAATAACTCTGGATGCCTGATATAAAATGCTCACGCGTGTTAAAAATACTAAATATTTCGTAACAACAATAAAAACAGTATGTCACGAAATGTAAGCATTTTTTTATTCCAGTTTATCGTTCGGTATAATAATTGATTGTGACATATTTTTATTAGGCACTACTCTAATTTTCAATGATTCAGAAGGACCCTTATGCCCTCACAAAATACGACCCTTCGCGTAAGGAATACCGTAAATCGAACTGGCTCGCCATTCTACTCTTTATGTCCCATATCGACGATAATACAATTTATAGATATTCGTTTGTTAATTAGCGATTTCTCAAACATGATTTTTTTCCCAACCTGGTTTTTATACATACAAGTAAATTAATAATCAAATATATATATATATATATATATATATATATATATATATATATATATATATATATATATATATATATAGATAGTTGTTTATTAATTAATTATTATTTTTATGTATTTATATTTAGTGTGATTTGTACATATGCAATCTATTTCTTGCACAACGCAGCCGTACATATATTCTGTCCACATCACGTGCTGCTGTACAGGAAACTATCGTTTAAACGTACATGAATTATCGACCCGCTGCAACTTTTCATATTCATACCAACCGGAGCTGTCATTTATTGGCCACGCAGAAAAATAAATGATTTAAGGTGAGACAAATTGTCACCCTCGTGAAACAACGACACACGTATCGCGTTGTTGTGAATATTTTGGACAACGACGCGAGGCTCGTAAATAACCATTTTTTCACGATTATGAATATTAATTTAATGATAAGCCAGCTTTACATCCGATTTCCCCTCGAAGCAAAAATAAATCGGTTTGCGATGCAGGTTCTCATGATCGATATCGTAAAAGATACACAGTAGATTAGACTAGGTGAAAATGCAACCTTGGTGGACATGCATAATAGTCGTCAACACGGCTTCCCAACCTAGATTGCAACAAAAAGTTTATCCTATCATCTTTTCTGTTCTTGCACACACACTCTCTCTCTCTCTCTCTCTCTCTCTCTCTCTCTCTCTCTCTCTCTCTCTCTCTCTCTCTCTCTCACACACACACACACACACACACACACACACACACACACTCGATTTTGAAAAAAATTCTACAAATCCATTTCGATGTATTTTTGTCCCTTGGTCACGAATTTCCCATTATATTCCCTTGAACCCTTTATTTGTATGACAAATCGTCGAAAACGTATCGGAACTCGAGTTGCGCGTTTTCCCGACTTAATTTTCAATTTTCGGCAAAAACTCGGTGATATTCGTAATCGGCAGAAAATGTTCCTTAATCAACATCCTCAAAACTATAAAAAATTTGATAGAAAATGTTTCCAGCCTTTTGGCTATTTTTCTGGAATCACCAAAATTGCGAAGTTTCAAACAGCGGTAGCATCGATTCTATTTTAGGAAACGAGATTTATCGGCAGGGTTTCGGGAAGAATTTTGGCAGACTTAGATAACGCCGTTGGATCCATTCCGATATCTCAATTGCTTTTCCCAGGAAGAAACTTGAAAGTCGACAGTCCTCGTTCAAATTTTTGCCAAAAATCGAAAAACAATTGGAGCTCAATGAACAACGGGATTTTATAGAGAAAACGGTAACGAAGAGAATGGGCATGGAGTGGAGCTCGAAATGGGAGCAAAAAATAAATGATCGACGATGCAGTAAACAATTCAGATGAGTAAGTTGGCATTTCTTTTTTTTCGGAAATCACCCCCTGATTGGGTGAATAGGGGTGAATAGGGGGAATAAAATTCATGCGAAGTTTCAAGAAAATCCGACTAAACAAATATTTTTCCCAATACGAACTTTCATCCCCTATTTCACCCCTCGAGGCGGGATATACATTGAGACAGGAAGAAAATAAGCAATATTGAGTGATTTTTCAAATAAAAAATAATTATTCTACGATTATCAAACTTCAGGTATACTTTAATAGTATATTTACGTATACGAAACCATTTTTTTAAATTAATTTATCATCAAAATGACGGAGCTGTGGCAGAATGTTACAGCAAGGTGGCCGCGGGAGTTGCGAATCGGCGTGCAGTCTAGCTTCCCGTCGACTATGATTTGCAAAAAAAGTTCAAACATTTTTTCAGTTAGAAAATGTATAGTTTCTATGTGACGGTAATTAAAATGAAGAAAATGCAAATTTTAGAAAATGGGACGCAATAACAAAAAATCAACATTTCACGCAACATTTCTGGAAAAATGTGGATGGAAAAAGTAGTTTTTTTCCAATTTTTCAAAAACAATTTTCGTCAAGTAGAAGGTACCAATATTATCAATATTCCTACCAAGTTCCAACTCAATCGGCTTAATAGATTCTGAATAATCCTGCACGCCAATTTCGATAATGCAGTTTTGAGAAAAACGCGTTTGAAGTTCACGCCCGCTCCGAATCCGAGTGGTGAGGCAAAGCGTTGACGGGCTGTAACGTTTGAAGTTTTTCGAATTTTGCTTCGAAACTTCGAGAAAATATTCTACATATATAGTTCTATCGTTTAAGGCGTTACCCCCACTTGTAGCGCAAAAAAGGCCTTTTTCATGAATTTTTTTAAAGAAAACTACAAAACTTTTTCAATCGATCAATATACCATCTTAAAGGACACATCTTGAAGAACTTTCAGTAATTTTTTTATTGAAAAATATTACATTGTTTAGTGGCAAATGGCCGTCAATGAAATAATGTTTTTATATACGCGGTTTGCGGTGACCAACATTGCGGCGAAGTGGATCATCTGAAAAAAATGCGGATGGATTTAGTCAAATATAAGTATAAACTAGTCTTTAATCGAAGGATTTTAAAAAATATTCATTTTTCACAAAATGGCGGACAGTCAAAGTTAATGGTTCGATTTTAACGAAAAAAAAACGGCCGTTTTTTTGGCTATAAAACGGCCATTTTTTTTCGAAAAAAAAATCGAACGATCAAAGACTACATTTTTATGTATTAAATAAGCCTGCAAAATTTCAAGAAGATCGGTTCATTAGTGTTCGAGTAATCTTGGTCACCGACTTCAGAAATGCCATTTTGAGAAAAACGCGTTTAAAGTTTCTCTTTCAACGCGGATTCTTCTCTTTCAACGCTCATATCTCAGTCAATTTTGTTCGGATCGACTTGAAATTTTCAGGACATACTCTCAGATACTTATACTTCCAAAAAATGCAATAAAAAAAATCGATTTTTTCAAAATCGCAAGTGGCGGTAACCCCTTAAAGAAGAAACAAAAGAAATCGATTTTTCGATCGTTGTACATGTATATTCCGCCTTAAGGGGATGAGTTACCAAAAATCCTTTTTCAGTTGGTGCTCACGTCACAAAAGGAACCTATCGTCCAATTTTCATATTTTCACCTTTAGTAGTTCCGGCTCGGCGCTGATGAATCAGCCAATGACGTTGAAGTTTGCATCGTTGGAACGCAACGAAACTGACTCTTTTCATTTCGCAAATTTCCTTAGGCAGATTTCAGCTGCAAAAATCACGCAAACATTTTTTAGGATCCTTATTTTGCGATCTATAAAAAATTTGCCAAATATGATTTTGGGTAATAATGGAACTAAGAAATTGAAAAAAACAAAATTCGTTGCTTTCGAGCGTTGCAAACTTCAACCCCATATCAGTCAGGACATGTTATTATATATATATATAAAATAAATAATATTATATATATTCAAAAATTGAAAAGTATGAAAAACTTTTTCAATTTTTGTATTAAAATAAATGTATAAAAAATCATTTTATTCCGCCCTGATACATATGCATAGAAATGATAATTTGAACAATACAGAGCTTATTTTCGAATATTTTTAAAAATTTGGTTGCATATCCACGCCAGCAGATCTATTTCCCCCTTTTTTCCTCCCTTCTTTTTTTTCCATTGTATCAGTAGCCGGAGGAGGGTATGGTGTATCGTTCATTGGCGTAAAAACGCCGGGCGCCACGAACCGGACGACCTTGGGTGGATTAGTTAGCACGTGTGTGCGTCCGTCTCGGGCGCGGGCAAATCCCGTCACGTTTTGTGCTGCCAGGCGGTATCGTCGTCTCGACCTCGTACGTTTTGTCTTGCCGGTGCGATTGTGCTCTGGTTGGAAGCTACGAGGAATCACGAGGAAACGCGGCACGCGGCCGAGTCGCTTTTCCACTTCCTTTTTTTTCTTCTCATTTTATGCTTTTCTTTTCTATACCTGCTTCGGTGAAATTTGTGCAAGTGGATGAACTATTGTTCGGCAGCGGGTATCGGAAGCCCTTCGGGGGACCAATTTATTTACCGACAAGAAAAACCGCGACAAATATCGCACATTCGAAATTCAAAAGAATACGAATTTTTCTTATGAGTCCGTAGAAATGTATTTTTACGTCCTGAATACGAGTTCGCCATTTGTTTCCCCGAAAACATTAAATGAATGCAAAGACACGTTTTTCGCGTTTAGCCCGCGTAATTTTGAGCTTTCGACAAAAACTTCGTGATGTGCTCAATCAGTGCTTAATTCCCGATCGGACAGAATCTTGAAATGATGTAAAAGTGAAAAAAAAAAAAAACATTTTTTCGACCCATTAGACCGCCTTTTCAACCGATCCATTCGACTTTGATTACGTGTAATATGAGATACGTAAAAACGTATAAACGATAAGCGAACGAGCTCGAGGCTCACGACCTCGAACGTGTTTTGTGATGAGAAAGTGTCGAGTGCGGTGGACATATATATACACATACATACATACATACATACATATATATATATATATATATATATATATATATATATATATATATATATATATATATATATATATATATATATACATATACACGTGTGTGTGTGTGGGCGTGTAGCGTATGAACAGTTCGCATATGACTCAGAAAATAAGATCGCTTATTCCACTCGTCTGGACGGGTGTCTGCTCGTTTCGTGCTCGTACTCTCCTCGCAAGAGAGAGCGAGAGAGAGAGACATCTCGGTCATTTCTCGTGGCAATGGATCACTCCCAAGTTCAAACACGCGATGTGCATAATCTGTGTGAACGTTTGACAAGGTATTTTTCACATCCTCCAATGTAGAGTGTTAAATAAATTCATGAACTATTGTTATTGCGCAGAATTTTACGCGAATTATCGACAGCAATGAAGATCGGCACGTGAAACCTTGTGACGAGAAGAGCCGTCCGTTTTTTTTCCATGAATTAATTGACGTCGAAAATCGGCTGTCTTCAGATCGCGACCGTAAGAATCCAAAGTTTGCCAGAGTCATTTGCGTGTCAGTTACTATACGCGAATTGAGAGAGGAAAGACACGCGGGGAAATGAAAAAACGCTGACGACCCACACTGGGGCCACTGACGTGTTTTGCGGTCGTAACATTCGCGCATGAAGAAAAATTCGATGTTGGTTTAAAAAAATACCGATACGTGTTGATTTTACCTAGAACGTGTTATTACCTAGAACAAAAAACAAAAATTCTCGTCAATCTTCGAATACCTAGAGAAGTACGTGCGGAATTTGAAAAATATTGTTTTATTCAAAAGTTGTAGGTATTTGACCTTAAGAAATGAATTTTCAGTGAAAGATTTCGTTATAACTGCTCATAAACTGCTCATAAAATGAAAAGTTTTCGATTAAGGGGTTACCTCCACTTGCGATTTTGAAAAAATCGAGTTTTTTTTATTGCATTTTTTTGAAGTATAAGTATCTGAGAATATGTCTTGAAAATTTCAAGTCGATCCGAACAAAATTGACTGAGATATGAGCGTTGAAAGAGAAGGATCCGCGTTGAAAGAGCGTCGAAAGAGAAACTTTAAACGCGTTTTTCTCAAAATGGCATTTCTGAAGTCGGCGACCAAGATTACTCGAACACTAATGAACCGATCTTCTTGAAATTTTGCAGGCTTATTTAATACATAAAAATGTAGTCTCTAATCGTTCGATTTTTTTTTCGAAAAAAATGGCCGCTTTATAGCCAAAAAACGGCCGTTTTTTTTCGTTAAAATCGAACCATTAACTTTGACTGTCCGCCATTTTGTGAAAAATGAATATTTTTTAAAATCCTTCGATTAAAGACTAGTTTATACTTATATTTGACTAAATCCATCCGCATTTCTTTTTCAGATGATCCACTTCGCCGCAATGTTGGTCACCGCAAACCGTGTATATGAAAACATTATTTCATTGACGGCCATTTGCCACGAAACAATGTGATATTTTTCAATAAAAAAATTACTGAAAGTTCTTCAAGATGTGTTCTTTAAGATGGTATATTGATCGATTAAAAAAGTTTTGTAGTTTTCTTTTAAAAAATTCATGAAAAAGGCCTTTTTTGCGCTACAAGTGGGGGTAACGCCTTAATCAGAAATTCCGTACGTACTTCTTTGCGAAATGCAATTAGGAACATAACTTTTAAATGTGACGTAAATCGAGTGAAAATTGCTCAAGTTATGTGTCGCGCCAATTGGAAAAAAGCTGTTTCGAGAAGTCGGCCATTTTGTATATAAAAAAAAATCGAACAGCTTGATATTCATACTAATTAGATATGTAATTAATTTTATGAATGAATCACTTTTTCATACGAAAAAAATGGTTTAATTCGCATGTGATTTTATACCCGTTACTGTGGCCTAAGGCCTTCAAGAAACTTCCATCTACCAGCCGAACATCACCTGCGACACCCTCTAGAAGGTGTCGCGGCTGATTCTCGACCACCTAGACGCCGGAGGGACTTACCGTTAACTTGGCTTCGATCGATTATCGATATTATCTAATATATTTTATTATCATTACGATTATTTTTATTATTGCTGCAAAGCATGCCATAAACAAGTTGGAATATTTATTGGTACTATACATCAATGAGGATGATATTGCTCTCTCTCTCTCTCTCTCTTGCTCCCTCTCTCAACGAGCGAGTACTTCAGTCACGAGACTCTTTGCAGTGGCTCGTATGGTGGTGACGAAGATCGTAATACGGTCATATAGTTATCAAATAAACCGAATAAAGATAATTGAATACATTTATTGCCGAGGAAAAAAAACAAACGCGCTCGATTAAAATACCATTGTACGTTACGCAAGCATCAATGCCTCGGAGAATGATGTTTCGTTATTCCGCAAATGCATGCGCAGTGGAATTCGGGGCAAGATGTGAATGCTAAAGTCATGTTCAAATAAAACAATACATATAAATCAGTCAAGTTGAATCATTTTTAAAACAAATTACCATTATTATTTCAAATACCATTAATTATTATTACCATTATAATAAAACAAAACATATGAATCAGCCAAGTTGATTTATTTTAATCAACAATTACCAATCTTTTCATTTTGGATACAAAACAGTCTTTCGGCTTGTTCGTATACAATATATATTTTCAATTAAACCTTTATTTTTCCCGTCTTACCCCATATGCGGGGCAAGATGGAACAGCGCTGGGAACATGATGAGACACGAATTATTGGCATCTTTTGCATATAAAAATGTTTTTTTTTGGGAAATACCAGCAATTTGATAAGCCGATCGTCTAAGTTCTGTAGTATTTAGTCCGAAAAATCTTGCATCCATATCTTTTGAATCATTCGTTAGGTCTTCTTCCCTTGGTAGTAACACCGGTTGAAGAGGTACCAAAGGCCCTCTAGGGTGTCCCACAATGACCATGATGTTGAAGTTTGCATCGTTGGAACGCAACGAAAATCTTATTTTTCCAATTGTCAATTTTTGTTTTGGCAAATCCAAGCTCTCGCGAACTTTTCTACGATCCCCATTAGAGACCTAGCGACTCAACCCTTTGCGACATAGTGCAATACTGCCGTTACACCTAATTCAATTCAGATTTTGACTATTCGAAAGTGTTTTTAAATTTAATATGGCGCTTGTAAATGCGTTTCAACATTCCTGGGACTTCGATAACTAATAAAACATACCTACCAAATTTTTGTTTTTCACGTAGCGGGTGTTATCAATAACGAAAGTGATTTCGGATAATAACAAAATATATGCATTATATGGACAATGAAAGAACAACGCCCGGACATACGTCCTGGTGAGAAAAAAAAATAGCATTCGCTTTACGGCATTATCATCCGCCGTACAATAGCGGAAAATGTGTAATTGACATAGTTGCAATAGTAAGAACGTGTATATAGCGGTCGAGTACGTCGACGACGCTCGGCGTCGTTGAGCTCCTCATGTGTCTATAGCGTGACAGCATCAGCCTTGGAAAATCAATATTAAGTTCACCTACGTCACGGAACAAGCCGGCGTTCCCGAGTAACGACCATTATTATCCCCACTCAATGATCTACCGCTTGTTTTTTCGCTGTCCTCATAACTCGTCTGTCTTGTCATGCCTCTCTCTCTCTCTCTTTCTCTCTCTCTCTCTCTCTCCCCCTACATTTTTATTTAACGATTGATCGCTGCGTCCTCTTCGTTTGGCGGATGCCGATCATGTTTTCGACGAGACACCACAAACTCGATCTCGAATTACGGCGCGACACTACAATTGCTCGCATCGAACGATGCAATCATTTCTACCTTAATTAATAACCAGTACAATTGTGGGTTGACCGTTGAGGTAGGACGAGCACGTAGCTCATTATCGGATGGCTGCTCGTTGCTTTTTACATGCTATGGGTAATGGATAATTCAGGCTCGATGAGTAAATCCAAATTCGGAATATTCAGCCTGGTTCATTACGGCCGAAGCCTCGCGAGTGCTTTTCTGGACGGTTTTATTCGTATTTCGCTGTTGGATGAATGGAGGAAGATCAAACTTAAGGGGCTACACCGGTGTGACACTTTTAAAAAATCGATTTCTTTTTTGCCTTTTTCGACAGTTTATAGTTTCAAGAATATCATTATCATTTATATCATTCAAATCAATATCATTTTATCTTGCAAAAATCAATGGTTAAATCATTAAACGCGTTTTTCTCGAAATGAGATTTTCCAAATTTGCTGACATTGTAACTCGGAGAGCAATTATCCGATTGACTTGAAATTTGCACTGAGTACTCTTGAATATATTTTCTCTATAATGACGTAGGATATTTTTGATTGGATGAAAATTGACGATTGGGCATTGAAAAAAACGACCATTTTACAGGCAAGAAAACAGATTTTTTTTTCATAACTGCGCCATTTTGTTGGTTTTTGATATTTTCCGAAAATGCTACGTCATTGTACAGGAAGTACCTTCCAGGTTAATGACATTTTTTCCTTTTTCGATTTCAGCTACTCAATCGGCCGGAATCATGTCAGCAGTGAAGGAACTTTTTGGCGCCTCCAAAGGCAGCGCATAAGTCGCTTGGATCTCAATATTTTTCTATGAAAAAATTATGTAATATAGGTCACATATAGCCAAACATATTCTTAATTTTCCGAAACATTTAATTGAGTACCTTTCTGCCAAAAGATTCCCGAAAATCACCCAAATTTTCAGCGTTTACACTTGTATAGCCCCTTAAGGTGTTCGGAAAATTGCGGTTACCGGATGTTTCAATAAGAATTCTGTAGTTAAGGCGATCATCAGATGTGACGGACAGAAAAATTGAAATTTTTTTTTTGCACGAATTGCAAAAAAATTGTGCGTGTTATATGGACTCGGCATAGCAGACGAGTGGTGAGTCATCATTTTCTTTGTGTAAATCGTACTTGAAATTTTAAACGCGTTTTTCTCAAAACTGTATTTTTCCAATTGGCTTCCATGATATCTCAAAAACTATTGAACGGATTTCGCTCAATTTTTTTATGGTATAGTCAGCACATCTATAGTTCTCAATCGAACATAAATATTTCTATCTGCCATATTTTTTTGAAGCTGAAAAAGTCGAAAAAAATGACGAAACTTGGAACTTAACTTTTAAAACCGTGGCAAAAATTCAATTTTCGACATTTTTACTTTACTCTAGTTCCGGCGATAGCCTCAGGTCTACAAATTAAAATGCGGTCTGATGTTTTTTTATTTCAGTTGAGCAAACCCTCCGGAATCATGGCAGCCAGCGCTAACCAACTTATTTTACACGTGAATGTCACGCGAACAGTATACAGTCGATTTCACTCGTTATTTTTGTTTGATAACGAGAAAATGTTATAAAGCACCGAAAAGTAAGCGATACGTATTTTTTTTATCGGCGGAAAAACGGTTTTAAGGGGTGAAACCATCCCTCGAAAAAAGCCATCTCTAGGGGTAATATAGCAGTTTCACACACGAGGAGTCTACCGATTTGAATGAAACAAAAACGAAAATTCTTTTAATCCGAAGCAATGAAAAATCCACTATAGTGACATTGCAAAAAAAAATTAAGGGGTGAACCACCCTTATATTAAGGGGTGGTTTCGCCCCTTAAAACCGTTTTTCCGCCGATAAAAAAAAATACGTATCGCTTACTTTTCGGTGCTTTATAACATATCCAAATTTCAACAAAATCGAAGGGTGCCACCTGAGGGATGTTCCTTGTAAGTCGTTTTGTGAAAAAGACAGCCCGAAAAGACAGGAAAATTCGTGAAGTTCGTTCGAGAATAAATCATCTGCAAATTCATAGTCGATCGTGAAATTATAGCGACAAATTTGCTACATTAAGAGAAAAATCCATGGTATTTACAAAAAAACACCCCAAAAGAGGGGACAGTAAAATTCACTATAGTTTATTGACACCGCAATCATAATATGGTTAGCACAACTATAAACGAAAAGTATATCTAAACATGTGATTTGGGTGGCATTTTTACTATCTATTATCCACGAAATGCTTATTAACTATTGTTAAAAACTTGACAATCAATATGTGGTCAATTGCAGTGATACCGCAAAATCGTCGCACAAGTACTAATGCTGTACACTGTACGTTAGATTTTGTTCAGTCCAAACTTCTACTATTCTATTCGAGTTTGATGGTATGGAAGTTTGCATCGTCGGAACGAAAGTTTTTTTCACATTTCATTTTTCATGTTTTTATCATTATAGCAGAATTTATTTTTAAATAATGATATTGTAGATCGCTATACAAATATCTTCGAAAACTGTTGAAAATTGCTTGCAGGCCAAAACGGCCAAACAAAATTAAAGGATTTTAAATGTATTAACTTTCGTTGCATCCCAACGATGCAAACTTCAACCTCATCAAGTTTGTACAATTTATGTGGTCAACATCAGCGTTTGTCGAGTATAATTTTCAGAAGACCTTATGAAAAGTGATTATTTGAAAAAAATATGGTTATGTTTACTCATAGCAGATACGAAAATCATATGCAGTTCGAGCAAACGCAGCTTAGTAGTTTAGAGAACTAGGCGTGTCTCATAAACTGTTACATGGTACGTTTGTTGCATTGCAAAAATAGGGTATCAGAGATTTTTTTTTCTAAATGCTTACTAGGGTTTAGTTTGCGTTAATCCGTTGTTAGAAATGGTTTATCTTGGTGCTAAATAACAAAAAAAAATTACATAACCATTAGTGTGAAAGTCTTGCCCATCTAACCGCACGTTAAATTACATACATTAAACCATTTTTTATCTCTGATGTTTGGTGGTGAAAAAAGTTCCAAAAATTCGTAAAGACTCAGTATAGTCTAAACAATAACATGTATTTTTTATGAAATTTGACCTTGGATTGTGGCTAACGCTCCAACCTCCTTAAGCAGTGACTTATATTATAAGAAAAAAAATCTGTGCAAAATGTCACCCAAGTCGGTGGTAACAGCTATTCGGAAGTACAGCCAGAATTACTTTTGTCTGTTATGCCATAACTGCGATCAAGATACCACAAGCACTCGATAGTGTAGTGGCAGCGTGCGAAGTATGGGCGGAAAATAGACAGGTATGATGCAGGTTCGATACCATCTGTAGGCGAAATATATTCTTCTAAACAAATCATCACAAGAGGCCAGGGAATGGCAGACTACGATGAAAAATCATTGCGATAGAACTCTCACAATCAGTTGAGTATTTTATTTTATTTTTGATTTGTGAAATATTCTATGCATTTAGTAGACGGGCGTTGATGCCTTGGACGAATGCAGTGTATAAAAAATAATCGAATAACACACCTAATACATGCTGTTGGAGTTTGCATCATTGGGACGCAACGAAAGTTATTTTTTATATATTCTTATTATCGATCTTTTTTCAGATTTATATTGTAGGTCGATAAATAAAATGCTTAACATATGGTTAAAGGGTTTTTGGAGGCATAATCTGCCAAAAAATGTAAGGAATTCAGAAATATCAGTTTTCGTTCATGCCAACGATACAAACTTCAACATCATCCAAATACGCATACAGCAGGTCGTATATTTTGATATGGTACAAATCACTATAAACGTTGTCGCAAATTCCAAATGACATTTTTGTTCAGTGTATATATATTTTAGTCCTGTTCACTATTAGAATCTTGAGGAAGTAAATATTTGATGTCAGGAATGTCCATTTTATGAAACCTTACTATTTCATATGATTGGGGAAGATTATTCATAAGTCGAATATCCATAAGTGAATATCTATAAGTAAATATCCATAAGTGAATATCCATAAGTGAATATCTATAAGTTAATATCCATAAGTGAATATCCATAAGTACGAATATCCATAAGTATGAATATCCATAAGTACGTATGGAGTATAGTGTACGATAAGTGAGTATAGAGTAGAAATGAGTGCCAGAAATGGCGGGAGGTAGAGGAAAAGTGAGTATAGAGGGAACCCAAACAAACTCACTTATCTCTACCTCCCGCCATTTCTGGCACTCATTTTTACTCTATACTCACTTATGGATATTCGACTTATGGATAGTCGACTTCTGGATATTCGACTTATAGATATTCATACTTATGGATATTCGTCCTTATGGATATTCGTACTTATGGATATTCGTACTTATGGATATTCGACTTATGGATATTCGTAATTATGGATATTCGACTTTTTGATATTTGACTTATAGATATTCGACTTATGGATATTCGTACTTATGGATATTCGAGTTATGGATATCCACTTATGGACATTCGACGATAGGGATTCCATATAGTATTGAACAATCAACGTATGCTTACAACATTAGTGGTTGCAGTTAACATAAGTGCATAATTAATGCAACTGCTGAAATATCCATAAGCAGTACTATACTTTTGGCAGTAATCATGGCAATAAAATATCATTGTCCCCTCAGGGAAATATAAAATATAGTTGAAATATGGTTGAAAACACCATACTATTTCTCTCGGCGTACGTTTAAGGGGAAGTACCTGAGTAAACGGCGAGAAAAACAGGTAAACTTCGGGAATTTTTATCTCAAAAACTAATGTTTCGCTTGGATCCGGGTTTTTTAAATTGGGAAATATGTATATTGAGGTATGTTTAGGAATTTTTTAAAATAAATTCGTTGACTGGAAGCGATTCAAACGCGATTATCTCGAAACATAGTTTTCGAAGTCGGTGCCAGATGTATTTCGAAAACGGCTTGTCCGATTTTGTCCAAATTTGGATACAATATTCTTCGATAGTTTTTCTCGTTCGCCACGTAGGATGTTTTTTTAATTTTCATTTTCGACGGAATTGCGACCGTTTTAATTCAACATTCGTTTTTCGTTCGCAATTTCCGACGATTTTGGATTGCATACACATTGCATAAAAACGCAATGGTTAAATCAAATGAAAAACCCCTAGGTGGCGAACGAGAAAAACTATCGAAGTATATTATATCCAAATTTGGACAAAATCGGACAAGCCGTTTTCGAGATACATCTGGCACCGATTTTGGAAACCATGTTTCGAGATAATCGCGTTTGAATCGCTTTCAGTGAACGAATTTATTTTTAAAAATTCCTAAACATACCTCAATGTACATATTTTCCAACAAAAAAACGCGGATCCAATCGAAACATTAGTTTTTGAGATAAAAATTCCCGAAGTTTACCTGTTTTTGTCACCGTTTACTCAGGTACCTCCCCTTAAATACTTAAAAACTTCAAAAATACTCCCAATAGTTCAAAACTATGGAACCTATCTCGATGCTTTACAGTTCGCTCAATGCTTTACAAAGCATAAGATCGAGTGATTTTGTGCACACGTACAATTATCTCTATGGAATTACAATTTTTGCGATCCGAGTCAATCAGCTTATAAGTAAATGTCGATAGGTTCTATTTCATTGAAACGACGCCAATCCCAAAATTCACCAATGTTGGCCCTCAATCCGTAAAGGTATTTGAGGCACCTTAAGGTAGTTCCTCTGCGAAAATCTCAACCAAAAGTTTACATACCATGTTCATGTTTAAAAGATTGATAATTGGTTTAATTAGTAATGAATAAAATTAAAAACTACGCAATATTGACTCGGTACTAGTAAATAATACGATGGATATCATTTATTGCCGTAAAATATATTTTGTATTGTGTTTTTGATCGACCATTGCCAGTAAACTTTTTGCCGCGACTGTCCAGGCTTTGCCCCAATTGTTTTTTTTTCCAGGCTTTGCCAGGCTTTGCACCAAAATTGTGAAGGCTTCTCATGGTTATATCTTGGAAACTAGATGGTGAATCATTCTCATTTTTTTTCACATTATTTGTGATATCTTACTGTAGCTTATCCTCGTTTTTTATCAATTTCTTAATTTTAGTTTTGACGGTAGAATTAATGATGCTCTGTTTGCCCATCATGACGCATTTGTTACGTGTAAACCAAGCCAACTTTAAGTGTAAATATCTCAGGTTTGGGGTTGTCAAACTTATTCAAATTGCACAGATGATTGGATAATGTATTAAATAACGTATATGTCAACTTTCAACCATTTCTTAATTCAACTCTTCTGTGGAGGTACTACCTTAATCCCGTGAACCTGGATCGTTTTCGTCTTCGCACTACCAAACCAACAATTGTCAATGAAAAAATCTGAAAAAATTCATGGTCAATATTTAGGCCGTACTTCTCAAGGAAAAATAGGGTTTTCCTTTTCTTATTTTGAATATATTTTTCTTTCGTTAAATATTAAGCAACCCGCGAAGAAAATTATTTTGGGCAGGGCGAATATGACCCAGGTTCACGGATTGAGGGTTAAAAATCGCAATTTCACGAACTTTATTGCGGTACCTTTCCCTGGCAGGGCAGTTCAGGCTCCTGCACTCCGCGACCTCTCCATGCCTCGCATCGATCTTTCGCCACGAAGCACGAAGAGCCTCCATTTTGGAAAGGGGCAGTGGCCCGTTGAATGAAACGTTGCAGATAAATCGACAATTTTTTTCAGAACGTTTTTTTTTATTTCCAAGCCAAGACTTTCGAGAAAAGAAAAAAGGAATTGAAAAACAAAGTCTATTTTTTTATCAGATTCGTCGATTGAAATGGATGTGCCTTCATCTCAACAGCGTATTATTCACGTCTTCTTCATCTTTTTCACTACACTACAGTTTTTACATTGTTTAGACACATCTTCTTGCCACTTTATTTCCATCATCTTTTTCGTGCCTTTTTTTAATTGTACTTAGAAAACGAAAAATATGAGTAATAGAATTGAAAAAAAGTATTTGTTCGTTTTCCTTTTCGTTTTCAATTTCTCTTAAATAATAAACAAACACCACAAATAAAATGTACGTTTTTAAATTTTCTTCCACTTTATCTGAAAACGAAAACAAAATTAAAATAACATAAAATCATAATGTACAGTGGCAGTATTTGTTTGAATTCTCTTCCGGATTTTTACGCAGTGCGCATAGAAAAAATGTAAAGAAAATAAATAAAAAACGGAATAATGAAAAGCTGATTTTCTTAACGTTTAAGGGGTTACCCCCACTTGCGATTTTGAAAAAATCGATTTTTTTTATTGCATTTTTTTGAAGTATAAGTATCTGAGAACATGTCCTGAAAATTTCAAGTCGATCCGAACAAAATTGACTGAGATATGAGCGTTGAAAGAGCGTTGAAAGAGAAACTTTAAACGCGTTTTTCTCAAAATGGCATTTCTGAAGTCGGTGACCAAGATTACTCGAACACTAATGAACCGATCTTCTTGAAATTTTGCAGGCTTATTTAATACATAAAAATGTAGTCTTTAATCGTTCGATTTTTTTTTCGAAAAAAAAAATGGCCGTTTATAGCCAAAAAACGGCCGTTTTTTTTCGTTAAAATCGAACCATTAACTTTGACTGTCCGCCATTTTGTGAAAAATGAATATTTTTTAAAATCCTTCGATTAAAGACTAGTTTATACTTATATTTGACTAAATCCATCCGCATTTTTTTTTCAGATGATCCACTTCGCCGCAATGTTGGTCACCGCAAACCGTGTATATAAAAACATTATTTCATTGACGGCCATTTGCCACTAAACAATGTAATATTTTTCAATAAAAAAAATTACTGAAAGTTCTTCAAGATGTGTTCTTTAAGATGGTATATTGATCGATTAGAAAAGTTTTGTAGTTTTCTTTAAAAAAATTCATGAAAAAGGCCTTTTTTGCGCTACAAGTGGGGGTAACGCCTTAATTTTCCTTTTATTTTAAATACATTAATTTGGTTTCATTTATTTTTTATTAGCTTCGAGCGATATATGAAACGAAAAGTCGAAAATCTGAAAATATATTTCATCCCTTACGTAACTGACCTGAACTCAGTTACTGTAACACGTAACTGAATATGGGTCGAGGAATTCGTCAGTAGCGTATCGCGCCCCCCACCGAGTGAATGTTCGGATCTCCCGCTGGATCGATCTTGCCCTAAAGTCACTATATACACGCTTATCGCTGCTGCATAGACATAAATGCTATAGATGCAGCAGTACCCACACACACACACATATATATTACTGAACGTAAAACCGCAGCGGGGCAACGTCCCTTCGACGATCGCGTTTCACTCGTTCACCGTTACGTTGGAGTTCGAAAAATAAAGAAAAAAAATTCAATAAGCACAGATGAGGAGAAATTGTCCAATTTTTTACGGTGTTGGAGTTTGCATAATTATGAAATGCAACGATTCAATAGTTATTTTTTTAATTCCCATCATTCTTATCTAGGACAGTCGTGCTGTCGCTGAAAAACCCCGTGATCGGAAAAAATTAGAAGGCGAGTTTTTTGACAGGTGCCGCGGTCGCTAGATCCAAGTTTGCCAAAAAAAATTCGGGTGCAGCGTTCTTTTTTAGGGGATGAAGGGGGATGGGGGTGGATCGATGCCAAACTACAAGCCCTACGAGGTCGGCGCCGTGGGACAAAATGTTCAAACAAATCCGGGCTTTAGTTTAGTCCACAGCGCCGTAGTCGTGGTAATTAATTTTGGAGGTGAAGAATTGGGGTGAAATTTTGAAAAATCATTTTTAATTCAATAACTTCTCAGGATAAATTCGTACAATTTTTATTCAAATGGGAACGTTGTAGCCTCTGAAAAGACGCGTCGAACGAGTATTTGATCATTACTTTCCAATAATGTCCCCACCCCCAAAAAATGGTTGTAATACGAAAACAAAAATGGGTCATTCAATAACTCAAAAACAATCGATTTTTCGGATATGGTTTTTTAACTCATTTTTTTCAATTCCAATATACAGCACGACTGTACTAATCGTCATACAAAATCTTTTTTGCCGATTCAGGTTGCAAACCCTCCAACGAGGCGAACAAAAATATTTACTGCTTTCCGTCGCCTGAAGCTGCCAAAAAGAAGCGGGGAATTCGAAAGAAAAATATTTTCGTTGCATTCTCACGATGCAATCTTCAACATCGGACATTCTACCAGCGTCATCATTTAATTCCTGTATATTTTGTAATTGCGAATTCGCAGAAACGTCTCGAACGACCTTGAGGATACCGGATTTCTTTTTCTTTTTTTTTTCAAAACTGAGCTGCAATTCTCGCTTGTGCTTTACGCTCATGCGCAATCTAAAAACGAGCACTTTGTACGGTACATCGATTTAAGAGACGGAGAGAGGGCGCGAGATAGGGTGGGAGAGGGAGAGAGAGGTGAAGAACCGCCTTAATGTCATTGCAATCTTGTTGCATTGCAACGTTGCAAATTTTGTCACGATATCGGACTTAGAAGATGCGAAGGAGATCGATTAATCGCCGAATGGGATGTGGGTTACGTAACCGGACGCGCGTTCAACATTCATTCGGAAATTTCCGTCAGTAGGCAGTGTGTCACGGTGTAACAAAAACGGAAACGCAGTGCACGGGTTCCCCAGAGTGTTATTGGTATTTATATATTTTTCAAATTTATTTATTTGATATTTATTATTATTATAATTATTTATAATTATTTATAATTAGTTATATTATATATAATTATTCATATTATTCATTATAATAATTTATATTATTTATAATAATTATTATTATTATTATTTATACATACAAGGTGTCCTGTTATGAATGGATAATCCTGCAACTGTCAATGGGCCAGATCATGTCCTACTACACTGAGAAAAGAAAATCGTTGAATGTGCAAAATGCATTTTGTTGTCTCGAAATTTCGTTGTTCTAACAGTTGCTCAGACATGCTAAATAAGCTACAGTCCACACCGCAAACTATCAGTTAGATTGACAAAGCGTGTTTTATGCCAACCAGAAATCCAGTTGAACGTATTTAAAGATACAAAATGTATCTTTATACGTTAAACTTAAAACCAACTGAATTTTGGATGGATGAACGAATTTATTTTTCAGTGTATATGCTGGAATTTCAGTTCAGTTAAGTCCCACGATTTTAGAGATTTTGGGCTTTATGTTATTTTTTTTTTTTAATCATCTGCCTTTGGTTTTTCGCTTGCCATTTCTACAAATAATATGAATCGACAATAACTAAGCATCTTTTCGAAGTAATTGGCACGATATGTGTAGTACATTTTTTTTACACCGCAGGCTATCAAAGTCCGATGTTCGAATTGGTTGGTATGAAAATTCCGCCTAAGATATTTTTTCATAAAGTTTCCTTAACATTTAAGGCCTGTGGCCACAGTAACGGGTATAAAATCATGTGCGAATTTAACCATTTTTTTTCGTATGAAAAAGTGATTCACTCATAAAATAAATTACACATCTATTTAGTATGAGTATCAAGCTGTCAGAATTCTTTTTTTCGATGTACAAAATGGCCGACTACTCGAAACTTCTCGAAACAGCTTTTTTCCAATTGGCGTGACAAATAACTTCACCATTTTGCACTCGATTTACTTCAAATTTAAAAGTTATGTTCCTAATTGCATTTCGCAGAGAAGTACGTGCGGAATTTCTGATTAATCGAAAACTTTTCATTTTACGAGCAGTTTATGAGCAGTTATAACGAAATTTTTCACCGAAAATTCATTTCTTAAGTTCAAATACCTACAACTTTGAATAAAACAATATTTTTTTAATTCCGTACGTACTTCTCTACGTACGTTTTTTGTTCTAGGTAAAAAATCGTGGAAGCTAAATGTCACGCCGCGGAGCGCCTAAAAAAAAGATAACGAAAGAAAATATTAGTAGCCGGCCATTTTGTACATCGAAAAAAATATACATATTTTCTACCAGCTTGATATTCATACTAAATAGATGTGTAATTAATTTTATGTGTCACTTTTTCATACGAAAAAAAAAATTGTTAAATTCGCACATGATTCAGGACCTAAAATCATCATCAGGATCCTTTTTAGAGCTCCTCAGCCTAAATATGCAAGGACACTTTTCGGAAGATAACGAAAATGGGGCCAACGAAAAATAAAAGTGCATTTTCGTTGCATTACAACGATGCAAACTTCAACATCGTGTGTAATTTGGGTGTAAAATCGTGAACTTGTCATTCGGATACTCTCATTGGGAACAAAAATATTGAACATCGGCCGGTTTTTTGGGCCGCCAGGAGACCCGTCAAATGACGACAGCAGTTATTTTCCGACGAAGCAGTCGAGTGTTCTTCGTCAAAGCTGTACAGTCGCGTACAGTTTTGCCGGCGCCTGTTCCGGACACCCACGAGCGCTGAAGAGATCAATATACCGCGCGCGCGCGCCCGAGAGAGTGCCACAGCTTCGAGTGTTCCTCTTCTCGCGCCACTCGATCCTGAAGGCGCGGAGGATGGAGATGATCCTTTCGTCTCGACCCAAATGAGCCCCGGATCTGTGGGGGGGGATGCCTGCCCCGGGGGACAATTTAAGGGGGTGCCAAATTGTTGTTTGAAAAAAACTTGTTTCACTAAAGCGCCCTGGATGCTAAGCGCTTTAGTGAGTTTCAACGGCCTCGTGATCCTAGCCATCGAAAATAAAGCTGCCTATGAGACGAACTTTGATGAGGTCGTCCTTTAGGCGTCTTTTGAAAAACTGCTCATGGTATAGCTCAACGAGTTATTGATCGATCTGGTTGAAATTTTCGCAGGTTTCTCACCATAAGATTATTGGAAGGATTTACCTGAAATTTTGACGTTATCGCGTAATGAATTACCTTTTTGGGGTAAAAATTGTCGAGAAAATGGTAAAAACATATGAACATTTGATTACAAAGCCTACTTAATTTTTATTTTAGACTTTTTTATATTTTTATAGTTTTTTATTTTTTATATTATATATTTATATATTTTTATATATTTATAAACCTCGCGAAATTTCAGCCAGATCGATCAATATATTTTTGAGCTATATGTGCAGTTTTTCAAAAGACGCCTGATGGAATACCCCATAACGCCGCCATTTTGTTTTGTTAAAACAGGAAACAAAAAATTAACACTTGAAAGTTGTAATACGATAATGTAAAAATTATGAAATGACGCGATTATTTTATCACCATCAAAAAAATTCATGAAAAATGAGGATTTTCGGGCGTCCAAAGGGATTTCGCCCCTTAATCTCAAATGCTGGAGGAGAGGAGCGCCAATGTCAAGTTTTTGCCCCGGCTCCGAAAAATCGGAGATACAGGGGCTGAGACCAATACTATGGCGAGTACAAGAGCCGGAGTCTCCTGTACTCTCAGCTCCATACTCACCTTTAACTGCATTTGCGATGCGTGAAAGACCGTAAGGTCTTTCATGAAAAAATTTGCTGATTTCTCAAAAAAAATTTCTGATTTTCACGATTTTTTTTCAAAAGGAAAGCTTTCTTCACTATTTTTTGACTTAGGGTATGTTTTTTTACTACCTTTGGCTGTAACATAGTCTTTTTAGCATTGAAAATGCTTTCAAAACTGTAGATGTTTGTTGAGGTGGGCTGGGTATAGGGGTCTGAGTTAGCTGGATGTCTCACGATACTAACGCTACCCCCACTCCACTGCTACTGTATAAAAATAGTTTGATATTCATTTCACAGAGACATTCAGTCGTCGAATGACTCGCGAAAAAATATTTTGACGGTTCTCTTTTCCTTTGCCGTTGACGTACCACCTTAATTATTGATTGTAGGAAAAAAAGGTGAAGACCAAAATTGTCGGAAATGTAATTCTCTACAAGTTTGTTCGTGTTCGTTTATGCCCTGTAGTTGAAAATAAACGAGATAATGCAATAGTTTTATCTCGCCGCTTTTTTCAGGTTTCATTCGAAAAAGATCGATCGTAGAGAAAAAACTGTAATAACTATAGTTGTAGGAAATTGAATTTCCTACAAGTTTAGTCCTTAACATGTTTGCTCAAAAACTGAAAATGGCCGAGTTATTCAAGAAAAACAATTTTTCATAAAATTCAAAATGGCGGACATAAGCCCATGGAGGATTTGGTCGCCATTTTGAATTTAGACTAACAGTGCCCCCCCCCGGCCCCCAACGGTTAAAACAAGAAAGAGCGACAACGGAATTTTTGCATGGTTAAAAGTACATAGTGACGAGGCTATAAACTGCACTTTCAAAACTGACCGATTTTGATGAAATTTGGTATAAATCTTTCTAACCTTATTGTCTAAAGCATGACCCTAAATGTTTGTGAAAATGAAAAAAAGTTATTTTTTTATTGCAAAATATAGCCATTTTTTCGGAAAATTCAATCTTTTCGTTCCAAAGCGTACCATTTCATCAATTTTCAAAATTTCTCATTTTTTCTTGCTTCATATTCTGGGTACGAGTGTTAATGAAAAAAGAATCTTCGTTGGTTTGCTTTCAAATTAATCCCGCCAACGCTAGGTGTCACGCCGTCTGACAAAATCCGCCGCAACCCGTTTATAAGACCGTGCCATACCTCCGCCATTTTCAAAGATTAATCAAAATAAAAAATACCGCGTAACGGCCAAAAGTAGTCATGAAATATACCCTGAGTCTCAAAGTGGTAAAGAAATATTTCCGTGTAAAAGAAAATCATGAAAATGAGCAATTTTTTTTCTCGTCTAAAAGTTTCTTTAGCTCCCAGGCCTAAATGTCTAGGCCGAGCGCGATCTCAGGGTAAAATCATCAAGCGTTTATCCATCCATCGGTCCCGGCAATAATCGCGAAAGATAATCGTTGGACGATCACCCGGAAGGGCGTGGAACACTTGGGAAAACTATATACATAAAGAGGCGTCAGTGCCTGTATTCCTGTGATGAGTTACGTGGCCTCCGGAAACCAGGCCAACGTTCGCAGTATCGCATCCCCCGGCACATGTGTCTATGTATGTAAAGTATCGATTTCTTTCGCATCACCCTAATATATATATATATATATATATATATATATATATATATATATATATATATAGCGATCGGGGTTCGGCTCCGGTGGTACTTCGAGTTGAGCAGCTTCGTGCATGACCGATACTCGGAGCGGTGACCGCTTAGCCGCGCATCAACCAGTCAGCGGAAGGCCGGGGACTAGACTTCAAGCTGTTGAAGTTTGCATCGTTGAAATGCAACGAAAAAGCTTTTTTATTTTCTTTCTTTTCCATTTTTATTGTTATCCAAAATCTTTTTCAATAGATGTAAATTGTAGGTTTCTAATGAGGATCTGCAAAAAAAGTTTGCCGCAGCATTGACCGATAAAAAAAATTGCAATCGGAAATAAATGATTTTCGTTGCGTTCCAAAGATGCAAACATCCATATCATAATACTTCTGAGACTATGGTGTAGATATTTGAGTAAAACGTCTGTGCACCGGAGAGTCAGATGACGTTCACGTTTGCATCGTTAGAACGTAACGTATTTGTTCTTCTTTTTTTATTCCTTTATTTTTATCATTATCCGAAGCCTTTTTTTGCAATTTGAAGTGGCAAATCTCTAATAAAAAGTCGTCAAAACGTTTCGGTAGCTTCCACAGACTGAATCGGCCAACAAAAAATTGGAACGATTGAAAAAAAATTATTTTCGTTGCATTCCAACGACGCAAATTTCAACACCATAGAATACGAAGAATATGGTCGAGATTTCAAGTTTCAAATTTCACAGCCTCCCCGGACTTTCGGCAAATGCGGTATAGTGTAACTTATGAGGGCTGAGAACGCAACAGAAGTTAGGTTAGTTTAGCCCAGTGCGTGAGGGAGTGATAGAGTGAAATAATAAATATATATAGATATATATATTTGTTAGGGTTTCTGAACATTAATTCTACTCTTTACTGGGAAAAATTAGTTTTACGCTAGTTCCTCTGCGAAAATCTCAACCAAAAGTTTACATACCATGTTCATGTTTAAAAGCTTGATAATTGGTTTAATTAGTAATGAATAAAATTAAAAACTACGCAATATTGACTCGGTACTAGTAAATAATACGATGGATATCATTTATTGCCGTAAAATATATTTTGTATTGTGTTTTTGATCGACCATTGCCAGTAAACTTTTTGCCGCGACTGTCCAGGCTTTGCCCCAATTGTTTTTTTTCCAGGCTTTGCCAGGCTTTGCACCAAAATTGTGAAGGCTTCTCATGGTTATATCTTGGAAACTAGATGGTGAATCATTCTCATTTTTTTTCACATTATTTGTGATATCTTACTGTAGCTTATCCTCGTTTTTTATCAATTTCTTAATTTTAGTTTTGACGGTAGAATTAATGATGCTCTGTTTGCCCATCATGACGCATTTGTTACGTGTAAACCAAGCCAACTTTAAGTGTAAATATCTCAGGTTTGGGGTGGTCCAACTTATTCAAATTGCACAGATGTTTGGATAATGTATTAAATAACGTATATGTCAAATTTCAACCATTTCTTAATTCAACTCTTCTGTGGAGGTACTACCTTAAGGAAGGTGTTCAGTAAGAACTAGATTGTACTGAGTGAAACGCATTCAAACTGGAAACGGGGTTTAACTGTAACATATATATATATATATATAAACGCGTTGTATCGGGTAAAAACCAGTTCTGAATGAATGCCCTAATTACAACTAGTTTTTGCTAGTGAAAATCAGAATTTATGGTTGGAAACCCAACAAACTCAAACTCTGACCTCATTCGGAAACAGGTCCAACCGATTCACTTCGTCAGAACTAGTTTTTCCTCGTCAAGACAAGTTGGTTTGCGTTTGATTGTTATTCGCCAAGTTTCAACCAACATTCAAATTTATTTATCATTCAATTGTAGTTATCACTAGGAAAAACTAGTTGTAACAAAGACGTTCAATAAGAACTAGTTTTTGCTAGGGAAAACGGGTTCGAACTGAAAACGGGTATCACATAAGGGTGATGCGAAGAGAAATCTATACTTTATCTATACATATAAAAGAGTTCCGTGACCGACTGACTGGATAACTTGCTGACATTAGACAACGCACAGCCGAAACCGCTGAAGATAGAAACATGAAATTCGGAAGGTATGTTCCTCAGAAGGTGTAGTGGTGCCCTAAAGAAGGATTTTTCGAAAATCAACTTCTAAGGGGATGGAATGGGGTGAAAAAGTTTCTATGAAAAATTGTATTGCGTGTATCAACGCAGGCGAAGCCGCGGGCGGAAGCTACTATCTGTGTATATATATAGCGTGTCTCAGAACGACCTAACAGTTTTATTTTAATATGAGGTACAAACATGGAGGTTATGTGTGAAACGCAAGATGCGATGAATGGCCCCCTCATCCCTGTTTGCAAACGTTCATTCTTTGACGAAGTTTTCAATAACATTTTGGCATAATTGCGGTCTAATTTCATTAAGGGTGCGTCCAATTGTTTCCTTAAGTTCCGAAATGGTCTGTGGATGTAGGCATACACTTTTCCTTTCAGAAAACCCCAAAGAAAGAAGTCCAATGGTCTGCAATAACTGCATTGTTTCATCTGCAGTGTGGCAGGTTGCGCCATCTTGTTGAAAGAATACGTCTTCCATGTTCATGCCGTTTATGTCATTCATCGGATATTGTGTTCCACATATAACCTCCACGAGGTGGGGGTCAAAATGTCGAATGACCAAATATATAACGGCAAAGATTTCGAAACGACAGAATTATGAACTCCAAAATAACGAAGGTTAAATTATTCGAAATTTTATCCTTTGACCAATGACGAAATCGAATAACTATTACACCAAAGGATTATTCATTCGAGAGCTCATTTATTCGAGAACATATATCCAGATAGTCTGCAGTTTGAGTCATACAAATACAGATTCGAACGATCTATAACATTCATATCTCCGAAATAGAAAAAAGTGAGTATCTAATATTCGTAATACCGTCTATAGCAAAAAGACATATATCGAGACTAAAAACTTCGAATATGTAGATCTTAGAAACGCAAATGATCGATGGTCCGAAATGGCGAACATGGCATGGCTGCCTGACCCGACTGACCACTAACGCCATCTGCCATCTTCATTCTGAAGCGCAAGTAGTATTGCTCGATCCCAAGTTTTCGCTATCCGGACCGTTCGCCATTTTGGCCCATCCCTATTTTAACTGATCGACTTTTTGGTCCTTCGCTTTAATCAATTCGAAATAGTAAACTGTCGTAATATTTACAATTCGACGATTTGACGTCTCGAACTGTTTGGTCTATATATATAGGCGAATCGATATTATATCTCTCATTATTTTGTTAAATCTGATATTTTTCTTTTCGCTATAAATCAACTCCGAGACTTTTGTATTCACAATTCCGATGAACTATTTTACAGACTATCATAAGATTGATCTATCTATATTGGAACGTACATCATTACTGAATTCGAAACTTCGAGCCCTCTGAATATTGATCGTTCGAATTTTCGACCCCCACTCCCTCCATGTTTGTGCCTTATATTTAAATAAAAATATTCGTTCTTTTCAAATAAATCATACGTTTCACTAATAAATTAGAATGTCAGGTCATGTTGAGACACCCTTTATATATATATATATATATATATATATATATATATATATATTTATATATATATATATATATATATATATATATATATATATATATATATATATATATATATATATATTTATATATATATATATATATATATATATATATATATATATATATATATATATATATATATATATATATACATATATATGAGGTATTCCTCATCCGTGAATCCGGCGGACTTTTTTCCTGACCCCCGCCAATTCGATTAATTTTTTTAATCCGATTCCATTGACTCTAAAAAACGCCGTAATTTCAAAATCTGAAATTTCCAAATCGGGAACAATTCAAGAACCGCTTACTTCGGACGGATACTTAAATATTTTGATACCCACAATGGATTTTTTTCACCATTTTTGAATAACCAAATCACAATCATGGACCTCGAACAGTTAGCAGTCAATTTTTCGGATTTTTTTTAACGTTAATCGCTCACAAAGCACAGAAAAAATCATACTTTCACTGCGGGTGATAGCTTGAAATTTTCATAGATAATCACGCATTTTTGGCATTTTTTTCAGGTTTCCAAATCGGGGCGTTTTTTTTTCGGAAAAAACACAATTTTGACTAAGCGTTGTTTCGAAAAATGTAAAAAAAAAATCAGGGTGTCTTTTAGAGTCAATGGAATAAGATTTTTTGAAATAAATCGAATTGGCGGGGGATATATATATATATATATATATATATATATTCTGATGCAGCGACTCAGGAGAGTTGAAAAAAAGGTAAATCAAAGCCGAGCGATTCAAATCGATCGAGGCAAAATCGCAGACGACCAGACTCTCGTCCATTCCGCATCCAACACGCAGCACAGCCATTTTGCAAAAAAACATCGCCACTTTCTTATTCCCTAATTTAGCGAAATTCTCTGCGTCGCGTAATAAAGCGAATTCGGGGCTCTCCTTTTTGTTCGTGACGAACCCGCTCATTCATCTTCGAGGAGCTCGCGCTCGTTTATCATTCACGATCTGGGTCGTGAATCTTTGGCTCAAAACGTTGAGGGTACTCTTGTTATGTTAAGTTTACGGACATTTATAGATTCAAATGAGCCAGCTGTTCAAATTCGCTCTTTGGCCTGGCACAACCAGCTCACGATCACAATTGAAGACCTCGTCGAGACGGTGCTTAATTTTTCATCGTTCAAATGCCTGGAGAATTAATTCTTTTTTAATCCCTCATTTTTATTATCGTTCCAAATATTATTTCACAAATTTCGCTTGCAGATTTTTGCAGCTCACAATTGAAAAGAAAAATCGACGTTTGGGTGACGTGAGTAGACGGAAAACGTTTAAAAAAATTTGAACAGTTCGAGAGGAAAAAAAACGTAATTTCGTAGCACTTTGACGATGCAAACTTCAACGTCGTAATGTTCAGAGGCTCTTGGTACGGTACGGCAGTTCCCCACTCTCCCATCTAGTGTGCGGTCGTAACACACCCCCCCCCCCCTGCCCGGCAACTTCTTTTACTTCCACGCACATATCTGTCTCGTCTCGAGGCAAGTGGCTGATGTGAAATATTAATGCGATAAAAATGGTATTAATAATGATTAGTTACAATAATCATAATGATAATATATCATTGCCATAAATGCGCAAGGAGGAAGAGGGAGTTGAAAGCGATGGGGATGAGTAGTAAATTGAGAAAAGGAGAGCAAAGGTACGAGGGAAAGGAGTATGCGGGGTAGAACATAGAATTAAGGGGGTCGTCTAGTGCGTCAGACCAAAAGAAGAGAAAACGGCCTTGCGTGATATCTCAAAAACTATTTGATTGATTCTGCTCAAATTTATACAGCATCTTTAGTACATATATAACTACAAGTTGAACTAAAATAATCAAGATTGCTTCGTTAGTTTTCTTTTTATCAGCTATATAGACCCCAAAAAATACGAAAAACTGAATTTTTTTCCAAAGCGTGAAAATAATTATTTTTTTGGAATTCTAACTTTATTTTTGTTTCATGTAGAGCCTCAAGTCTCACGATTAAAATTGCGTTTGGTTTTTTGATTTCAGATAAGCAGAACGGCCGGAATCATGGCAGCAGTGGAGCACCTCTTTTTATATATGTGTTCCTGTTGGGCGGTGTATCTCCGACTATATTCTATATAATGACTTTAAAAAAATCACAAAGTTTGTTTTAATGCTGATAAAAATTATGTACAATTTATAAATTATTTTATTTTAATGGTTTGTCAAAAAACAAATCCCCAAAAAAGCATTAAAAAGCGGCCTTTACACTGGACGACTCCCTTGAGGTAGTTTTACGAAAAATGTGTATAAACAAATCGCAAACTTTTTGTGAAAAACTTGTAAAGCAAGTTATGCAAATAAAACTCGATTATCATTATGTTATTGCCGTAATATATTGGATATAATATATAATAGTATATTATTATAGTAGTAATAAATACTAGTATATTAAATATATAATAGTAGTATTATTATTGAGGTTTTTTAAAACTAATCGAGGGGCATTGTCCAAAGTCTCTACTTTGGAAATTTCATTTCCCAAAATTGCAAGCACGTCAGGCGAAGGTATTTTCTTTATTTTTTAAATAATGGCTTTGGAGTGTGCATCGTTGGAATGTAACGATAGTTCGTTTTCATTTTTTTTCTTTACTTTTTCATTTCCATTACAATTTATAATTTTTTTATAATTTAAGATCGTGGATCTCTCACGAGGATAAGAAAAACCATTTGAATGATTTTCGGTCTCTAAATCGGCGAAAAAAAAACGTGAACGATAGAAGAAAAATTAACATTCGTTGCATTCCAACGATGCGAGCTTCATTAAAAATGCAACTCATTTTTTACTCAACTAATTATTATGTGAATATAAATTTGAATGAAATTTTTACCGTTTAACTTATTGAACTCGAAAAACAAAACTGCATGAAGTGTGACAATTCATAAGGGTTCAAACGTTTTTGGAAATAATGAACACTAGAGTAAAATTGTCGTCTTTAGCAAAAGTTCGAACAATTTTTCCCAATATTGCAAGAACATTAGGCGAAGGGATTTTTTTTTTCTTTTCAAAATAATGGCGTTGGAGTGTGCATCGTTTGAAGGTAACGATACTTTTTTTTCAATTTCTTCATTTTCATTACAATCTATTATTTATTTTTCACGTTTGAGATCGTGGATCTCTTACGAGTATAAGAAAAAAGGTTTGAGTGATTTTCGGTCTTTAAATCAGCGAAAAAAAACGTGAATCAGAGAAAAATTACCATTCGTCGCATTCCAACGATACGAACTTCAACATCATTAAGAATACAACTCATTTTGCATATAAATGTGAATATGTCTCATCTGCATATAAATTTGAATGAAATTTTTACCATTCAAATTATTGAACTTGAAAAACAAAACTGCATGAAGTGTAACAATTCACAATTGTTTGAACATTCTTTAAATTATTAACACCAGAGTCAAATTATCCCATTCAGCGAAAGTTAAAACACGCAATACGGAACAGAATTTATCATTAAAAAAAAATGTAAAATCGAGCTCGAACGCGTTGAATTTTGGATTTTCCCAAAATAAAACGTTTCTCGGTTCAGTTAATCCACGCAAACGCAGGACCAACAATTTTTTTTTTTCTCCAGTAGAAATGAATATGAACCAAATTTTTTAAAAATCAACGTAGGTGTAAGAATTGATTTAAAAAATTAGATTTTCATTTTATCTAGGGAAATTAAATTTCAACGAGGTGTGTCTTTCATTCTAATTGCACGAATGGAGTCGACAACCCTTGAGCCGCACGATAGATCGAGTGAAACGGCCACACGGAGGTTCGTCCGTTGCGAGGACGATGCCGCCATGACACTCGCACCGTAACGAGGTCAAAACTGCGAGATCAGTCGGCAGATGAAAAATCAATAAGAGGGGCCAACCGCACCGTAACTCCCTAAAAGCATTTTTCGAAGCCTACATTAAAATGGGATTGAAGTTTTCATCGTTGGACTGCAACGAAAATTGTTTTCAATTTCTTATTTCTATTATTATCCAAAATCATATTTGTATAATTTTTTGTCAATCGCGAAATAAAAGTCCTAAAAATGTCTGCGTGATTGTCATAGGTTAAATATGCCCAAGCAAATTTGGGAAATAAAAAGAGAATCATTTTCGTTGCACTCCAACGATCCAAACTTCAACGTCGTCATTTAAGCGGTTAGGGCACTCTAGAGGTCGAAAAAATAGGCTTTTTGAGGATTTTTTTTCAGAAAAACTTCAAAATAAATCGAGATTACAAGAAAGGGTGTTTATCATACATATCAGTAACTGTATACAACAATTTTTTTGAAGCCACTAATTTAAAAATGGCGGCTGTGCAGCGTTAATCACAAAAGTGCATTTTTTAAGTTGGCCGGAAACATAACTCAGACAATTTTCAACCGATTCACTTGAAATGATGAATATATCTTGAAAAATACATTGTCTATGGAAGTACGGAGGATTTTTTTTTACATTGCATAGTTCATTTATTATTAACAATTATCTATTTTTCGGCCTTAGGCTTCAAGATAAATATATTAAATGTAACGTTTTATATATATATACATATAATGTAAAATAACGAATAATGAATATGAAAAACATAAAAATATGAAATAAAATGATTATAAAATTGGCAAATGGCATCGTTGAAAAAATGGTGATATATATATATATATATATATATATATATATATATATATATATATATAACCATTTTTTTCAACGATGCCATTCGCCAATTTTATAATCATTTAATGTTATATTTTTATGTCTTTCATATTCATTATTTGTTATTTTTATTATTAAGTATGTACTTATTTATTGTTATCACTTTAAATTCGTATTTTATTCATCAATTGAAAAATTAAAAAATTACACGAATAAAAAATTACTCAAACGCTTTGCGCACAGTACGAAAGCACGAAGTATATCATAGTGACAGCGAAGTACTGGGAGGATGTAAATAAAATGGGCGAAACAAAAGAAACGTGGACGAGACTGGGATGTGGGAATGTGGGGAAGGAAGGAAATAAGGGACATACTGACACCAAATGCAGCGTTTGTAAAAAGGGAGTGGAAAACTTAGTGCATATATGTACGTGCGAGAAAGCGAAGGAAAAAATAAAAAAATAAATAGTAGAAGATCTGGAAAAATGGATAGGGGATAAAGAATGAGAGCAAATCGATAGAAAAATACAGATGGTGCTAAAAAGGGAGCCTGTAACGGAACTATGTATGTACACAAAGCACTTCGAGAATCGAATTGGGAAAATAGTGAACGAGGTAGCGAATGCGAGACGAAACGAAAGGCAAAATGACAATAGAATATAAGTTAGGAATAAGAAAATTTTGTAAGGGGAAACGTGTATATAGGTATTCTATGTGTAAAGACCCTAAAGGGGTATACCTGAAATAATAAACATTACTACTACTACTACATAAACGCTGAATTATATATCAATTGACAGAATATATATATATATATATATATATATATATATATATATATATATATATATATATATATATATATATATATAATTTCGATATATAAGCAATTAAAAATTCCTTTGAAATTTTATAGTGCGGTAAAATATATACTTACATCGCATATTTATATACATGAAATTGAATTCTACTCAATTTCGGGAATTTTTCGACATGCGTGCAGTACAGCGACGACGTTGAAATTTTGTAAACACAATGAATATTTTTTCTTCTATTGCCCAAATTGTTATCAAGCGATTTGGGCAACGAAAATCAAGCAAACGTATTTTTTTTTCTTTTTTTTTCAAATCCTTACTAGAGATTTGCAATCTAAATGGAAAAAAAAAGCATTACGTTGGAGAAATGAATAAAAATGTATCTTTGTATTCCAATGATACAAACTTCGATGCCGTGTAAAGCGCAGCCAGGAATCCGGAAGTGTACCGGAGTAGTAAACGTCGATGAGTACTCCGGGTTCATTGGTTTTGTTATACGCCTGCACACACGATCACGCGTGCGTAATAGATGTTCGCAAAACGGTACTAGAGATTTGCAAGACCGTAAGGAGTGAGCAGAGACCGGACGCGGCGTGAAGTACGTTCAATAAAATATGTTGCCTATATATATATATATATATATATATATATATATATATATATATATATATATATATATATATATATATATATAAAATGTACATGCCGGCTCGTTAAGAGGTTTGCGTAAGTTCAAAATATCAGAGATGCGATTTTTCATTGCATAATTTTACAGCTAAGGGTCTCAAATTCAATTTGCAACAAAGATTTTGTAAAAAATCCGAAAATTGACCGAATCATAACGATTTTAGTGGAGTCGGATCGCCCACTGCGCTGCGGCGAACCGCCCCGCTGCGATCAATGAACCGAACGGAGCACAGAGTAATGTTCCAAATCGGAGCAAGAAAAAAAAATGATTGAGGATTTAATGAAGCCACTTATTTTTGGTCAAAATGGAAAAAAAAAACATTTGGATTTCAAATTTTTTTTCTACACGTCCATTTCGATGTATTTTCACACCTAAACACGAATTCGCCATTAAATTCGACCGGAACCCTTTATTACTATAAGAAATCGGCAAAAACGCATCAAGCCACGTTTTTCGCGTTTCCCGGCTTAATTTTCACCTTTCGGAAAAAAAGTCAGAGATATTCACAATCGGCAGAAAAATTCCCTCCAGATAGAATCTCAAAATTACTCAGAAGTCGATAAAAATGTTTTCCGACTCTTGGCCACTTTTCCAAAATCGCCAAAATTGAGAAATTTCAAATAGTCATCGATTCTATTTGGGCATAATTTATAACATATTATATCGTATGAACGGATGCTTTTTCACATGTCTATCCATTTATTAATAACATTCAAATTTCTTTTTTTTGGTCAAGAAACAACCTTTTTTCCACAGCTTGGCCCTTCCCTAATTTTCAAAATTTCGAAACGGTATTCGGTCAACCGAAAGTTTTATTATACTGCATTTTTTTCCCGATGACCCTATTTCCCAGAAGCGGCTAGACCAATTAGCAGAGGCGGAACTTTCTTTAAACAATAATGACGTCATTGTCCATCAATATTTATCGACGAAAAAAAAACTCAACCTTGGCAAGACTGTCAATCAATTGTCTGTAAAATCCCGACCTCTCCATTGCGATATTCTCGCGAGTGGAAACCTTCGAAAGTCATTCCGTTTCAGGCGCGCCAAAAAATGAGGCGAGCAAAAAAAAAGTGACGTTTGAAATTCCGCAGCTCGTCAGATGCGCACTCCATTGCAAAATCGCCTAAAACCTGAGCGACCTTTAAAAAGATTGCCACTTGACGCGTTTATTGATCAGCGTTTCGCAAAATCCGATTATTACGAACATTCGAAGCATTCTATTCTGCAAACGTAAAAAAATATGGCGGACAGATGTGTGTCAAACTACAAAGCGTTTTCGCCCGGAACCCAAGTATTTTAAACTAACCGCGACAATTTCCCCAAATGTGATTTTCAATCATTATTTCGAATTTTCTAAACCAAAACTACAAGAGGCGGAAGGGGCCGCGAGGCAGTGGGGCTGAGAGGGACAATTCTTCCGTGACACGGAATAAGGATTTGCAGCGGGTTACGCGAAAGATTCTACGAAAAGTGTATTCGCATGCCGGCGAGCCGCGCGCAGGCAGCCCGTAAAGAAGCGCAGGGTGGGAGACGCCCGTGGGGTGGGGCGCGCCGAGGGGAATAAATTCCGAGAATGTAAAGAGGACGAAGAACGGCGGCACTAACCTTCATGTTGTTCTCGACGATGTATTCGATCGAGCATATTTGATAGACGATGTAAGCGCGTATGAGTTCGGTGGTGGTTTTGCTCTTGAAAGAGGCAACTGGATCGTGAAATTTGAGATCGAGGGGATCGATCTGTCGCGGTGCTGGCGCCGGTTGTCCCGGCGCGCTCGTAGTCGAACTCGCGTATCCTCGCGCCAACACCTGTACCAGCTGCACGCTCGGCCTCGTCGACGAGTTCTCGACTAGGCCGGCCGTTAACGCGAGACACTTGCCCAACTTTTTATTACCGACGACGCAGCAACGCGGCACTCTTCTTAAAAACGCCATAATCCGCGATCCGTCGCACACCGAGGGTACTGTCACTGCGCAGGAGGCGACGTGAAAGAGAGAGAGAAAGAGAGGAAGAGAGAGAGAGAGAGAGAGAGAGAGATAGAGAAAGGGTGTCGCGAGTTTCCTCTCGTGCGTCAAACGGTAAAAATATTTGACGTAAAATCCGAGGGAATAAAGAAATTAATCAAGCGCACGCGAAGGATTTTATCGTTCCGTTAAATTTGATCGGAAGCACGAGCGATTGAGTAAATTTTCGCTAGCTCGAGATCTTTTTCCCCTCTCTTTTCTTTCTCTCCTATGTAAATGACGATTGAATGATATTTTGATGGAAATTCTCGAATAATGGATCCACTGTGTCGGAGGATGCGTTACGAGACCCTTCTCGATTCTTACGACGCGCGACGATGCACTCCGATTTTCTGCAACGAACGGGGTGCAAATCCAACCTGTCACGGCCGACGTCGGAGGCCCCAATAGAGCCTTTCCCGAGTTCCTACCTCTCCCGTTAGCGGCCGGTACGCGATACTGCCGGGTGGGGGCCGCGAGCGGCGCGCGACAGCCAAGTCGGCGGCGCGAATTCTCGAATTCATTGGGATCCCCGCAGACAACCTCGTGCCACCGTTCGGCCCCGATGTCGATACGTAATTATCATGGATTAATTGCGACACTAATTTGGACGGGGAAGCAACGGGACAAATCGAATTTCAATTGTCCAGTGTCGCCCCACTCTTGAGCGCGAAGCTGTCGGAGTTTCGCGTTGGGAGGATCCGCGGCGCGGCGATTGGTCGACCTCGAAGGGATCGACCCCGCTGCGCCGTCTCATTGGACCAAAGTATTTCGTCTGCTAACGTCGGCAATGCAGAGCGTTGCGTAACTCGCGGAGCGCGATCTATTCCACGGAGACCACGGAGTGGGAACTTGGAGGCGATGATGGGAGCAAAATCCGTCGTGAATTTGAGATTGGCGGTGTAGTGTCGCACTTTCACGCCTGTGTCGCCGTGATCTCGCTTCGCGCATCGAGTTTTCTCTTTGAGGTTACACCTACGGGAATTCTGAGGCCAAAAAGGATGTGCATGGAGGCTGGATACAGAAGCCTAAACTGCAATGGGGAAACGATAAAAAAAAAAGCGCACCTAAAAATGAAGGCAAGAGGGATGGCGCTGCAATCGCGTGAAGGGTTGCGGTGCTTCACTCGACACAGATCGAACGCGAGTATGACGTTACTGTGCATGGAGTCGAGCAATATACAGAGTGTAACGCGAGGAGTGGAGCTTACAAAGCACAACGATGGGAGACCTCAATACCTATCGATTGACCACCGATGTATGTTATGCAATTTTCAGTGGTTTGAAAGTTATTTTGATTTTTATGATTTTTGTACAATACTAATTTTCCACGACAGTTCGTAAATACAACGAAACTATTAAGTATACCCTGCGATTTTTTTCTTTAAATAGAATACTAGTAGGCCTTACGTACTAAAATACTACTTTCGGACTTGAGCCGAAAAATTTCAAATAAAGAATTGAGTGCTGTAATATTTTTGTAAATCTAATTTTTGCACCAACTTTCAACGGCTCTAGAATAAAAAAATCACATAAGGATGTTTTCGATAACTTATACACTTGAAACTTATTTCAAAACTACACACAAACACACGCATTATCATTTTAAAGTATTATTATATTATTATTAAAGTATTACAAAATGGCTTACCTTTTTTCGCTCTAGAAATAGATTCCTTTTTCGCGTTAAGACGGAATGACACCTTATCGCGGTCGGTATGGTAGAACGATTATAGATTCCCAAAAATCTCTGAAACGGCTCTTCAGATCCCGTCGAAACTTTGCCAAACGACGTCAAATAGATAGACGAACAGCTGTCTGCCCCACAAATTTTCTGAATTTGAGAAAAAAAACTAGATTGGCTTATAATAAGCCAATCTACATTTTTTTTCTCAAGTTCAGAAAATTTGAGGGGCAGACAGCTGTTCGTCTATCTATTTGACGTCGTTTGGCAAAGTTTCGACGGGATCTGAAGAGCCGTTTCAGAGATTTTTGGGAATCTATAATTGTTCTACCATACCGACCGTGATGAGGTGTCATTCCGTCTTAAAATTACGAAATCAAAATTCAAAGTAACGTCAAATTCGCATCCGGTCTGTTGTCGAGTGAAGCTAGCACCGCAACCTTTCGAGCGATCGTGGCGCCATCCCTATTGCTTTCGTTTTCGGGCATCACTTAAGGTAATCCTATCGCTTCACACTAGTCACACCACTGATCGCACTTGAGTCTTGTACAATTTATATTTTCAACATATGCAACAACAAAATTTGTAATAACTAAAATTTTCCATGTGTAAACTGTTGAATGAATGTTCGCATTCAATTTGAAAAATGAAAAAATAGTTATTCCATCGATTCGCTCAGTATTTCTAGGTTGGATATTTGGCAACGTTGGTTCTATCTGAATGTCTTTATACCAGCCCCCTGACACTGGCCTACTATTCCTATACGATAAACGAAAACGCGTTTTGTCCCGGCTTTTTAGTTCTTCAAATCGCCACGACCTAGCGTTGGCTGTTGTATGACAGCCTTCGGCTCTAAATACTCCGATTAGCTGAACGATTCGATACTTTTATGGCTTTCGCCGGTTATCGTTATGGAGACGTTATTTATTGTGTTCGAATGGAAAATCATTAGAACGGAAAATCACTCCAAATATATCAATAGACTTTTATTCATGTAAAATATTCGAAACACCGGCGCAACATACATATATATGCATGCCTGTCACACGACTACTAGCGCCAACAGTGCGACAAGGACATTTCGCGAACAGCATTTATCTACCAGTGTCAGGGGGCTGTACTCAACCAAGCCAGTTTAACCTCCATGCTTTTCAACGTCGATCTGATCAAACAATGCCAGGTGCGGAAAATATAAAGCATTGTATTCCGGCCACGACTGGTAAAAAGCGGGGAAAGTTTGTGTCGGCGAAAGATGTCGGTTAAACATGAAAAATGTGTGGAAATTCGAATGAGTGAGATGAGGTTACGACTACAGTGAGCTGTTGCCTTTCTGCCACGTCTTGTTATCATAGCAAGTCGTAATAAATCCAATACCGGTAGTTCAAATCAAACTGGATATTACATAAAAATTAGGTCAATAAGCGATTTTTTTTCTAAGAGCTTTGGATTACTACAAGTGTTAAGCATGTAAATCTGATTATTGGTAAGAATCTGACGGATTCCAACTATTATATAGACTATTGTAGCGACCGGAAATTGGGTTTTTGCATGTCGTCTCGGAATTCCTTCACAAAAATACGCAATTTTAATTGTTTTTTCTCGGTAATTAGGTCGATAACCGAACCTGAAATTTTACAGAGACGATTATTAATATATTTAGTGAAGCTAACAAAAATGAAAATCTAATGGATTGAAGCCTGGCGATAGGATTACCTTAAAATGCCGAGTTTAGGCTCCAGCATCTAGCCTCCATGAGGAAGTGGAAAAAGCATCCGCGAAAATGTAAAAAGTTCGAGTACGAAATTTCATCAACGGCGTCGCCCCGATAACAAGTGACCGAACAATATAGCCAGACCACAATGCGAAAGTACCCGAAAATCCTACGTAAAATCCTCCTAGTATCATCTGCCGGCGGTCAAGTTTTTGTTCTTGAGGGCTAAACATGGAGGTTATGTGTGCAACACAATACCCGAAAAATGGCTGCCTCGTCCTTGTTTGCAAACGTTCACTCTTTTGACGAAGTTTTCAATAACATTTTGACATAATTGCGGACTAATTTCATTAAGGGGTTAGGCCACATTAACGGGTATAAAATCATGTGCGAATTTATCATTTTTTTTCGTGTGTAAAAGTGATTCACTCATAAAATTAATTACATATCTATTTAGTATGAATATCAAGCTGTTAGAAAATATATATCTTTTTTAAATATATAACTTTTGTTAAAGAAGTACGTACGCAATTTAAAAAATATTGTTTTATTCTAAAATTGTAGGTATTTGAACTTAAGAAATGAATAATCAGTGAAAAATTTCGTTATAACTGCTCATAAACTGCTTATAAAATGAAAAGTTTTCGATTAATCAGAAATTCCGTACGTACTTCTCTGCAAAATGCAATTAGGAATATAACTTTTAAGTTTAAAGTAAATCGTGTGAAAATTGTTGAAGTTATTTGTCACGCCAATTGGAAAAAGCTGTTTCGAGAAAAACGCGTTTGAAGTTTTAGGTACTATATGGCCGTGTCAGAGATAGGCTTACATTATACGCTCAAAGTCGGTGAAAAAAAATGTCCTTCTATAAATCGAATAGTAACTTATTCTTATGATGATAAAGCATCGTTTTAGCGAGAAAAAAAATCGATTTTTTGAAAATTCCACGATGGCCTTGCCCCTTAAGGCGGGATATAAATTTACAACGATAAAAAAATCGATTTCTTTTTTTTCTTCTTTAAGGCGTTATACGCAGTTGCAAGGCCAAAAAAAGTCGTTTTTTCACGATTTTTTTCTGGAAAAGGATTTCATTTGGGCAAAACGAAAAGTATTAGGCAGTGTAGTGGCATCTTTTAGCATTAGATTGGCATTTTTTATTTTTAAAAATATTCATTAACATTGCTCCTGCAGGAAGTTTAATTCGCAACTTCCGCGGCGACCTTGCTGTAACACTCTGCCACAGCTCCGCCATTTTGACGATGAATTAATTTTAAAAAAATGGTTTCGTACACTTAAATATACTATTAAAGTTTACCTTAAGTTTGATAATTGTAGAATAATTATATTTTAGTTTAAAAAATCCCTCAATATTGCTTATTTATTTCCTGTCTAAATGTATATCCCGCCTTAATGCTCACCCGCGGTGCGCGGTATTACAGTAACCTCTCCTGTCCGCAGCGCAACCCTTGCGGCCACAAGCCGAGATCATTTTTGGGGCGCGTAGCGAACCACCGCTGCCACCTTCGTTTCAAGACCTGTATATAAGACCGTGGCAATAACTGCATTGTTCAGGTTGCGTCATTTTTTAAAAATAATACGTCTTCCAAGTCCATGCCGTTTATGCCATTTAGGGGGCATACATAAATTACGTAATGCTAAATTCCCCATTTCGACCCCCCTCCCCATCCTCCGCGTACCAGGACCGTAACGCCTGGTCCGACCCCAACCCCGCTATTCCGTCGCGTAACGGGTGTTACGCAACGGAAAGTTTAACAAAAATTAAAATCGCCTACGTACAACCTTAGTCACTGCGAATACAAAACTTACAAACAAAAAAAAATTAAAGAAGATTGACAACTTTTTGAGTATTTTCTGGGACAAGGTCGAAAAAAGTCGTTTCGAGAAAAACGCCTTCAAAGTTTTCGTTCCGTTCATTTTGATATAAAGTTATGTTTTTTTTCTAGAATATTGATCCTTACATTGAAGTATCTAGTCTTGGGCGATATGACGGTTCTTCATATTCATTATATTTCACAAAATAATAAGACCCTGCACTGCATCTATTGTAAATGATGCCATACCTGTAAGGACTGAGGGTGCTAACCGGTCACGCAAGTTAACTCCATCAACTTCTGGACTTTTGACATAAAATTTTGCCAACATTTTTTTGAATATATGTACTTTCAGGAATTATAAAACAAAATTCAAATTTTGCTTAGGGAAATTAGGAAAGGGGGAAAATCACTGCAAAAATTTGCACAGTCGCTTTCCCTCTTAACTGACATTTCGTATCGAAAGCTGTCAACTTGGCGCGGTAAGATTGCGCGCAAGTTTTAAATTTGAAACTTGAACAGGCAGAAATTTTGCTATTTTTGGCAGTGCTAAAACCGTGACGTAACGCAAAACTTGCCCCCCTCCCTCTCGCCTACGTAGGACCGTGCCGCCTAGCCGGACCCCCTCCCTCTCTCCAAATTGCGCTACGTAATTTGCGTACGCCCCCTCATCGGCTATTGTGTTCCATACATAACCTCCATGTTTGTACATTATATTAAAATGAAAATATTCGTACTTTTTTAATAAATAATACGTTTTATTAATAAATTTTAATGTCAGGTCATTTTGAGATACCCTTTACATACATAGTTTAAGCTTCCGCTAGAAACGCATCAATAACTTTTAATTTTCACACACTCTTTGTACTCTACATTTCGTATTTCTATTAATATAAAAAATAAATTGAGGTTATGTTCTAGCCAACATAACATGCGCGTATATATAAAGTATCGGGCGCACTTTTTGAAAATTCAGGGGGCTGGTGACGGTTGACCATCGTGGCGGGAAATTCGAACAGACCAAAAACGCCCCAGGTAGCAATTTGCAAAAAGTTGTCCAAAAGTCGGCTAAAAGGGTGCCAAATGTCTGCCCGGAAGTTATCTTAAAGTCAGCAACCATCCAAAAGGATAACTGTTGGACGCATGATAACTTATAGGTAACTTCCAAGTGGACATTTGGTACCCATTTGGACAACTAATAGACAACTATTTTGAAATTGCTACCTGGGACCGTGTTTCAAATATAGTTGAATTCCCGCACGCAGCATATCCTTGCGGACCAATCAGCGCTTGGAATAAAACCGAGGTTGGCGCTTGCTACCAACCTAACCCGAAACAACAATTCATCGCTACAAATATAAAGCTCAATAACAGATTAAGGAACAACGAATCAAATTCGCGAAACAATTACGGCAAACTCGTATCCACAAAATCATTAACATCGCTACAATTATTTTGAGGTTGCTTGGCAAGAATGCAATCAACCGTCCCAACGAATAATACCATAACCTCACTCAAAATCGATTCAGTCGCCGGCTTAGCATAAAAAACTCATTTGAGCGCTCTCACGTTCCTCGACCGTTTCCCAAAGGTCAGTAATGAAAAATCATGGCGAAAAAGTATCGCGGTAATTTAAGAGAAACTTAACGATTCCTCATGACGATTTCTCATTCAGGTGCTCCGCAGGGCGGTCACCGCACCCGTAATGGAGATACAATTGCGATTGGTGGTGCACTGGAAAAAGTTTGTTTACGATGATTTGACACTGACGCCCGGTGGCGTCGTTCGACGCGTGAAGTCAGTGGTCGAGGATCCGCCAGCCGGTTCCGTTCAAAGCCCGCAGAAGAAAACATTCGCGCATGCTCCAAAATATTTGAACGATCCTCGAATCGACGCTTATGCGGTATCCGCTTACGTCGACACTCTGAAACGATCCCGCTTTTATCGCCGATGTGCCTTGAGGCCCCTCTTGCGTTGCATCCAGCTGAGAGCAACTGAACATCCTGTCGTCTTGATCAGACTACGCACTCCGAGAAAGCAATTCCTCGATTACAAATGGTAATCAACTGTGTTTGAGATTCTTTAAAGTCGGCCAACACTCTTGCCGTACAATAGAGAATTTTGCAGGGCTCGAATAATAACTCTGATGGCGGTGGAGAGGAGCGAAGTCGACCACGCCATGTCGTGGTTGTCCACGCTCGGGGGTGCTTATTCCGCTCTGGGTGAACATTTTCAGCATTGCGTAAGTATACCATTGATTTTCAACGTGGGAAGGACGTTTTTCACCCTAATATCGATGAAGATGTGACAAATATGTTTTTCGCAGAATGGGTGCGTTGTAAAAAAAAATTTGTGGACCTCTGCCCTAGGCTATATAACTATGCGATAAAAATCGTGTTCCCGAAATTCCAAGCTTACGCATACCTTTCAATACATTGTTCTCACGCATGCAGGCTCAAATAGCTGGAAAGATTTCGTTGCACCAGTTCAATCTGGCAATGAAACTGGGTGATCCACTTCTGGTCGCGAGATGCAAACTCTACGCCGCTCTGAGTATTATACAGCGGGGCAACCTTAGAATCCCCCGACGAATGATCCAAGAGATTTTCAAGTACGCCTGCGAACAAAAGGACTCGCAACTCCAAAGGATGTGCAAGGGCGTTTGGGCAAAACTCAGCTATTGCTATAAAATGCAGAGGCAACAGAGAATGAAACAGGTGACAAAGTGATCTTCGCACTTTTGACACGACCACACGCGCGTATATATATGTATATAAATATAGAGGGTAAAAAAGTTAATGCACACCTTTTTTTTCGACCATTTCCTGAAGCCATGGACATTATTTATATAAATATTTAACATGCAGTGTAGATATTTCGATTCAGCCGTCGAATAAAATAATCTTCAATTGTTTTCCCAAGAGCTCTAATTAAGCGATTTTTGCAAATACTTTTTTTTTACTATATATACACTACCGCTCAAAAGTTTGGATACACCAGTCGATATTTCTTGCCGCACTAAAAGTTAGATAGCTCCGTTAAAAAAGTAGATAACCAAATTTAACGAACGGCGTTTTAAAGGGAACCAATTCAGCTTTGTTTTCCTTTTTTGAAATATCTTTTATGATTTTTTTTCGACCCGGTACGCACTTTTGAACGTGTCTGTTTTTTCGGCTTTTTTCAACCATCGAGAATTGGGCGCATAACTTATGGACATTTTTGGTTGTCGTTTTTATCCATGATAATCTTGATAGGGGTGGCAGAAGGTCCATTTTCGTGTTTTAAAAAGTTTCGTACGATTTTTTTTCGCAAAGTTATTTCATTTTTTGTTACAAAAGACAAATTTTGGCAAATGCAACGTGACTCAAGAAGTATAGGGCTTAAGAGGAAATGTCATAGATGTAAAAAGGTGCATAAGTTTGTACTGGATCGCCTGGAATTTTTAAAGAATTTTCCTGTGAGAGTTTTTTTGCTCGAAACTCCGATGAGTAGGATGGCTTGAGTCGAAAAGTATGGCATTCAGGACAAAATATCAGGAAGCGAAACTCTTTTAATTTTCGATTTTATATTTGCTTGCATTTTTTCAGATTTATCTTAAAAAATTTTTTACGTTTTTTTTTCAGGTGCTTTTGAATCATTGTAAAAAAAGTTTTGAACAAAATCTGGAAAAATGCCAACGTATTTAAAACGAAACACTGCAACATTTTCCTCTCTTGATATTTTGTCTCTAGCTCAATAATTTTCGAGATACGCCGTTCCATTTTTTGGACGATTCTACGAGTTTCGGTAAAAAAAAATTCGATAAAAATTCCGAACAAATGCAAACAAATATAAAATCGGAAATTAAAAGAGTTTCGCTTCCTGATATTTTCTCCTAAATGCCATCCTACTCATCAGAGTTTCGAGCAAAAATAGTCCAAACAAAAGCTCACAGGGAAATTCTTTAAAAATTCCAGGCGGTCCAGTATAAACTTATGCAACTTTTTACATCTATGACATTTCCTCTTAAACCCTATAGTTCTTGAGTTACGTTGCATTTGCCAAAATTTGTCTTCTTTAACAAAAAATGAAATAACTTTGCAAAAAAATCATACAAAACTTTAAAAAAAACGAAAATGGACCTTCTGCCACCCCTTCCAAGGTTATCATGGATAAAAATGACAACATACAATGTCCACAAGTTATGCGCCCAATTCTCGATGTTCGAAAAAAGCCGAAAAACAGACACGTTCAAAAGTGCGTACCGGGTCGAAAAAAATTCATAAAAAATATTTCAAAATAGCAAAACAAAGCTAAATTGGTTCCCTTCAAAACGCCGTTCGTTAAATTTGGTTTTCTATTTTTTTGACGGAGCTATCTAACTTTTAGTGCGGCAAGAAATATCGACTGGTGTATATCTATTAATACAGAGGGTGAGAAAAGTATTTGCCCCCGTCGCTTATTTTCCAAACAGTTATTTAAAAGCAGCTTTTGCAAATACTTTTTTATCCTATATATTTATATAATTCTGCATAGAAACAAATTTTTGTACATTTGTAAATAAATCCAGTGAAATTCCGCGATGAAGCTAGCGAAAACTGATTTTCCACGTACTTCCTCAAGAATAAACGAACGTGGATTATTGCGGGAATGGAAGGATCGCAAAATAAATGATCGATGGGCCGGTGTACTTCTTTTTTTTATTTCCCACTGCACTCTAATGTATCCATTTACATTATAACGGTGCGACGATATCAGATGCTTCCCTAAGACTCGATTTTCTTCATCGGTTCATGTACCTGGAGTGTGTGTGTTTTCAAGGTCTTTGTTGTTCATTCGCATTTACGGAATACACGTGTGCGCGATATTCAATGGGATTCGGTCGTCGGGCCCCTGGGACACGCGCGTCAGTCCGAAATATACTTTTTCGCGCGCTCGTTTGCCAGCTACATGCAAAAAAAAATCAGGTATCGATAATGAAGTTTGAAAAATTAGAAAAGATTGAAAAAGTTTCTTGGCAAACGTACACGCCGTCTTGTCACTTGTGGGAGGACCTGCCGAGTATTTATTTGCGTTCCTCTCTGTCGGTTATTTTCGTAAATCTACCGATCTTGTACGAACGAGACGATGAAACAAGGATTATACAAAGTATTATCTTAGGAGCTTTTTTAACAAGCCTATGCGATACGAGTAATAAATGTTTGATGAGAATCCGGGAATCTTTTATTGCTAGATCACTAATCAAAAATCCTCCCAGACACGATTGTTTTCGCGAACGGTTGACGTTGTACGTTCTCGTTCTCTCTCTCTCTCTCTCTCTCTCTGTTTCTCTCTCTCTCTCCCAAGCCCAATCTTATGATCGACATCAGTCTCAAACTTTATTCGACGTTTCGAAAAATGGGCTCAAACCCGAGGAGGCTCGCGTATTACTGCGCGAGTGTTCCCATCGGATCCCACGCCGGCAGCAGAATCGGCTCTTGATTGTAGACCGCTAAGATCTCTTCGGGCGCGTACTTCTTGTCGACCACAACTTCGAAAACGAACTCTTTGAACCAGTCGGCGGTCAGCAGGTAGTAGCCCTTTTCACCTCGGTCGTCGCCCCAGGAATTCTCAACGCGGAACTTCGTTATCTTGTCGTTACCCTGGAAATCGAATGTCAAGGAGAGTTGATATTTGTGCGGTGTGCGTTGAGCGATCACGATAGGCGCGCGGTCACTCGAATTAATTGAAAATCCGGACATTTTGCGGGATGTCTTATGGAAGGGACTACATTATTGTTCTCTTGTTCAGATTTAAGGGTATTTCGAAATTAAATTAATGAGAGAACGGAAAGAGTGACCGGAGATTTCGAGGATTTGAATAATGTTGGAAAAAGTAGCGGTTACCGAACGTTTCAATGAGAATTCTGTAGTTAAAGGTAGTGATTGATCCGCACGGATAGGATTCACTCTGAACGAAGACAATGACGCTATGCAATAGCTTATTAAATTATTTGTTTTTCATTGTAAAGATCATGCGTGGTTTTTATAACAAAAGTGTGTGTGTGTGTGTGTGTGTGTGTGTGTGTGCACACACACACACACACACACACAAACACACATATATTCATATACTTTTGTTATGAAATCCACGCATGTAATATGTGCATGCACCTTTTATATGTATATATATATATATATATATATATATATATAAGGGGGTCGACTTCGTTTTCTGGAGATATGCTTTAATAATTAAAAAAAAACAGTATGGCAAAGGAGTTTTCTTTTTTCAGAGTTCTAAAGATAATGAAGATAATTATTCATGGTTGTTGGCACTACGAAAATTCAAATCGTGGGCGCTGATGCGAAGCGCCACGCGATTGGCGCTGACGCCCCTTTTTGTGTCAAATTTTTCTCCGAGTCAATCGACGCAATCCAAAACTGGATATTCGTCAATATTCTACAGATTGCAAAACAGAATCAAATGGTTTTGTGCAAATGTAAAATGATACTCGATCATATGATTTTTTCGATATCGATATAGAAGCATTTGAAAATGTTCCCAGAGAAAGTCTCTTCCAACGATGTAATGGAACTGATGGAAACGCATAATCGTGAATTGAAAATCGTTGCCGTGCTAAGGCGAATAACAGGGAGCCAAAGAGGACAAATGGAATTCCAGAACGACGAGCAGTCCCTCCTCAGCGTTCGCGTCCACGTAAGCCACTGCCATCGACAACTGGACGAGATTAGTGCTTGCAATTCGAATGTCGGCCAATTTTTTAAATCCGGATAATGAAGGCAACTGAATATGGGTAATTCGGATAATACGGATGGTGAAATTTCACTTAGGCCACAGTAACGGGTATAAAATCATGTGCGAATTTAACAATTTTTTTCGTATGAAAAAGTGATTCACTCATAAAATCAATTACACATCTATTTAGTATGAATACCAAGCTGTTAGAAAATACATATATATTTTTTTTCGATGTACAATATGGCCGACCCCTCGAAACTTCTCGAAACAGCTTTTTTCCAATTGGCGTGACAAATAAGTTCAACAATTTTCACTCGATTTTCTTCAGATTTAAAAGTTACGTTTCTGATTGCATTTCGCAGAGAAGTACGTGTTGAATTTCTGATTAATCGAAAACTTTTCATTTTATGAGCAGTTTATACGCAGTTATAACGAAATTTTTCACGGAAAATTCATTTCCTAAGTTCAAATACCTACAACTTTTAAATAAAACAAATTTTTTTTAATTCCGTATGTACTTCTCTAGGTATTCTAATGTAGATTGACAAGAATTTTTTTTTGTTCTAGGTAAAAATAGTGGATCACGCTGCGGAGCGCCAAAAAAAAAGATAAAAGAAAATATTAGTGGTCGGCCATTTTGTACATCGAAAAAAAATATATGTTTTCTAACAGCTTGATATTTATAACAAACAGATGTGTAATTATTTTTATGCTCGAATCACTTTTTCATACGAAAACAATGGTTAAATTCGTACATGATTTTATACCCGTTACTGTGGCCTAAGGTCTTCAAAAATACGTTTTGAACATGGAACTATAGTAAAACAATAATTTCAGCATTGTGTGCACGAGTAATCTCACTTCCAACTCACTACAACGAGTAATCTCAATTCCAAACATGTTTTTTGTTTGTTTTTAATATTTTGTGTGACGCATCCAATAGTAATTAATTCTGAAAATCCCGACAAGTTGCTCAATGTTTATTATGTTCTGTCATCCGAATTGCAAGATGCGTGCGCGAGATACGCCACGCATCGTTGGTATGCCACGTCAGAGAGAATGGTTGATTTTAAATTCTTAGAAGAAACAACTTGTATGTTTTTGTTTGGTAATGATTGTTTTTGATTCTGTTTGATATTTTATAATTTCATTATAACTATGATAATTAGTTTAAGTTTTAGAGGAAAGAGTTACCTAACTGTTTCCAATAATTCATATTTTATGGTAAATAGTAGCATACTACTATGCTCGATCAGTTTGTGATATTGAAAATGTTAATGTCGTCCATTGGTATAGTAAAGAAAGAAAAATATTAGTTTAATTTCAATAAATATAAATAAAAATACTTTTTAACGGATTTCCTGTGTTCTTTTCGGAATTATCCGAATAGCAAGGTTCATTACTACCCATACTATCCTGATACGAAAAATGAACGGATAACGTTAGCCCGAGAGGGATAAACGAGATGGGAGCTCGAGGAAAGCGAAACTTACGTCCGTGGAATACGCCGTGAAAGTCATGGCGTGCGTCATCATCGAATCGCCGTAGATGAGTCGATCGGCTTTGGACAGTCCAATGAACACTTCGGTGTTGAATAAAGTTTTGAAGTCGTGAACGTCGATGTCCTGAAGACCGGCCTTCGAGGCGATACGTTTCGAAACTTCGCAACCGAACCAGACCGCCTCGTTTTCCTTGATACTCTCGGCGCACAGTTTCATGAGCACCTCGGGCGGCTGATTGTTGTAGAGTACTTTTCGTCCGCCCACTACGTTGCCGAGATAATCGAGCTCGTAAAGTTTGCCGAACGAATTGGAGGGCCGTGGATCGGTGACGAGGCAAATTTTGTCGTCAACGTTGTAGCACGGCTTGACGTATTGCTTGTAAAATTCGAGGCCGGTTATCGGGCCGACTTTGTGATACTCCTTGGATTTATCGTAATACTCCCAGGTGATTTTTTCGCTCGGTATACCCAAGCATATGCCAACTATGCGAAATACAATTTCCATCTGTTTCGATATTTTGTTCTGTACTTCGTCGTCGCTCGCGCCCTTGCCTATCGCCTCGTAGAGCTCCTTTGCGAATTCCCGTAGCTTCGATTTCAATATGGCCGCCATGCGATTCGACGACTCGCTCGTCCACGTCTCGGGGAAGCAAACTTTCGGCACTACACCGTAACGATTTATCAGGTTGACGAGCATGTCCCATTGGCCGCCGTCGCAGGTGGGATCGCTCAGGAGAAACGACACCAAACGATCCTCGACTGCCTCGCCCTTTCGCGCCGTCTTCACCACGTTGTGCAAAAAGAAATTGCTCCTCTCGATCTGCAAAAACGACGATAAGTGAAACGAGCGATTAAGGTTGTCGCTTAAAAATATTGGGGTAGATAGATATTAATTGAAAATTTACAAATCGTTGTGGTATATTTTCTGAATGTACTGGCAAAAGGAGAACGGAGGTTTCCCCACTCGTTTATTGAATATTACATTTTAAAGCTTACATCAATCTCCACTCGATCGCATTGGTTGTGCGGGCCAACGTCGTTACCATTTCAGTTTTTCGCGTATATCTTTCGTGTTTATGAAGAAAGTGACCCAAAAAACGAAAATTATGTGCAGGATAGTGTACAGAACAATATTACCGAAAAACATAGACAAGGTATCTGATTGAGGTAGTTCTGTAGTTCTGGTCAAATCTTAGGAATCGACTGAAATCTAAGTATGGTGTAGAAATGACCTTCATGGACTGATGCCCGAAAATTCAATTCGATTCACCGTTTAGTTCATGAGATAATTGCAATCGAATATGGGTTTTTTGTACGCGATCACTATACCTAACACGTAAACCGATAGGAGATTGCTCGCTTTTCTCGATATAGGTTTTAAACGGATCTTAAGATTTCAAAATAAAAACACACGTGTACGCAGTACTATTGTGGGATTGACTTTAAGCAAAATGACGAACTTCGACCGTTTAGTTTCGGAGATATCGACTTATTAACTTTAAACGCGCTTTGCTGGAAACAACGTTTTTCGACGGCTTGTTGATAAAATCTTCGAAACTACTGAACCTATCCTTATGAAATTTTAACCACATATTCTTTACAACTATAGCTGTAGCGCATATCAAGGTTTTTTTTTAAATTTTGATATTTACTATTTTTTTGCCAAAAGCGGTGAAAAAACACGTTTTTTTTGTGTTTTTTTCGAAAAATGTCCGCCATTTCGTTATTTTTGCACATATCAAAAATCGTATGATATGTGCTATAGCCATGAACATACTGAATCTAAAACCGTTTGATTTTTTGTTTCGGATGATCCATCTTCGAGATTTCATCAACAGCGCAGACCTACAATTTTTTTAGGACATTTTTTAACTACCATTTTCGTCTATAGTGACTTAAGAAAATAAAAAAAGAATTTTTAATGCACTTGGAAAGTGTATTCATTAAGTGTAAAAACTTTTATATCAATATCTATAATATAAACATATCGACAAAATTCATGAAAATAGCCTTTTTAGCGTCTAAACTGAGAAGACCCCTTAATATTTTGCTACAATAAGTGGGCACTCGTGGCGTCACAATATGTATTAGCATGGGAACTTCGTTTCTCCTCCCACCCGTCAAAAATCATTTAACAATCTGAAACTCGTGGCGCGTTGATGTAATATTGTCGATCGAACGAGCTGGGATGGTGCTGAAGTCTTGCATCGTTAGAATGCAACGAAAATCCTCTTTTATTTTTTCATTTCGCTATTTTTATTACTATAGCTATTCGCTTCCTGTGCAGTTTATGCTATGGGTCCGTACTAACGATATTCAAAAACACATGAGTGATATTTACACCCTAAAAGTGCCAAAGAATAGGTTAATTCGAAAAAAAAGTTTTGTTGCGTTCCAACGATGCAAACTTCTATACCATGAACTGGGCAGGTTTGAAATTTGAAAAATTACTTTGCGCTTGATTCTTTGTAACAAGGCCGCGAATAAAAAACTTTTCTCTTCTCATTTGGGCTATTTATTATAACGTAATAAAAAGAGAAAAATGCTCAAAATTTATGTCCGGCTCAATAACATCAACGACGTTGACGTAGAAGTTTGCATCAATGCCGTTCTTTTGAGTTGAAAGTTTCTTTTTGATTCTTTACAAAAATTGTTTTTAAGGGGGGAGATACCTTTAGGCGAGGAAAAAAATTCATGATTTTCATGATTTTTTTTTAATGAGACTTCATTAATTGTTTGACTTAGGGTATGTTTTATTACTACTTTTGGCTGTTACATCGTATTTTTTTTATTAATCTTCAAAAATGGCGGAGGTATGGCACGGTCTTCTAAACTGCAATTTCAAAACTGGCGTGACGTAGAGCTAAACAACTAACCGATGCTGACGAAATTTGGTATAAATCTTTCTAACCTTATTGTCTAAAATACGACCCTAAATTTTCTTTAAAATATTCTTTTTGTCCCAAAGCGTACCATTTAATCGATTTTCAACATTTCTCACTTCTTCTTAGTTCACATTCTGCGCATAAGTGTTAATGAAAGAAAAATCTTCGTTGGTTTTTTCTTTCAGATTAATCCCCCCGACACTACGTGTCGCGCCGTCTGACAACACCCGCCGCAACCCGTTTAGAAGACCGTGCGTCCGCCATTTTCAAAGATTGATAAAAAAATACAATGTAACAGCCAAAAGTAGTAATAAAAAATGCCCTAAACCTAAAAAATGATAAAAAATCTGTTCTTTGACAAAAAAAATCATAAGGATCACCAATATTTTTCAATGCCTTATTTTTATCATGATCCAAAATGATGTGTTCCAGATTAGGGTGGCCCAAATTTGAGCTCTATTTTTTTCCTTTCTCTCACCATACAATTATCTTCTGTAAAGAAAAAAAAATTGTCACAAAATGTGTGAGCGGTCAAAAAATATTTAGAGGCCGCTCAAGCCTCCCAAAAAATCAAGTGTTCATTAAAAAATCGATTTTTTTCCGTTCACTACTCACCCGTTAATTTTACGCTTTATAATTTTTAAATTAAGCTCGCGATAGCTCTAGCCGGCCAATGAATATTTAGTGGTCGCCCAAGAGCTTCGAAATTTCCAATTGTCGCGAATTTTTTTCTCTTCTCACTCATCAATGTAACACATTGTAAAATGTTCAAAACAATTAATCCTTTTTTCCTTTAGAAACGGATTTTTTAAATTTACTTCACACTTCTAACCCGATAAAACGGGGGACCTATAATTTTGTTTATGGACAAGAGCTTTAAAGAATGATATGAGAACAAAGATTATAATTCTTCGGTTAGTAGTGTGAGGTAACTTTAAAAAATCAGTTTCTAAAGAAAAACGATTAATTGTTTTGAAAATTTTACAAAGCCTTAAATTTATAAGTGAGATGAGCAAAAAAAATGGCGAATATTGGAAATTTCGAAGCTCTTGAGCGACCACTGAATATTCATTGACCGGCTAGAGCTTTCGCGAGGTTAATTTAAAAATTATAAAGTGTATAATTCATCGGTGAAACGTGAACAAAAAAAAATCGATTTTTTAATGAAATCTTGAATTTTTGGGAGGCTTGAGCGACCTCTAAATATTTTGTGACCGGTCGCAGATTTCGCGACAATTTTTTTTTTCTTTAAAAAAGATAATTGGATGACGAGAAAAAGGAAAAAAAATAGAGCTCAAATTTGGGGCACCCTATTGCAGATCGCCAAAGGCAATTAGGTAAATTTGAGCGAGGGTGTTTTCTCTCCAATCTCTCAACCGAAGGCAGCGAAGGGTCAGGCGTAAAAGTGAAAGCGCGATACGATATTGAATTTTGCATCGTTAAAACGCAACGAAAATGCCGTAGCCCGTTTTTTTTTTGCAAATTTAGGCCTCCAGAATCACGTAAACTTTTTTCAGGATCCTTATTAAAGATCTTCAGCCTAAATGTGTAAGGACATTTTTCGGAAGATAATGAAAATGAGGCGATAAAAAATAAAAATGAATTTTCGTTGCATTCCAACGATGCAAACTTCAACATCGCAAGCGCGATGGCGACGATCATTGAAGAGTTTACCTTGTCCCAGAAGAACAAGTAAGTCTGGCTGAATTCGAATTCCTCCAGGAGGTGGCGTTTCATGAAGGGGATCCTAATGACATTGAGACAGGCGAATATCCAACATCTGCCGGAATTCTTTTGATTGGTGATTGGCTTTCCCTCCTGTTCGATCTTCTTCTCGAAAACGTAATTGGACTGTTGCATCTGTCGACGGGAGATGCACGCCTCGAACGGATCGCTCTTGGTGCACACATTCTGCGCTTGAATGTTTTTGTCGTCCGAGTAGAACTTGGCGCGCATCTGCGCAATGATCTCCGTGGTCAGGGCACCTGCGGCTGATGATGAAACAACAATGTCTTCAGTGCAACCAACAATTGTCCGACGAGTTTGGGTAATAGAGAAACGCGTGGTCGTTGCGCGGCGATCTCCCGAGTCGAGCGGCGTCAGCCTGGGCCGATACTTGGATGGGTGACTGCTCAACCGCCGCGCACTGGCAACCGAGCGGGACGACAGTTTTAACGAGCTTCCGATGGTGAAAGCAACTGAAAATCAGTGAAAATGTAGCCACCCGTGCCGACACAAGTTTTACACAGTTTTCCTGTGCCCCTCGAGCAAAAGTCATCTGGTAATGCGTTGGGAGAGACCAGCTGGGGATACTTTGAGGGCTCTCACGGAAACCGGAAATGACTAAGAGTGAGGTAGATGCGAAGGGAATGGTCTCGGACAAGTCTGCGAATATTTATTTAGGAATTTTTGGCAGAGAGTACATTGGCAAAACAAAAAACAAAAATGAGGAATGACTGACGTTAATGTACTAGGGACAAAAGGCCGAGGGGAAAAATAACATAGAGATCATTGTATTATCTTTTTAAGGCGTTGGACCACAGTAACGGGTATAAAATCATGTGCGAATTTAACTATTTTTTTCGTGTGAAAAAGTGATTCGCTCGTAAAATTAATTACACATCTATTTAGTATGAATATCAAGCTGTTAGAAAAAATATATATACTTTTTTCGATGCACAAAATGGTCGACTACTCGAAACTTCTCGAAACAGCTTTTCTCCAATTGGCGTGACAAATAACTTCAACAATTTTCACTCGATTTACTTCAAATTTAAAAGTTATGTCCCTAATTGCATTTCGCAGAGAAGTACGTATGGAATTTCTGATTAATCGAAAACTTTTGATTTTATGAGCAGTTTATGAGCAGTTATAATGAAATATTTCACTGAAAATTCATTTCTTAAGTTCAAATACCTACCACTTTTGAACAAAACAATATTTTTTGAATTCCGTACGTACTTCTCTAGGTATTATAATGTAGATTGACGAGAATTTTTGTTTTTTGTTCTAGGTAAAAAATTGTGGATGCTAAATGTCACGCTGCGGCGCGTCAAAAAAAGAAAGATAAAAGAAAATATCAGTATTCGGCCATTTTGTACATAAAAAAAATATATATATTTTTTCTAACAGCTTGATATTCATACTAAATAGATGTGTAATTAATTTTATGAGTGAATCACTTTTTCATACGAAAAAAAAATTGTTAAATTCGCACATGATTTTATACCCGTTACTGTGCCTTAAGGGCTAGAAACTCGCTTAGTTGGTTTAGATTTTGAGTTACTCCTTTCAATTCCGAGTCGCTAAATATAAATTTCAATTCGTGTTGGTTTGGGTTTGTCGAAGGGCACACCGATCGAGGCACAGTATCTCATACCCATCGTTGCGAAGTAAGTCCAGGACTCTGTCGAGGCTCTTCTTACGATCGAAATGTATCCTTACTCTTCCAAAACAGGTCCTACTGTAAGGATTCTTTTTTAAGCCTTCTTTCACGCACTTATGTTTGGCCTCAGCTTTGACACACTGGGTCAATTTGACCCGGATAGTACTTCATCCACCGCCCTTCAATTCGGATTTCTTTCAATAAAAACTATCCTTCGGGTCGGTTTTTATCGAAAGAAATCCGGGATACACTTTAAACATTTGTTAATATGTCTGCATAAGTAAAATTCGGAAAATATAAAGATGAAATGTTGTAAAATATTATTGAAAACTTTCCATTTTGGGCAAGTGAGCGTTTTATTTCAAATTCGTCCGGGTCAAACTGACCCAGTGTGTTGAGGAAAGGTCAAAGTCCTTTTGAATGTCAAAATCAGCACCTCCGGAGGGTGAGGACAGAAAAATTGATGCTGCGAATGCAACAGAAAATGAGCTGCATTTTCGATGGTGCAATGGCTTTCGATGGCTTCAGGAACCGAAGGAACTTTCGATTAAGAAGTGGAATCGCGGAGTGGATGGGCTATGGATGCTCAATTGGTCGGTTAGTTCGTATACAGGCAGGGTCAATTGTACGATTAACCAGGGACTGCGATCATTCATGGCAGCTCAGCGACAAGTCCATGTTTCATGCGTAAGCAGAGAAGTCAATTCGATTGAATATTCCTTGTAATATTGTGACCTGAACAGACTCAAACCCATTTCACAAAATTAACGTATAACCCAAACAAAGTGGAATTTCATACATTCACTTTATAAAATCAGAAGTATAACCCTAAAAAACCGAAACAGAATGTAATTTTAGGCATTCATTTCACAAATTGAACATATAATCCGAACAAATCAGAACAAAGTGGAATTTTATACATTGATTTTATAAAATAAAGAGTATAACCCAAACGAAATGAAATTTTATACACTACCATCAACAGCATGAATACCTCTTGTTATAAGGATTGTCAACTATATTCTCTTAAATCTAAGTATAGTATGTGCTTATAAGAACAATGTTTAATTGTACAACATTGTATTAACATAGTGTTTTATTTCACTTTGTATCACCATTTGCTTCAAGGCCTGCCAAGGCATAGTTAATAAATAATAAATCAATCAATCAAATGAATGTAGAAAATTTTGTTAAATTTTTTCCCGGTTATTATATTACAAAGCATGTTCGATCGAATATATTATTTTGTGCAATTTTTTCCCGGTTATTATATTACAAAGAATGTTCGGTCGAATATATTATTTTGTTCAATTTTTTCCCGGTTGTTATATTACAAATAATATAAGAATATATAATTTATCTTGAATTATTTTCACACTTTGTCGCCTAATCAGTATGGAATATTGCTCAAAATTGACAGAAAATAATAGGCTGAACCCACCAGCAAATGGACAAAAGATGATTTATATTTAAAGTCAAAATTATGAATTGTCGATAAAAACTCTAATCAGTATAATTTGCCAAAAATCTCTCAGGTGTAGTTCAAATCGATTTCCCAGTTCAATATCCAATATTGACGCCACTTGCAATGTCTCTACTTTGCGGTACTTTCGCACCGTGCAACCTAGTTACGGTACCGCTTTGTACGGTAGATGTTTGGAAGGCGAAAACAAAAGTAGAGTCAAACCTCAATATAACGAATCTCTAGGTCTTCGTTATATTGAGTTTTTGTTAAATTGAGGTTTCGTTATATTGAAGTCATGTTCCTTAAAAAAAAAACTACCATAAATATGGGGATACTTTTTAAAGAAAGAAACGGTTAAATTAGAGCAATTTTTACAAGCAATTAGAGCATAATGTGTATGATTATGTCGTTGTATCAAGGTTTGGAGTGTCTATCAGAAGGGAATGGACAAATCTTCGTTATGTCGAGGTTCGACTGTATTTATGAGTTTTAAGGGTAAGTATTCCTCTTATTACTTAAGATAGAATCAATCTGTGACTTTTTGCAACATTTTTAAATACATTCATAATAATAGGTCAGAATTAATCACGTTTATTCACTGGTGCTGTATTCTAACCTGTTTCCATTGAATGAACATATTTGAACATGGAGCTCTGTTCCGATAATTCTCAAAACAGAGTAAAACATATAACTTATCCGCTGAAAGTTGCAAAATTAATTACTGTTAAGAGATGACAATGTACATTTCATTAAATGCCCTCATATCATTTCATTCGTTTGTCAAATTTTCACAAAATTTATTTTCCCATTCCTATGAAGAAGCAAACTGGTAGTTTTTCGAGTCACGTTAAGGTGTAAAAAAGCTTTGTGTATTTCCAACGAAATCGTAGTAGCGAACAATAGCACTCATTCGTATAATATTATAATTTGTATGCAACACAGTAATCTCCATATCTAGCATTTGATAAGCATAAATAATGGATATGCTTTACACTGTATATCTACACTACACGTCCATTTATGTATTGGCCTTTGACTGTCCATTTACTGGTAAATTCGTCCATTCACTGGCGATAGTCACTTCATTTATCTTATTTATCAATTCAAGTCATTTTATTTATCTTATTTATGAATCCCTTCAATATTATTCGTTGGAATTAATTGAATATTTTTTCCTACTATCAGAATAATACCTTCAGTTGCCTACAGCGATAGAAAACATCGTGCTAATATTTTCATTTTACAGTCCATCTGAAACCTAGTGTCCCCAGCAGCCCCCTGACACTGGCCTATTATTCCTATACGATAAACGAAAACGCGTTTTGTTCCGGCTTTTTAGTTCTTCAAATCGCCACTACCTAGCGTTGGCTGTTGGGTGACAGCCTTCGACTCTAAATACTCGGATCAGCTGAACGATTCGATACTTTCGTGGCTTTCGTCTGTTATCGTTATGGAGACGTTATTTACTGTGTTCGAATGGAAAAACATTAGAACGGAAAATCATTCCAAATATATCAATAGACTTTTATTCATGTAAAATATTTGAAACAGCAGCGCAACATACATATATATGCATGCCTGTCACACGACTACTAGCGCCACAGTGCGGCAAGGACATTTTTCGAACAGCATTTATCTACCAGTGTCAGGGAGCTGGTCCCCAGGCAGCATAAATGTCCAATTGACATCGATAAGTTACCGTTGTCAGGTTACCTTTAAGACACGACCGTAAGATAACTATTCGACATCTTTCAAATGACATCCCGTATAATGCTGCCGTAAAGTTATATTTTTTATGATATCTTTCGGCGATGAAAACGAATCTCTAAAAGGTATTCCATAATATTATCCAATTGATGACTTTTTTAAGTTATAAAAAAGTTATCTATTGTATCTAGCTCAACGTTATCCAAAGAATATCATAAAGACGAATTACATAAGACGTCTTTTTCATGACATCTTTCAGACATCGGTAATATGCTGTCTTTTAAGATATTTGGTATTGGCGGGAAATAGTAAAAAGTCATCCAAATGTTGTCCTAAAGATCACATCCAACGGATCACTTTTATCATAGTGCGAATGTAGCGCGTCATATTTCATTTCACCGGCAAGAAATTGTGTGTAACAAGTAGTTGAAAAAATAAAGACGTTGAAAGATGTTTACGTGAGTGCCTTTTATCCTACTATTCTTTTCGCCTCTGTGAGTACATATATGTGTTTAATGTATTGTCTCTTTATTCTAAAAGCCTACGTCTGCTTTTGAGGTTACCCATGGGATCATTTGGAGCATGGCAACCAACAAAAGACGCGACTGTACCGTTTTTATAATATTAAATTACATTTCACTTATAATGAATTAATCGATGTTTTATTTATAATGACCTGGCCCATTTCGAAACAGACATAACAGTATCTTATCAATTTCTTCATTATAAAAGTCAACTCATTAACAGTCTAGATTATTGAGCTATATTAAATATTCTAGACTATTAATAGATTAATTTTTGTAAAGAAATGGATAGGATATTGTTATACATATATATCGCCAATAAATAGATATCTTTCCGGATAGTACTCTTCGATACCGTTTAGATGTCGGTTTCGTTAACCTCATTCGGATGCCTATAGGACGACTTTTAGATGGCAGTGGTATCTTGGCATTATTGTGCCTTTAAGAAGATATCTTTCAGATATATCGATTTGATGACTTTGCGCTAACGTACCGACAACCGAAAAGAGTTAACCTTTTGTCGACACTTTGTTAACCATTAAAAGTTGCCGTATAGTTAACTATCGGACACAAATAAGTTATCTGCCAAGCGGACATAAGTGATACGTTTTGTAATACAAAACGGCGTCTTTTTGGACGACCAAAAAGTTATCCGTATCCGTTTCGCGATATCTTTCGGATGCCATATAGATAACATTTTGCTGCCTGGGTCGTTATTCGTTCTTTTACGAGTCGGTTCGCCCTATCCGAGTCGAATTGCGCGCGTATAAAATGTATTCTTTTTCTCCAAGCAGCTCGTAGCTCACTTCGCTTCGCGTATTTCCATTCGCGTCAGCGACATACGAGCGCTATGGGTACAACAAATGCAGTTATCAGCGAACAATAGGGTCCGATACGATAGCCGGTATCACGCCCGCGAGATTAGCCAAATGACACGTCTTTCTTCTCGTTCCTCGTATTTGATTTTTTCAGGGCCGTGCGCTGCAGCGACGAGTGAAATTGACGCTGCGGGAAATACACTCAAGCACACACATGTATTTCCTTCGTTTCGCGTATGTTTTTAAGTGCATATATATAAACATACAAACATACGCGACGTGAAATATATGTGCACATATATATATATACACACTTAAAACATACGCGACGCGAAACGAAGGAAAAGCGCGACCAGCTGTTCCGATCACTTTCCCTTTCGCCGCACACGCGCGATCCTTGTTATTTCCTGACCTATTTACGCGTGAAACAGCGCCGGTTCTTTCGCACTCTCGCCTGCTGCGTTCGCAAACTTTTACGCGAGTTACCCGGCTATCGTCGCTTTTTCTTCCCCCCAATCGCGAGTGTGTGACGAAGACACAAAATGGAGGCTCGAGTAGGCCGGTGAACGCGGCTCGGTACGAGAATTGGGCGCGTTTATTTTTATTGGCGAAAAAAGATGACAAAATCAAGATGTTAGAACGATGCATGCGCGGAAGGCGAGGCGGTTATTTATGCCGTAGACGAATGAGGGGTGGAGTTGGGGGGGGGGGTACGCTTGTCGATGAATTTCCGCAGGAGATAAAAATGGCCGGGGCTTCAGTTTTGGAGCTGAATTATTTTTCACGATTCGTCACGGTGACGCGTCTCGCGCCGCTCCCTTTCCCTTTTCTTCTTCAATCGGTGATCGATAAAAACAAAGTCTTGTTTATTTATAGATCGATGGATTCGTTCGCGATCTCGCGACGTTTCTCGCAGGATGCACACGACGAAAACAATAAAAAAATAAGAATGAAAATACGCAAAGAGCGGGCGCAATGATAGCTCGTGTATACTCACATGCAGCCATTGTAATTGGGCGGTTGAATGGAAAAAGCTCGTTGGTTGTTTGGTCGATCGAGAGTGCGTACTCCAGGGCCCAGGGACTACGGTCTTGTTTCGCACGGCGAATGTGAGAGAATGATCCGCGTATTTCGAGCACTCTTTCTCTACATACACGTCAGCGGGCAGGCGTCGGCTCGCGAAATTTCACGGATTCGGCGTCATTTCCGGCTGGAGCGACACCGTCGTATCCTTGCGTTTGAAATTTCGCGACCTGCTGCATTTTTTCGTTTACACGGAAATGCACTTTGCCCTGTTTGCGGTCCGCCTCACTTCCCCTGTTCTAATAACCCTCTGGATCGAAGATCCGATGTAAATAAGGCGAATTGCACTCGGCTAGTACTTTCCAGCGAAATTATTCGAAATAAAATTGGAAAAATTGTTTTTCAATTGACGAAGCGAGGTCCGCCATATTTTCGACACTGCGAACAAATTTTGCACCTCAAGTGTTTATAATTATCGATGATTGAGAAATTTGGTTGTCTTGTAAACAAAGGATTGCCTTGCAAACTGTGCGTGCATTTTTCAGAGTGGTGCAATTATTTTTTTAAGGTTTTCCTCTCACGAATCTGAATATTTGCTAATTGATTTTCGCCTATAATGGAGTGAAAATACATGCCAGTATATTGGTAAAATTATAAGCCAAGTTACCGATATTTTAAGGGGCTATACTAGTGTGACACTTTTAAAAAATCGATTCGTTTGCCTTTTTCGACAGTTTATACTTTTAAGAATATGAGATGAGATTTTTATACTTTCAAGATTTATACTTTCAGGATTTTTATACTTTCAAGATTTATACTTTCAAGATTTGTATACTTTCAAGAATATAAAATGAGATTTTTCAAATTTACTGACATTGTAAATAAAAGAGCAATTATCCGATTGACTTGAAATTTGAACTGAGTACTCTTGAATATATTTACTCTACAATGACGTAGGATATTTTTGATTGGATGAAAATTGACGATTTGGCAGTGAAAAAAATGACCATTTTATAGGCAAGAAAACAGCCTTTTTTCATAACTACGCCATTTTGTTAGATTTTGATCTTTTTCGAAAATCCTACGTCATTGTACAGGAAATACCTTCCAGTTTAACGAATTTTTTTCCTTTTTCGGTTTCCGCTACTCAATCGGCCGGTATCATGTCAGCAGTGGAGGATCTTTTTTTAGCGCCTCCGAAGGCAGCGCATAAGTCGCTTGGATCTCAATATTTTTCTATGAAAAAATTATGGAATATAGGTCAAATATAGCCAAATATATTCTCAATTTTACGAAACCTTTAATTGAGTACGTTTCTTCCAAAAAATTCCCGAAAATCACCCGAATTTTCAGCGTTCACACTAATATAGCCAGTTAACGAAAAATTACAATTCATATTTTCAAAATCCCGGATTTCTCTAGCTGTGCTCACGTAAATTAATAGAATTTGTTATACTTTTTGCCAAATTCAAATTTGCGCTGTTATACTGCGTACCGCAGAGCATCTCAAATTCAAAATGCCTCGCGACAATGACTTCAGCGTCACCATTTTGTATAATTTTTTAATATAATTTTTTTTTGTTCATCCGAAGATATGACTTATAACATCCTCGAATATTATTATCCTCTTACTGGTCCTTCCAGCAAAAAAAAAATCGCGAAAAATTACTTAATTTCAGCCGTTTACAGTGGTGTGAGCCCTTAAAGGGTCTTCTCACTTTAGCCGCTAAAAAGGCTATTTTCACGATTTTTTTCATAGGTTTATATTATAGATATTGATATAAATGTTGTTACACTTAGTACATACACTTTCGAAGTACAAACAAAAAACGTATTCATTCCAGTCACTGTTTATAGAGGAAAATAGTTGTTGAAAAAATGTCATTAAAAAGTGTAGGTCTGCGCTGTTGATGAAATCTCGGAGATGGATCATCCGAAACAAAAAAAATCAAAAGGTTTTACATTCGGAATGCTAATGGCTATAGCGCATATCATACGATTTTTGATACATGCAAAAATAACAAAATGGCGGACATTAAAAAAAAACGTGTTTTTTCACCGTTTTTGGCAAAACAAATGGTTAATATCTAAATTTTTTAATCCTGGATATGCGCTATAGCTATAATTGTACAGAATATGTGGTTAAAATTTCATAATTATCGGTTCAGTAGTTTCGAAGATTTTATCAATAAGCCGTCTAAAAACGTCGTTTCGAGAAAAACGCGTTTAAATTTTGTTTGAGTTACATAAATACACCAAAAAATGTTTTTCGGAAGTGCATTTATTAAGTCAAACAACTTTTATATCAATATCTATAATATAAACCCATCAAACAATAAATCTGAGGAAAAAAAATTAATTGAATCTGACGTGTAGATACATTTTTTTTAAATTTACTTATATCGTAATTTTGAAATATTTTTAAAATTATAAAATGTGGTTTGTCTGCCCCAAGATCACGAGTGTATTTCCCGTATTGGTATAGGCATACTAGATTACCGATAAGAGTTTCTCCTTTGGCGGATTGCGGCCCAGACGAAAAAAAATTGATAAAAAATGAAAATTAAACAAAAAAAAACACGAGGAAAATACTCCCCTGTGCTCTAATATATTAGACAAAAATTGGGGTGGTTTATCCCCCCAAGTTAACATAATAGGCAAAAAAAAGGTTACCATTCTAGAGTTATTTTCCCCAAACTGCAACGTGACATTAAACTTGAGTCTGCAATAAAAATAAAAGTGGAATGCAGTGTGACTCGGTCGATTATCGTGGCGAAGAAAACGAATGGAATCGAAGTACTCGTCGACGAATCCCCGTGATAAAAACGATGCCCGGACTCCGGGACGACGGATTCGATCAATCGTCGGATGAATGAATGGCTGCAACAGCATCGAATATGCGTACGCAAATAAGGCTGTTTATTTATTCATCTACCGTCTGTGTACAGATTAAAATCTTACCTACATGACTATTTACCATCTAGCAAAATAAATATATACAGTTTGAGAACGAGACGAGGGTCTTTATTTCGCCAATCAATTCCGAGCAGGGTTTAACGCGCGTCTCGTTCACCTCGAACGAGCCAATTAGCCCAGGAGGTGTAGCGTTTTTTCTCGCTCGAAAAATGGTTCATCATTTTGTTCTTCGTGTGGTGCACTCGTTCACTTATGTTTCTACGTTCACTTATGTTTCTACGTTCGGCGTTGAGGGCTCCTCGACTTTGGACTCCAATGAGAAGGGTGGTATTCTGCAGTCGAAGGTGTAACCATCCTCGCGTTCCATCCTAAATGTTCCCCTAGAAAAACAAAACGAAGCGAAAAAGCGGTTAAGGAAGTTCTATCGCTTCGCACTAGTCATACCACTGATCATACTGACTTGTACACTTTATATTTTTAACATATGCAAAAAAAGAATTTGTAATAACTAAAATTTTCCATGTGTAAACTGTTGAATTAAGGTTCACATTTGATTAGAAAAATGAAAAAATAGTTATTCCAACGATCCGCGCAGTATTTCTAGGTTTGATATTTGGCAACATTCGTTCTATCTCCGTTTTTTTTTACTCAACCAGGCGAGTTTAACCTCAATGCTTTTGAACGTCGATCTGTCAAAACAATGTCAGGTGCGGGAAATATAAAGCATTGTATTTGGAAATTCGGATAAGTGAGATGAGGTTAGGATTACAGTCAGCTGTTGCCTTGCTGTCACGTCTCTTCATCGTAGCAAGTGGTAATAAATCCAATAACGGAAGTTCAAATCAAACTTGATATTACATAAAAGGTCAATAAGCGTTTTTTTCTGTATCAATAAGCACTGGATTACTACGAGTGTTAAGTATGTAAATCTGATTATTTTTAAGAATCTGACGGATTTCCCATTTCTATATACACCTTTGTAGTGACCGGAAATTAGGTTTTTGTACGTCGTCTCGAAATTCCTTTACAAAAATACGCAATTTTAATTTTTTTTTCTCTGTAATTGGGTCGATAACCGACCATGAAATTTTACAGATACGATTATTCATATATTTAGTGAAACTCGAAAAAAATGAAAATCCTATGGATGGAAGCCTGGCGATAGTACTACCTTAACGGGTTATGCGCAATTAGAAATTTAAAAAAATCGATTTTAAAATTGCATTTTCGGTATGTACAAATATGTGAGTATATTCCCTGAAAATTTCAAATCGTTCCACCGAATATTCTCGGAAATACACACATATTTGTAAGGGCGCTCGGAGCGCTGTGTGAACGACTGTTGAAACTTCAAACGCGTTTTTCTGAAAACGGTGTTTTCAAAGTCGGCGAGCACGATTTCTCAAAAAACGGCTCAACTGATCGGTCTGCAATTTTAACACAACCTTGTCAGATATATTCTTCAGGTATCGATCGAAGGAATAAGATTTCCGATAATTATTTCTATTTATTTTCAATGATTCAACGAAAAAAATGCGCTCGAAAATCGAATTTGTTTCTTTCCGGAGCTACCATTTTGTCAAAAACTAAAATTTCGACTATTCCTTCGATCAATACCTGGATTCATCTATCCCCTAAAAGAATCTTTTTGGTGTTTAAATTTTAGATAATTCAAACCGGAGATACTTTGCTCACCGCCGGACATTTTTTTTTCGGGCACCTCCAGGAGACTTCCTACAGGAGCAATGTTAATGAATATTTTTGAAAATAAAAAATGCCAATCTAAAGCTAAAAGATGTCACTACACTGCCTAATACTTTTCGTTTTGCCCAAATGAAATCCTTTTCCAGAAAAAAATCGTGAAAAAACGACTTTTTTGGCCTTGCAACTGCGTATAACGTCTTGACTGTATGCACAATGCAGATCCATCTATATGGATATAATAAGAACGTTTATGTATCGTTCCGTTTTCCAGGCTAGAATTAAGTCGCTAGGGTCAGAATACGATGCTGAGAAGATATCACGGAATTGTCGAAATTTTGTTCCTCCGTCTGTCCGTTTGGATGAAGTTGGCGTGAAAATGGCTGAAGCCTTTTTTTCCGAATCGCTTTGGTATGCGAAAACGAACGCTTCCAGAATTTGCCTATACTTTCGTTTAAGGAGACTGGCATAAAAAAATCTCGAATTTTTTCGTTTTTTTTTGTATTCTGTTACTACAATCTCTTGCAAACATTTTGGCGCAAAGAAAACTGAAGAATTGGCAAAATTGAGCTCAGAATAGAAATATAACTGCAATACTTCGCTAAAGAAAATATAAATGATAAAACTCGAAAAAATGTGACTAGCAGAAGCACTTTCGTAGCCGCGACTTTTTAGAGAAAATGTTAAGATGTCTAAATCTACCAAATTTGCGCGAAATTTTTCATTCCAGTTTATCGTTGGGTATGATAATTGATTGTGACTTATTTTTATTAAGCGCCACTGTAATTTATGAATGACTCAGGACCCTGCTTGTGCCCCCAAAAAATACGGCCCTCCGCGAAAGGAATACCTTAGTCTGGACCCGTCAAGGCAAAACTGAGAAGCCCTTTGATAATTTGTAAGCAAACTCTGCGGTAGTCTTAAGGGGTTATATACAGTTAAAATTTTCGAAAAATCAATTTTAAAAAATGTTTCGTAATGTACATATACTTATGTACACACAGAAAATTTCTTGTCAATCCGGCGAATATTCCCGAAGTTACACGCACATTTGTCTTTACGTGTTAGAGCGTTCGAAAGTGCTTTTGAAACTTTAGAAGCGTTGTTCTCAAAACTTTGTTTTTGAAGTCGGTGGGCAACATTTCTGGGCAACATTTCTCGAAAACGGCTGAACCAATCAGTCTCAAATTTTAACACAATCTTTTCAAGTATATTTTTTTCGCAATTAATCAAAGGTTTTTTTTCACCGATAAATATTTTCCATTTTATAAACAATTTAAGGCGATTTTGTCAAAAATTATTATTTTGCTTATTCCTTCGATCAATTACAAGATAATCCATTATATTAACGAAATATTTTTGGCTTTTTCATTTTAGATGAACCAGTCCAGAGATATCGTGCTCACAGCAAGACGCCTTTTTTTAGAGGTGCTCCCGGAGATCAGCTATAGCAGCTTTCAAAATAATTATTTTTACAAATAAAAAATGTTAAAATACAGTTAAAAGTTACAATAATATATGTACAAATTTTTACGTTAATAGATTTAAAGGTCTTCTCAAGAAAAATTCTTGAAAAATCGATCTCTTTCGGCCACCTGACTGAATATAACCCCGTAATGTAAAACACTTTCATAAGCCTCGATCAAAACATTCGACTCAATGTTTTGTCCTTTTTCCCGGTGATTTCATTACGAGTATGTATCAAACTCTATAGAAAACGCTTTTTTTTGTTAGTTACATAAAAAGTATGTATTTTTTACGTAAGGAAAGTATTCTTTCTAATATTTTTGATTTCTAATTCCTAATACGAGATGACCCTAGAAGCCGTTTCGGTCACACGCAAGAACCAAATTTCACATCCCGGTAACAAGAAAAAGAGCAAAGAACATGCAATAAAGGATAAAATAATCGATATTCCCCGTTGATTCGATAACGTGCATACCACATGTGACCGCTCGGGGCTTGCAAGCTGACGTGACTGCTGTACTGAAAGGCTGGCAAAGTTTTCGACAATACTGGCTCCTGGCCGACGACTCCGCGTCCTCGCACAGTTTCCAACGTGCCGGATAGACTGAATATTCTCCAATGGCGCTCGCGCAATTGTACACTCAGATCGCCCATGTTCTCCAGTCTGATGCAGTAGCGCCACTGCAACACAAGATCGACGATGAAGAAAATTCACTCGCGAAATTAAATGCTCGGGTTACCATTACAACTGTACAGAAAAAAGTTGCCTTCGGGTATTTTGTACCGTGATTAAGGGGCTATACCAGTGTGACACTTTCAAAAAATCGTTTTTTTTTTTGCCTTTTTTGACAGTTTATACTTTCAAGAATATCAATATCATTTATATAATTTATATTCTTGAAAGTATAAACTGTCAAAAAACTGAAAGTATAAACTTGCAAAAATCGATAGTTAAATCTTTAAACGCGTTTTTATCGAAAAGAGATTTTTCAAATTTGGTGACATTGTAACTCAAAGAGCAATTATCCGATTGACTTGAAATTTGAACGGAGTACTCTTGAATATATTTCCTCTACAATGACGTAGGATATTTTTGATTGGATGAAAATTGACGATTTGGCAGTGAAAAAAACGACCATTTTATAGGCAAGAAAACAGACTTTTTTTCATAACTACGCTTTTTCATAACTTTTCGGTTTCAGCTACTCAATCGGCCGGCATCATGTCAGCAGTAGAGGAACTTTTTTTTTGCGCCTCCAAAGGCAGCGCATAAGTCGCTTGGATCTCAATATTTTTCTATGAAAAAATCATGTAATATAGGTCAAATATAGCCAAATTATTCTTAATTTTCCGAAACACTTAATTGAGTACTTTTCTTCCAAAAAATTCCCGAAAATCACCCAAATTTTCAGCGTTCACAGTGGTATAGCCCCTTAAGGCGGGATATACATTTAGACAGGAAAAAATAAGCAATATTGAGGAATTTTTTAAACCAAGAACTAATTATTGTACGATTATCAAACTTTAGCAATACTTTAACAGTATACTTAAGTATACACAACAATTTTTTTAAAATTAATCCATAATCAAAATTGCGGAGCTGTGGCAGAGTGTTACAGGAAGGTCGCCGCGGGAGTTGCGAATCGGCGTGCAGTCTAGCTTCCCATAGACTTTGATTTGCAAAAAAGTTCAAACATTTTTTCAGTTAGAACATGTATAGTCTCTATACATGTGACGGTAATTAAAATGAAGAAAATGCAAATTTAAGAAAATGGCACGCATTTACAAAAAAAAATCAACATTCCTGTAAAATGTGGATTAAAAAAGTCGTTTTTCTTCCAATTTTTCAAAAACAATTCTCGTCAAGTAGAAGGTGCCAATATTATCAATATATCTACCACGTAGGCTTTTTTGTTATGATGCATAGTTTCTTTGTTATTAATAATTATCTGACGATTTTTTAGGCAAATTTTTAAAAAGTAAAAAATTTGGCTAAAAAATCGTCGGATAATTGTTAATAACAAATGAACTATGCAATATAAAAAAAATCCTACGTACTTCCATAGACAATGTATTTTTCAAGATATATTCAACATTTCAAGTGAATTGGTTGAAAATTGTCTGAGTTATGTTTCCGGCCAACTTAAAAAATGCAGTTTTGAGATAAACGCTGCACAGCCGCCACTTTGAAATTGAACGCTTCAAAAAAATTATTGTATACATTCACTGATATATATGATAAACACCCTTTTCTATAATCTCGATTTATTTTGTAGTTTATCTGAAAAAAAAGCCCCAAAAAGGCTATTTTTTTGGCCTCTAGAGTGGCCTAACCCCTTAATTCATTATAGACGAAAATCAGTTGATTGATGAATATTCGGATTCGTGAGAGGAATACTTCAAAGTGCATAGAATTGGGAATTGCATTGAAAGCGAGCGTAGAAATAAAAAGCGCAAAATAAAAAATCCAAATGGACTACTCTACTGACCCAATAAACCGACGTCGTCTGACTCTCCCTGCACCCCATGTAAAAGGGTATGACCGTGACGCGCACATTTTCCGTTGTTTCCTTATGTACGTCCGACAATTCCAGCCAAGGATGATTCTTCTGTTGCCAAGCTCTGAGGGTCTCCTGAGCGACGAACGGCGGATCGCGATCCGGCTGGAAGGCCAAAAACTTGTCGAAGAGCTCGTGCTGTACGGCGGTCTTGTCGTTGGTCGAGTACGGCAGTATGTCCTCGTGAGCGACGTAATCCAAGCCCGGTATGGCGTACAAGCTTCTGCTGCTCTCGTGATTGCCCAGAAACGTTACGGCCTCCGTCTGAGCTCTCTGAAGAGAAAAAATTCGCGCAATTTTATATTTGACCCAAACTAAGACTTTTTTCAAGCGTGGTAAGAATCGATATTGGACGCTTAAGGGGGCGAAACAGGAGTTTTAAAGTTTGTATGAAACATATTTTTTTGTCAGATTTGCTTGAAACTTGGCGTAAATACTCTACAATAAAAATAATTTAACACGTATTTCAACATTTCCTAAAATTCGACCCTTAAGAGGTAAGGCCACTGTAGAAATTTCAAAAAATCATATTTTCCCTAAAAGATGTCTTAATTTCTTAAAAATGAAATACTTCAAGGATTAAGGTGGAAAAAATGTCTAAATACTTCTATTTTGAATTTTGGCGCAGCCCCTCTCAGTCCGATGCAATCCGTACCGAAAACTTTAAACGCGTTTTTCTCGAAACTACATTTTTCAAGTCGGCCGGACTCATAACTCGAACAAATCTTGACTGATTGACTTAAAATTTTAATGGTATATTCACAATTACATTCTGCATAGAAGTACGTAGGATTTTCTCGATATATTACATATTTTATTTTCATAAACAATTTTCGGACGATGTTTTTTCGAGAATTTTGAACTTTTATTTTAAAGACCCGTTGTTTTTGCAAAAAATCGATATATCAAAAAGATCCTACGTACTTCTGTAGCTATTTACATGTATAATCAAAAGAAATTTCATTCACTGTAAATTAAAAATTGCAGGTGCAGTGGGTCCGGCTTCGGGCCTATGAAAAAAAGGCTTCGTGGAAGAAAAGCTGTGCAGTCGCCATTTTGTTTTCTATTACTTAAAAAAAATAGTTTATACAGTTTAAGATATGTACAATGAGGGACCTTTGTCAGAATTTTGATTTATTCCGTTGTCCGGCTAAAAAAAATTCCCAAAATATACTTATTGTTTTCCCTGCTACAGTGGCCTTACCCCTTAAGAGGGTTAAACAGGGGTGTTGGAATTTGTATGAGACAACATATTTTTTTGTCGGATTTGATTAAAACTTGGCATAAATACACTAAAATACAAATAATCAAACATGTACTTCAGCTATTTCCAAAATTTAACCTTTAAGGGGGTTAAACGGGAGTGTTAACGTTTGTATGAGAAAACATATTTGACCAGCTTTACTTGAAACTTACCAAATGTATTTTATATATAACACTATATGTTTTCCTCGCTGTTCAGTGCGTGTAGACAGTCAAGTAGTACTTTTTACCCCTTTAACTGTTTGTTTGGGTTAGCATAAATACAGCAAACAAACGCATACAAATACATGTCTAATTATTCGTATTGAAATGTATTTATACCAAGTTTCAAGTAAACCTGACCAAAAAATGTTGTTTCATATAAACTTAAAAACCCCCGTTTCACCCCCTTAAGGATCGAATTTCGATTTTGACCACTCTTGAAAAGACTTATTTTGGGTCAAATATGAAGACTGCGTGGTCAGAACTAGGGGCCACGGATATCGTAATACCGACGACGATTGTGAAATTCCAGCGACAAATTCGCTGTTTGAGTTTTTTTTTGGCACCGAGCTGTAATCGAGCACGGGAAACAATCGCGACTTACGATAAATGGACAGTCTCTCTGATCGATCAACACCTGATAGAACGTGTGAGTTTTCCCTTTGACTTCTTTGCCTACGCTGTTGTAGTTGGACTCCTCGACGCTGCAAACCCAAACAAAATTGGAATGACTGATCCGAAGGGCGATTAAGTGGATTGCGGAACAGAGCCAGGCGTCAATTCACGAGTCTTCACCCTTCTTTCCTGCTCGGCAAGTCCCTGTCGTAGACTCTCGCCAGCCAGGGGAACAGAATGACGCCGCGATAGCCGAAAACTCGGTGCAGTATGAGCTGCCCGCTGTCGTATTTTCCTTCCAATTTCGGTGCTTCCAATTTACCAACCTCCGCCAATCTGCAGAAGTCGTGAAAATTGCAATATACGTGTACCATCGTTCGCGTTGGAAGCTTGCAAAATTTCGAGGTTAGGTGAGCGTACCTGACGCGTTTGACACTTTGAATACTGAAGAATTTTTTCGTCACTGCGAACAACGAATTCCGAAAACGGGGGCTCAAAAATAATCCTCTCGTTAATTCCATGCTTGAGATCCTGTAAATTTCCGAATGGAGCCGTGGAGTTTTGCGTGCGTGTGTGTGCGTGTTACGTGCGCGAACTAGTGCGATGGAACCGTTCTTTGTTTATTTCAGTGGCAGCCGATGAGTGTCTTCCTCGCTTCGTCCGTTTGACATCTCGACGTGTAAAAGGCGCTTCTCGTTCTCAACCTTCTTCGCGTTGTTCGAAAACGAATGAACCTGATCTTCAACGAAAAAAAACTTGTGCTACGCAATAGAGAGAGGGATAGAAGAGCTTCGGGTTTGTTGTTGTATTTTCATTGGCGTACTACGCGCGTGACACGCGCTCTGGTACGTGCTGCTATCTTCGTACGAGAAGTTTCTGTAAACTGCGCACCGGCGTTTCATGCTATTATGAGCTACCGCGTAGGATGTGTAAATATATATATACAGAGAGAGAGAGAGAGAGGGAGAGAGAGAGAGAGAGAGAGAGAGAGAGAGAGAGAGAGAGAGAGAGAGAGAGAGAGAGAGAGAGAGAGAGAGAGAGACTTTTTTTTTGCAATATCTTGTTATATGAGCCTTAAGGGGTCTGGATAAAGTGGAAATTAAAGACATACTATTTTTATTGCATTTTTCAAAGCCTATTTGCAATATCTTGTTAAACGAGCCTTAAGGGAGGAGATGCCTATAGGCGAGGAAAGAAATTCTGATTTTCATGATTTTTTTTAAGTCAACATTTCTCCATCATTTTTAAGACTAAAAGTACGTTTTATTACTACTTTAATTATTTATTAATTAAATACTTTATTAATTTATTAGTAACTTTTGGCTGTTACTTTGTATTTTTTATTTTGATTAATCTTTAAAAATGGCGGTGGTATGGTACATTCTTTAAAACTGGAGGCTTCTAAAGGAAGCACTGGAGTAGTTCGTAATCCCGTCACTACTCGGTTCTGCGATCTATCCGCTTACTGCGTCTTCTCAAACCTAACCTCAAAATCCCCGCGTCGGATATTGTGCTCTCATAAGAAAAGAAAAGATTTTTGAAACATTGGCAAAAATGCCAAGACGGTGCGCTGTTTCTCATTTCAATACCGGCCGCGAAGCCGATAATGTAAAGGTGTCGTTTGCCATTGAGCCAAATTCGATATCTCGTTCAAAGTTCAAATAACTCAAAATCGCTCATTTTTTTCGTACCCGCTTGCGGTCAGAGGTTTTGTAAAATAAGCACAAAATAAGAAATTGAACTTAATTTGCGTCAATTTTGTAAAAATTCCAAAAATTGAGCTAGTTATGACGATTTTTGTGAAGGGTCAGATCGCCCTCTGCGCTACGGCGAACCGCCCCGTTGCGATTGACCCTTCAATCTTTTGCGTTTTCCTCGAAACTATATCTTATGAAACGGTGTAAATCGTACCTCAAAATCTACTCGTCGTATGGCAGCATGATTTTTTCGTATGTTTATCCATTTGTTAATAACAAACGATCAACGTTGTTTTGTTTTGTTCAAAATCGGGCCTTTTTTCTACAATTTGTCATTTTCGTAATTATCAACATTTCAAAAAAGTATCCGGGCACACGAAAGTTCTATTGTCATACTAAAAGTACATTGTTTTATTTTCCATTTTCGATTCATTTATCATATTTTTCTACGTGACAAACTTATTTACCAATGAAAAAATGGATCCCAAACACACGGAAGGTATAAACTATATTTTACGTGGACGGAAGTTCGATCCGTTCCACATGGAGACTGCATAGAACATCGGGAGGAATAAAAAAAACATATATTTATGAAATTCAGTAACTATAGTACACAGACTTTCGGTTCGAGAGCGTTGCAGCAAAGCGAACTTAAAACTAAACCTACGCCGACGTTCTTCGGAAGTGGAGAACAGTTTTCGGGAACGAAAATTCGACTCGCGCGGATAAACGTGTCACTTTTTTGCAACGAAAAAAACACCCTTTTTTCATGATATAATCTCGCACAAAATTACAAATTGCGGATATTATGGACCAGGTGACGAATCTTCTCGAATTACTGTGTGCATACACGACTTCCGCAAATCATATTTTATTTATATGTATATATAGATATTTTTACATATGCACACATGGTGTCCCATTGTATCGACCCACTCGAGTGGCTTCAAAACTGATAACATTACCAAAATACGCTTTAAATATATATATATATGCTCTTTATATTTACTTTACATGGTCCTTTGCGTACTCGATTTTATCCAGTACAATATATTTATGCAAAGGCACTTTTCGTTACGAAAAAAAGGCTCTACGACTGCAAGTAATATGCTCGGCGCTGTTCCGAACTTCAGCTGATTCCGATGTGCGTCTCTTCGTTGCGCAAATCCCGCAGTTCCTGAAACCAGACAAATAATGCAATAAACACATAAAAATAATGACGTTGAAGTTTGCATCGTTTGAATGCAACGAGTGATTTTTTTTCAATTTGCCTCAGAAGCCTCAAAAATTCAGAAGCTATGAACATTCCGCCGACCGTAGAAGACCAACACTATGGGTCTGGTATCGATGATTCCATGTAAGTTGACAAATTTCATGATTTATTCATTCCCAAATTTTCAATCGCGTTTTTCTCAAAACCACGCTTTTCAAATCGGTACCCAACATTTGTCGAAAACCAATGAACCGATTGCCTTGAGGTTTTTCGTGGTTATTCTATACACCATTATCTAGTACTTGTCATAGGATTTTTTTTTCCGTTACTTAGTTTGTGTTTTATACGCAAAATAATAACTAATTTTTGGCCCAAAAATCACTGTTTATGTTCAAACGTGCGCCATTTTGTCATAAATCGATATTTTCAAAATCGGCTATGACAAGTACTAGATTATAGTATCTCATTTAATAATCTTTTTGTTTTTTTTTTCAGATGTTTTTTGAAGAAACGCCAGTGGGTACCGTATACGCAGATTTTTTTACGACGCTCCAAGGATCATACGATATCCTTGTATATTTTTGATATTTTTAAATAAAGAAAATTAAACATATTTTTGAATGTATATACTTTAAGATAATTAAAACCCCAATCCGAAATTTCAAATAGTTTTCCTTGAAAAAATTCACAAAAATGACCTTTTTTCCGGCTCCTAGGTGTATATCTCTCCTTAAATATGTGGTAAAGTTAGCGGCGTTCGTGATACTGGTGCTGTCACGCACTGCAATGAGCACACTCGTGTCTGAATGCACTTTTTTCATTTTCAACGTTACCATCCAAGCCTCTAATTGATCGGTTTTTTTGTACATTTCCGAAATCATTTTTCACGTACACGAAGCGTTTCCTGCAATGGAAAACTTGTGGAAGCGGACTTCCAACTCCTCACTCGAAGTCGGCCCCCTGACACTGGTAGATAAATGCTGTTCGCAAAATGTCCTTGTCGCACTGTGGCGCTAGTAGTCGTGTCACAGGCATGCATATATATGTATGTTGCGCGGGTGTTTCGAATATCTTACATGAACAAAGGTCTATTGATATATTTGGAATGATTTTCCATTTGAACACAATAAATAACGTCGCCATAACGATAACAGGCGAAAGCCACGAAAGTGTCGAATCGTTCAGCTGATCGGAGTATTTAGAGCCGAAGGCTGTCACACAACAGCCAACGCTAGGCAGTGGCGATTTCAAGAACTAAAAAGTCAGGACGAAACCCGTTTTCGTTTATCGTATAGGAATAGTAGGCCAGTGTCAGGGGGCTGCTCGAAGTGCTTTCGCACTCTTTCACAGCACATTTAATATTCTTTCGGTAGTTTTTACGCGGAGAAAATTTCGCGCATTCCATGTACACCGATTTTACGTTTTTAATTGAAATTAAATACTTTTATCGCACGGCTACGTATAATTGCTATTGAAGCCTTTGCCCCGAATGTACTTTGATTTTCCGCCACCAGATGTCACATCGCCATTTGACAGATCCCAATAGCAACTGCAACTCTTGTAGGAAACATTTTTCCCTAAGATCAGCATTTATCAAAATAAAATGGAAAAACTTCAAAAAAATCATTTTTTTGTGAGTTTTGACCTTGAAGATCACATTTGCGTGTATGTTCACTGCCATATTCGTGTCGAGCGAGTGAAAATAAGAAATTGGAGGGAATTTTCGTTGCATACCAACGATGCAAACTTCAACTCCGTTAAGAATAAACGCTGCTATGCGTATTCGTCACGCGTGATAAAAACCCGTGACGAAAGAAGTTGGCGCTCACTTGAAGTCCGTAGTGACGTTCCTTGCCGTCGATCGCGTTCGCCTTCTCTTCCTCGCGTTTGGTCTCCTCGGGCAGGCGTTTGTCGTCCGGGTTGTCCAAGAGTCCAAAATTCCATCCGCCCTCGCCATCGAAGCGCAACAAGTAACGATGATACTTGCCGAGGGAGGAGACGCGATGGGTGATCGTGAGTAGGGTGATGCCGCGTTTCTTCGCGGTCTCGTACATGGCGCCCTCGGCCTCGAGGCTCACCGCGCTCGTGCACTCGTCCAGTAGGGCGTATTGAGGCGCGTGATAGTAGAGACGCGTCATCGCGAGTCGCTGCTTTTCTCCGCCCGAGAGCGTCGAGTCCCAATCGCCCTGGGCGTCGAGGCCGTCGGTCTCGCGGTCCGCCAGGCCCCGTAGATCAACGAGATCGAGGAGCGCGAGAAGCTCCGCGTCCGTACACTCGCCGTTATTGCACTCGGCCGGATACGTGATCTGATCGCGCAGACAGCCAATCGTCATGTAAGGCTTCTGCGGTATGTAGAACATTGCCGGACGACCGCTACGGGCGGCGTAACTCTCCGCCGGACGTGTCAGTATACCACCGTAGACCGGCCAGAGACCCGATATCACGCGGAACAACGAACTCTTGCCGCATCCGTTCGCGCCAGTGATCAACAGATGGTCGCCGGGCTTTATCTGCTCGACGAGGCAAACAAAAGAACGCAATTATATTCGTGTTACTGTTGCAATGGTTTTATAGATTTTTTATAATCAATAAGAACTCCAACGTTGGGGCATTCGTGTCCGTGCCGAATATTTCAGCTGTAAAGGGTGTCTCAAAATGACCTGGGTTTTTAAATTGCGAGCCATTTTTGTATGGCGAACGTAGAGTACCCCAGGTAGCATGAATGTCCAATTGACGCCGACAGGTTACCGTTTTCAGGTTATCTTTAAGGGGCTACACCAATGTCACACTTTCAAAGAATTGATCTTTTTGTTGCCTTTTTCGACACTTGATACTTTCAAGAATATCATTATCATTTGTATCATTTGTATCAATATCATTTTTCATTGACCAGCTAACATTTAATTCCCGATCCTCTTTAAAACCGTCATAATACTATCTTATCTATCTCTTGATCAAAATCGACTTATTAATAGTCTAGAATATTTAATATAGCCCAATATTACCTATTTTCGGTTTTAACGATGTTTACCATTTAATAACAAAAAATAGGTAATATTGGGCTATATTAAATATCCTAGACGATTAATAAGTTGATTTTTATAAAGAAATTTAAGAAATAAGAAAGTATATATATATATATATATATATATCGCTAATAAATAAATGTCCATTCGATAGGACTTTTTGATGTCGTTTGGATGTCGATTTGATAACTTAAGAGGGAATGACACCTCATCGCGGTCGGTATGGTAGAACAATTATAGATTTCGAAAAATCTCTGAAACGGCTCTTCAGATCCCGTCGAAACTTTGCCAAACGACGTCAAATAGATAGACGAACAGCTGTCTTCCCCTCAAATTTTCTGAATTTGAGAAAAAAGAAAAAAATTGTTCTACCATACCGACCGCGATGAGGTGTCATTCCCTCTTAAGGCCATAGGCCACAGTAAAGGGCATAAAATCATGTGCCAATTTAACCATTTTTTTCGTATGCAAAAGTGTTTCACTCATTAAATGAATTACACATCTATTTAGTATGAATATCAAGCTGTTAGAATTTTTTTTTTTTCGATGTACAAAATGGCCGACTACTCGTCACTTCTCGAAACAGCTTTTTCCAATTGGCGTAACAAAAAACTTCAACAATTTTCACTCCATTTATTTGAAATTCAAAAGTTATGTTCCTAATTGCATTTCGCAGAGAAGTACGTACGGAATTTCTGATCGAAAACTTTTCATTTTATGAGCAGTTTGTGAGCAGTTATAACGAAATTTTTCACTGAAAATTGATTTCTTAAGTTCAAATACCTACAACTTTTGAATGAAACAATATTTTTTCAATTCCGTACGTACTTCTCTAGGTATTCTAATGTAGATTGACGAGAATTTTTGTTTTTTGTTCTAGGTTAAAAATTGTAAATGCTAAATGCCACGCCTCGGAGCGCCTAAAAAAAAGATAACAAAAGAAAATATTAGTAGTCGGCCATTTTGTACAGTGAAAAAAAATATTTTTTCTAACAGCTTGATATTCATACTAAATAGCTGTGTAATTAATTTTATGAGTGAATCACTTTTTCATACGAATAAAAATTGTCAAATTCGCACATGATTTTATACCCATTACTGTGGCTAAGGCCTTAACGCTAACGTACCGTCGACCGATAAAAGTGAACCTCTGGTTGTCAATTCGTCAACCATTGCAAGTTGCCGTATAGTTAACTAATTGGATACAAATAAGTTATTCGCGAATCGGTTATTAGTGATACTATTTTTAATCCAAACTGGCATCTTTGGACACCCAAAAAGTTATCCATATCCGTTTTGGGATGTCTTTCGGATACCATATAGATAACATTTTGCTACCTGGGGTACTAATCTTCGACAACTGGCATCAGGAAGTATTGAGGTTTAGTCGTGGAGAATTCCACGATTGAACAACGCATAGAAATTGTTATTGCAGCATTATCACTGCATAGTTATTGCAGATGAAGTTTCATGGTCGTTTTATCTCGCGCCGCGGCGATGTGAATCAGCCACCAAGATCGTGCGATTTGACGCCATTGGACTTCTTTCTTTGGGGTTTTCTGAAAGGAAAAGTCTATGCCAATGATCCACAGACCATTCCGGAGCTCAACGAAGCAATTGGACGCACCATTAATGAAATTAGTCGGCAATTATGCCAAAATGTTATTGAAAATTTCGTCAAAAGAGTGGACGTTTGGAAACAGGGACGAGACGGCCATTTATCGGACATTGTGTTCCACACATAACCTCCATGTTTGTACCTTATATTAAAATAAAAATATTCGTACTTTTCGAATAAATAAGAGGTTTTATTAATAAATGAAAATGTCAGGTCATTTTGCTAATTGGACACCCTATATGAGGTGGACAAATTAATACGGTGACCTTTATAAATCTTGTTTGTTAACGGGCTAAATCTACCAGACAAATGCATTCTCCAAAAATAATTGTTATGATCTACCAAACAAATGCTTTTACCAAAAAGGGTAAACGAATTGCATTTTCCAAAAATATTTTTATTTGATAGTATCACCTTTTAGCTATATTCCCTGAAAATTTTATTGAAAGAATCCTAAAATTGAATGAGCTGAAGCTAGCAGCACCATACTCCAAACTTTAATTGGCGTTTTTTTTTCGAAACACTCTTTTCAAAGTCGCTGGGCATAATATCTCGAAAACCACTGGATGAATTATTTCCAAATTCACGGGAGATACGATGAGAAACATTTAAAGGTCGTTGACGTTCTCGCTTTTTTTAAATCGATTTTTACGTCTTAATAGTCACGTAAAAATGACGATTTAAAAAAATAGATTTCCTTTGCTCGAGTTTCAATTCGTCGCCACCTACTTGATCCAACATGTTGGATCAAGTAGGAATGAACGGAATAAAAATCTTGCATAATTTGATCGCCGAAAATAACTGCGTGTCACGGATTGAATTTCTGAATGATCTAACCTTGCAACTTATTCGTCCACACTTGGGCAACGAGCTAGATCGCTTCGCTTTCGCGAAATTTGAAAACGAATATAATGGCGACCTTAGGTCGCACAGTGGTTACTTTTGCGCTGAAATAAAACTGATTTATAAAACCCAGTTTTGCTGTGGTGTGCGAGCCAATTTGCGAGGACCACCCCTTCCAACGTTGCCGCGATTGTTTCTAATTTTTATTAATCTTTTCTTTTCATTTTTTTTCTACTGAAAAAAAAACAAAAAATGACTCTTTTAAATCATTTTGTAGCCGTATACATTTTTCCGAATGGTCCCTTCATAGACCATATATGTCAAACTCGAAATTACGTTTTTTCAGATTGCAAAATAAATATCTGATTTGGAGTCTCGAAACTTCTCTTTTTTTTCGAAAAGTACGTCTTTTCAACCGAAAACTATCGTTTGATTAAGCTTTTCAAACGCAAAAGACAATGGAAGTTAAGATTTTCTGAACGTTCCAGTGTAAAATGCTCACGAGTATTACAATTTCGAAGAAATTATTCAAAAATGTTTTTTCGGGTCGGACAATTTTTTATCTTTCGATAAGAGTCCAAAAACGCATGAATTATTCAGATTTTTCCGTACACGATACCATGGTCAAATGAGCGATAGCTATTTTCTTCCAATACTATTCAAATCCTCGGAATATCTGGAACTCGTACCGCTCTTTCGTGCTATATTAATCGAAATTGCGAAATGCGAATGGAACTCTGTGCGTGCCAATCTGCGAAGACCAACGCATCTGTATTTGCAGCGATTGTTTCTAATTTTTATTAATCGTTTCTTCTTATTTATCTTCTTGTTCTACTGAAAAAAAAACAATAAATAATTTCTTTTTCTAATATAATTTTGTAGGTGTAAAAATTTCTCCAAATTTTCCCCATCATAGAGCATATATGTCAATTGCGCAATTAGCCTCGTTCATATTGCAAAATAAATATCTGTTTTTCACCCTCGAAAGTTCTACTATTTTTTTTTTCTCGAAAAGTACCTGTTTTTAACCGAAAACTACCGTTTGATTTAGCTTTTCAAACAAACAAAAAAATACCGAATGATTCTCTGAACGTTCTAGTGTAAAACGCTCACAAGTATCAGAATTTCGCAGAAATTATTCAATAATGTTTTTTCGGCTCGGAATTTTTTTATCTTCAGACTAGCTTCCCGCTCGCGTTGACTTGTGTTGAACGTCCCTTAATGAAATGTGCTCCTGAAATGTTTCATTGAGAAACACGTAGAAATTGTGTTGAAGAGCATAAATACTAAGTTTCAAGTAAATCTGACCAAGTATTCCTTTTACCATACAAACTTTGCTACCCCCTTTTCCCCTCAAAGATTGAATATCCAAAAAGGCTGGAATTTCATTAATTGTGTCTAGGCGCAGTTATACAAAGTTCCAAGTAAATATGACCCGATTTTTTTTTAATTTTCCGTACAATCTTTGCCACCCCCTTTTGTTTAGGGGTTGAATTTCGAAATACGCTGAAATCCGTATTTTATTAATTGCGTTGAAAGGCATTAGTGCTAAGTTTCAAGTAGATCTTCTGACCAGGTTTTTTTATTTTCCTCACAAACTTTGCCACCCCCTTTCTCCTCTTAGGGACTGAATTCCTAAAGACGCTAGAATACGCGTTTCGTTAATTGTGTCAAGAATAATGAATACCAAATTTCAAGAAAATCCGACTAGATTTTTCAGAAATTACATACAAACTTTGCCACCCCTTTTCTCCCTTTAAGGGTTGAATTCCCAAAAATCCCTTCTTAAATGGTGCCTACATAGTAAAATCAACATTCCCTCGAAATGTCACGTTTCTACATTTAGCGGTTTAGGCCGGGCAATGATGAGTCAGTCACTCTGTCAGTCAAGACTTTGCCTTTTATATACATAGATAGATAGTAGATTGATAAGCGTCCAAAGACCCATGAATTATTCAGATTTTTCCGTACACGATACCATAGTCAAATGAGCAACCGCTGTATTCTTCCAATACTATTGACATCCTCGGAATATCCGAAACACGTTACGCTCTTTCTTGCTTAATTCATCGAAATTGCGAAATGCGAATGGAACTGAACGAGAGAACGATCATGACGTCTTTTTCATGAAAAAAATTACGTTGAATGTAGCATCGTTGGAATGCAAAGAATTCATTTTTCCAATTTTTGTTGTTTTGGAAAATCAAAGCTACTTCGAACTTTTCTAACATCCTCATTGGAGACTTATAACCTAAATGTATGAAAAATGATTTTGGATAACAATAAAAATGGAGAAAAAAACGAAATTAATAAAGAAATTTCATTGCATTCCAACGATGCAAACTACTTTTGAGTTTTGGCCTTTGGATTTTCTCGTGAGCCTAAGTAGCCGATACCCTTGAGCTTCCAAACACGCCTCTCCGTGCCCCATCCGCAGCACATGTACCACCTCGAATTGGCTTTTTGCACTCACGTCGAGGGTCAAGCTGGGCACGATGACCTCGCAATTGGGCGTGACGATCGGCACATTGAACAAACTGATGCTACCGTCGGGGCTCTCGCGCACGATGCCTTTTATCACCGGAGTGCCGTCGCGGAACTCGATGACGCCCTCCCCGGTACCGGGCGAGCATCCGTTCGCACCTCCGCGATGGCTCGTCAGTACGTTTCTTCGATACTTGCATAGCGACGCGTCCCTGAAGACGTTCAGCATTTCGCTGACGCGATTCGCGTAACCGGCCAGAGCGACCAATTCCTGCAACCGCGAGACAAACATTTTAACGTAACGAAAACTCCGTGATATTCGTTTGGGTTTGTTCGTGCCCTGGTCCATCCGGAACGGCACTCGAGCACTTTGAGTGTACCTTGTAAGATGACATCAATCGTTCGACCGCGTCCGCACCGGAGCTCAGGAGATGCTTCGACGTCGTCAGATACCTCGTGCGTTCGCTCACTCCTCCTAATGGTTAAAAAAAATTCTTTCACTACGAACATTGAAGAACAGTGACAAAAAAAATCCCAAATATCATTTTTAGGAGATTGGCTCCATGCGTAACCCTACACTGAGAAAAAAAATCATTGATCCAATATCATTGGTGTTATTAAATGAAATTTCGTTGATCAATTGTAAAATTGTTGGTGTAAATAATCGGATTTATTAGTCCAAACAAAACGCTATTAACTTCAATAACATGATAAAATTCGAATTTTTTTCTTCATTCTTAAGATATAATATTGAAACTGTCTAAAAAAATTATCGCGAACAAATTATATAGTTTTGAATGAAATTTCTGCAACGAACGAAAAAAGCGTTTCAATTCATAACATGAATATCGTTGATTCGAGTACACAAGAAAAATTGAGTTTCGCTCGTTTGATTCAAACAAAATTTCTATTGGGTAAATATGTTATTTTATTGTTTTCATCGTATCCGATATTGATTTTAAGTACATTATTCGTTAAAATTTTAATATTTTATTTTGATTGAAAAATATTAAGCAAATGTCGGAATTAGTTGAAAACTTATGCGATAGTAAAATTTGTTTCTTGCACATTTGGTTGAAAAAATTCAACCAAATCATGGCCGAGCGCCACCGAAATTATAGGTGAGAGGAAACCCGTAGTTCTCGGATCGCGAACCGAAAATCTACTTAAACGCTGGAGAAACTCTAAAGAGTATCGCTTCTTGGCCTGTGGCTAAGATCAAAGTGTAGTATCTGTTCTAATCAATTGAATATCTTTATATTCTCTCCGTGGATATTCCATTGGATATCTGATATTCTCTCCCCTATTATCGTGGATGATCATTATTAGAATGATCATCCTTTTATTTAACTCACTTTTTATTTAAGATTTAAAACAAATTGATAAAACCTACGTCCCATGCCATATTCGTTTCGATATAGCAAGGAAATAATTAATTCTATTGATTATATTTTTGTACGAAATAAAAAATGGTTGTAGCAACCGCTTAATTATTTCATCCAATACATCTACGGATTGTATACAAAATGATTTCAATAAATATAATTTTATTTGAAGGATAATGTAGATATTCAGAGAACAGAAGAGCTTTTTCAAATAAAATAATATGTTATTTAAATCAATCACATTTTCCAATATTTTATAGTATTGAAACAATCTCATATATCGGTGGCACTCCGCAGCAGCACATTTATTTGGATCAACAAATATTTTTTTTTTCATTGTTCTTTTTTTGCTCAGTGTACTTCTCTAGATATTCAAATGTGGATTGACGAGATATTTTGTTTTTTGTTCTAGGTAAAAAATTGTGGATGCTAAATGTCACGCCGCGGAAAGCCTAAAAAAGATAACAAAATAAAATATTGGTAGTCAGTCATTTTGTACATCGAAAAAAAAGAATCTAACAGCTTGATATTCATATTTAATAGATGTGTAATTAAGTTTACGAGTGAATCACTTTTTCATACGAAAAAAAATGGTTAAATTCGCACATGATTTTATACCCGTTGCTGTGGCCTCACTCCTTAAGTGTAACAACTTTTATATCAATATCTGTAGTATAAACCTTTTTAAAAAATCATGAAAATAGCCTTTTTTAGCGTCTAAAGTGAGAAGACTCCTTAAAAGCTAAAACTGCCGCTTTCCATTTGTTGCGTGTTAATTTTTAATTTGCCGCAGGAAATCGATAAAATTTGCATTTACTATTTCTTCCGGTATTTTTGCAATTTATTGCACAGAAACTGTCGTGGCCCATTTTGAACAAAACAATATTTTAACTTTTATTACAAAAGTTCGTTCTCGTTCTCGTAGTACGCTCGTACAGATTTGACAGATAAATAGGCGAGTTTATTGCAGTTTTCGTCCACCGCGGGCGCTGCGTTCGATTACACTACCCCCACCCTATATTCTCCACGGAGCCAATGGCGACACAATTTTTTTGTTCGCCACACCCACATCATCGTGAAAAAGGAGAACTTCGTACCGTCACCGTCGCTATCCCCGAAGGCGCTCGACGACAGAGCCTCGGCCGTGTTGTAGAGCAACGGCATCGCTATAACGAGCATCCCGGTCCCCGACCAGACGTACTTCATCAACAATTGCTCGAGCATCACGTACCAGAGCTTGAGCGTGAGAACTTTTTGCAAATGAGCCACGAGCGATCGGTAAGCTGTGGTTAGATGACGGTGCTCCGCACGATGACCACCGTAAAAAGCGATTTCTTCGGCGTGGGCGCTTATTCGCGCGTGAGCCTCGCGAAGACGACCCCGTCGCGTGGCCTCCTCGGACACGAGCTGGCCGAAACGTGGCGACGCGAGGCGCAACACCTGACCGGTCGCCGCGATCACTACGGCCGCGAGCAGTGGACCTGTCAACGTGGATGAATAAAATCGACAATGAGCGCGCGTGAAAAACAACACTTGCCACTTATATCCACAGGGTGTAACGTTTAAGTTCGCACAACGAAATATTTCGCGAAAAATGCATTTTAGGAAAAAAATGGTTTCAGGAAAAGTTTTACGGTTTTGTGTAACAATAATCACGGTATTGGATCTTCATTATTTCGTAGCAATTTTAACCCTTCGAGTGCACACCTCCGCCGCCAATCTATAAGTGCATCTTGGGTCAATCTGACCCAAGGCGATTTTTAAATCGTTGTATTCCGGTGAATATGCATTTTTTTTTGTAGAGACGTTTTTTGTAGTGAATTGTCCATATTTTATGGTCCAAAATTTATTTTTCAACGAAAACGAAAATTAAATGGCAAAACATTCGTTCAAAGTGGGGCATACGTTGAAAAATACGGACTGACACGAAAAAAATCACTGGGTCAAAACGACCCAGTGTGCACTCGAAGGGTTAAAGGTTATTTGAAGGTCGATTTTCGCTTTTCAAATGGGAACTAATATTTTTCATGTCGGTATTATTTTTTGGGTAACGAAATAAGTAACTTGGGCCTGAAACTTGTTTTGTTCGACCGCAATTTTGTTACTTACAGATTTATACATTTATTCCACATGCCTTGCGATTGCTATGACATTAAGGGGTTACCCCCACTTGCGATTTTGAAAAAATCGATTTTTTTAATTGCATTTTTTTGAAGTATAAGTATCTGAGAATATGTCCTGAAAATTTCAAGTCGATCCGAACAAAATTGCCTGAGATATGAGCGTTGAAAGAGAAGAATCCGCGTTGAAAGAGCGTTGAAAGAGAAACTTTAAACGCGTTTTTCTCAAAATGGCATTTCTGAAGTCGGTGACCAAGATTACTCGAACACTAATGAACCGATCTTCTTGAAATTTTGCAGGCTTATTTAATACATAAAAATGTAGTCTTTAATCGTTCGATTTTTTTTTTCGAAAAAAAAAAATGGCCGTTTTATAGCCAAAAAACGGCCGTTTTTTTTCGTTAAAATCGAACCATTAACTTTGACTGTCCGCCATTTTGTGAAAAATGAATATTTTTTAAAATCCTTCGATTAAAGACTAGTTTATACTTATATTTGACTAAATCCATCCGCATTTTTTTCTTCAGATGATCCACTTCGCCGCAATGTTGGTCACCGCAAACCGTGTATATAAAAACATTATTTCATTGACGGCCATTTGCCACTAAACAATGTAATATTTTTCAATAAAAAAATTACTGAAAGTTCTTCAAGATGTGTTCTTTAAGATGGTATATTGATCGATTAAAAAAGTTTTGTAGTTTTCTTTAAAAAAATTCATGAAAAAGGCCTTTTTTTGCGCTACAAGTGGGGGTAACGCCTTAAAGGGTTAGGCCACACTAGAATTTTCGAAAAATCGATTTTTTTCAAATGGTCCTCCAGGACCTCAAAAATAATATCCCAAAAGATTATGGCCGGGAAAAATCTCTAAGTACTCGGTTTTCGAATTTTAGTACAAGGCCGCCTGGTTCGCAGCGAGACTACTCAACACTTCAAACGCGTTTATCTCAAAACTGCAATTTTTAAGTTGGCCGAAAACATAACTCAGACAATTTTCAACCGATTCACTTGAAATGTTGAATATATCTTGAAAAATACATTGTCTATGGAAGTACGTAGGATTTTTTTTATATTGCATAGTTCATTTGTTATCAACAATTATCTGACGATTTTTTAGGCAAATTTTTGGGAAGTGAAAAATTTGCCAAAAACGCTGCACAGACCCCATTTTCAAATTAGTCGCGCCAAAAAAATTATCGTATACAGTCACTGATATGTATGATAAACACCCTTTTTTGTAATCTCGATTTATTTTGTAGATTTTCTGAAAAAAAGCCCAAAAACCCTATTTTTCGGCCTCTAGAGTGACCTAAGGCCTAAAAGAAAGTGATTCGAGCAGCGGCCTGTGCACTCGAAACGTTGAACGCGTTTTTCTCGAAATATCGTTTTTAAAAACATTGTACACTCTCAAAGAAAGACTTTCAAGCTATCCGTCGCAAATTCTGACACAACATTCTTCACGCCATTCTTCATCTTGCTATGGAAGCTTTTTTTTTAACTTCATATTTTTTTTCATCAGAAAACTCAAAAAAATAGGCCCAATTCGATACTTTTTTTCAAAACGTCGCCATTTTGTCAATTTTGATTTTAAAAAATTCCATAGCAAGATAGCGACTTTCATACTGATTAATAATCTTTTTACAAATTTTGTTTCGGATAATATTTGCGGCCACAACCGTGAACACCGTGAGGACTGCTTTTTTCGAAGACATTTTCAAACGTAAAAAAAATGTGAAAATAAAATAAAAATAACTGTTTAAAAATGTATTTTATGTTCTTTATGAATGCTTTGTACTGACATAAAAAAATCAGGCCGAATAGCGTATTTTAACCATCGAAAAAAAATCGTTTTCGAAATCAGTTTTTCGATCGAAATCAGTTTTTTTCGATTATGCCGAAACATGTGTTCCGAAAATGCATCTCTTGCAGGATATTTCGTTGTACAGGTAAATTTTCATTGGATTTCCAATAGGAAAATCTTCGTTGAAACTTAAAGTAGATTAAAAAACATTTTTTTCAAATTGAATAAACATCATAAGCCTATTCATTGAAAGAGCATAATAAAAAATTGGCATATAGCGATTTTTCCTCGTTAAGAAAAGCCAACCGAGCTCGACGAACCCGGTATAGTCTTTGCTCCCATTCTCGAGGAGAAGGACACGAGAGCGATGCCGACGAGGGCGCAATCCAAAAGTGGCTTGGTGAGGCTCGAGTAGAGATGAGCCACCGAGCTGGCCAATTCCGAAAGATCGTCGGTCAGTCTTTGCTCGGCGCCGGCGAGTCTCGTGTCGAGCGCGGACACCCTGTAGTACGTCTGCTGACTCAGATACATCCTGTACGCGTATTTAACTAGTCTCTCTCTGAAAGAAATGAAAACAAAAGAACCCCGCGAAAAATAATCAATAAAATTAAATAAACCGAAAATCAAAGAAATAAACCTTCTTGCTTGAAGAAAGGAAAAAATCGTGTGAACAAAGCATATCCTTGGAGATTACGCACCGAATGAGCAGACCGATTTTTGCCTTCTCGAGAAATAAATCCGAACAACCCCTTTGCACTGATGAATCGGAGACTTCCGTTAAGGGGTCTACTTTAGACGCTACAAAAGGCTATTTTCATGCATTTTTTTGATACGTTTATTTTATAGATATTGATATAAAAGTTGTTACACTTAATGAATAAACTTTCGAAATACATTTGAAAAAAAAAATTATGTATTTATGTAATCCAAACAAACTTTAAACGCGTTTTTCTCGAAACAAAGTTTTTCGACGGCTTGTTGATAAAATCTTTAAAACTACTGAGCCGGTCCTTATGAAATTTTAACCACATATTCTTTACAACTATAGGTATAGCGCATATTAAGGATTTTTCCAAATTTTTATATTTACAATTTTTTTTGCCAAAAATGGTCGGAAAAAACGTTTTTTTTTGTTTTTTCGAAAAAAGTCCGCCGTTTTGTTATTTTTGCATATACCAAAAATCGTATGATATGCGTTATGGTCATTAACATACTGAGTCTAATACCGTTTGATTTTTTGTTTCGGATGATCCATTTCCGAGATTTCATCAACAGCGCAGACCTACAATTTTTTTAGGACATTTTTTTAACGACCACTTTCGACTATAAATACTGACTTAAATAAATATTTTTTTAAAAATTTATTTCGAAAGTGTATTTATTAAGTGTAATAACTTTTATATTAATATCTATAATATAAACCTATCAAAAAAGTTCATGAAAATAGCCTTTTTTTAGCGTCTAAAGTGAGAAGACCCCTTAAAGTTTCATATTCTTCGATGAACTTGGTATGAAAAAATCCTCAAAATTGCTTAATTTTTTCCCTGTCTAAATGTATATCTCGCCTTAAGGTATTCCTTTCGCGGAGGTCCGTATTTTGTGGGGGCATAAGCGGGCCCGTCTGAATCATTGGTAAATTAGAGTGGCGCTTAATAAAAATAAGTCACAGTCAATTATTATACCCAACGATAAAGTGGAATAAAAAAATTTTGCCCCAATTTAGTAGATTTAGACATTTTTACATTTTCTCCGAAAAGTCGCGGCTACAAAAATTCTTCTGCTAGTCACATTTTTCCGAATTTTATCATTAATATTTTCTTTAAACATTCGGTGACCCCCTATTTTTATTGTCCTCACGGAACCTTTAGAATGTTTAACCTGCGTTGAGCAGCTTATATCAGGCATCTCGAGTTATTTAGAATATAAATTGTTAGCTAGAAATGCGACCAGCGTGACATCTCCATAAAGTGCAGTGTAAATGTGACGATTTTCAGAGTCGTAATTTTTCGTTCAAAGTTCGTTAACTTGACGTGAAATTTGACCAGCTCACTGGTATGTATGCATTATAGACTAACGCCAGTTGATTGTTAAATACCCTTTATGTAAACTATAGTACTTCATTATAGACTAAAACGAGTTAATTGTTAAATACCCGGGATCGTGAAAGAAATACCTTGAATCGAGTCTATCAGCGACAAACAAAAAATCATGACGAATAATTCGCATTCTTCGCCGCACCGCCGAGCAGTGTTTTTTCTACTATGGTAAAAAGAAGTCGACGCTGAGCCACGTGTAATGGAGAAGGCGGCAATGTTTGCTGTTGTTCTTGGATTATAATTTATTCATGGCTCTTTTTGCTGGACGCCACTTATTAGTGGTACATGGTTCAAGAATAAATGCTCGCATGATCACTAGTATGAATGATGTTTTTAAAACAGTAAATACACGAGATTGAACATTTTTTAAAATTCTTTTTAAATTGTTATTGACCATATGACAATATTTTCAGAATTTTTTAAACAACATTTTATTCGGTAAAATTCCATAACAACAATAAGAACAATAATAATAATAACCATAACAAAAATAATAAATACAAAAATATAAAGATCGTTCAACCGAGTAAAATGCACGAAGAACAACGACGATAATAGAAATACACAAAGTTCGTACGTTTAGAGGTTAAAGTCGCGTAATTATTGCTTCCTCAATAAGGCAGTATGACGATATCTGTGGCCCCGTAATGCTGACCACGCCGTCTTCATATTTAACCCAAAATAAGATTTTCTTCAACAGTGGTAAACATCGAAATTCGACCCTTAAGGGGGTAAACGGGGGTTTTAAAGTTTATGAGACAACTACACTCCAATACAGATAATTAAACATGTATTTGTTTGGGTTTGTTTGGCATATTTATGCCAACCCAAACACAGTTAAGGGGTTAAAAGTACTACTTGACTGTCTACACGCACCGAACAGCGAGGGAAACATATAGTAAATCTGGTCAAAAAATATGTTTTCTTATACGAACGTTAACACTCCCGCTTAACCCCCTTAAAGGTTAAATTTCGGAAATTGCTGAAATACATGTTTGATTATTTGTATTTTAGTCTATTTATGCCAAGTTTCAAGTAAATCTGACAAAAAAGTATGTTGTCTCATACAAACTTTAACACCCTCGTTTAACCCTCTTAAGGGTCGAATTTTAGGAAATGCTGAAATACGTGTTCAATTATTTATATCGTAGAGCATTTATGCCAAGTTTTAAGTAAATCTGACAAAAAATACGTCACACACAAACTTTAAAAACCCTGTTTCACCCCCTTAAGGATCGAGTTTCGATTGTTACTTATATATCAAATAAATTTGGTTGTCTCAAGTAAATCTGGTCAAAAAATATGTTTTCTCATGCAAACGTTAACACTCCCGCTTAACCCCCTTAAAGGTTGAATTTCGGAAATTGCTGAAATACATGTTTGATTATTTGTATTTTAGTGTATTTATGCCAAGTTTCAAGTAAATCTGACAAAAAAATGTTGTCTCATGCAAACTTTAAAACCCTCGTTTAACCCTCTTAAGGATCAAATTTTAGGAAATGCTGAAATACGTGGTCAATTATTCATATCGTAGAGTATTTATGCCAAGATTCAAGTAAATCTGCCAAAAAAATATGTCTCATACAAACTTTAAAACCCGTTTCACCCCCTTAAGGGGGTGAATTTCGATTTTTACCACTCTTGGAAAATCTTATTTCGGGTCAAATATGAAGGCTGCGCGGTCAGAATTAGGGGCCACAGATATTGCAATATCCCCCTCAATATCACGTTCGTACCGTCGCGGCGGCATTTGGTCGGGCTAATTGCGACAAATGAAACGCGTGAACTTGCCAATGATTCTCTAGCCTTGCATCTGTAATGCGATCACATATTTTAACATAAATTTGAATATTTCCCCACGTTGAATTCAATCAAAGCGATGCGAAACGTATTTTGCGTTCGTCTCTTTCGCTCTGCCGTGACCGCCGCGAATTTGTCGTTTCCCTCGCACGCTCGTGCGCGGTCGGCGCATCGACGTGGATTTTTTTTTACCTAGGGTCAGTGCTGAAGGTGCAGTGATATATACTTATGAGCATTCGACAAGCAAAATGCTCCTAATTGGGATGAATTTGAATTGGATAGATATATATTGCATTGATTAATATTCATTTACTATGTATTATTTATTAATTATTCATTTATTACTTATTATTTATTTATTCATTATTCAATTATAATTTCGTTATTTTTAATTTTTCAATTTCTCAATTTGTTCTTCATGTATTATTATTACTATTATTATTCTCATTTCGATGTACCCACCTAAAACTGAGGGCGAGATGACCCTCGAGGTATCTTATTGCGGAGTTGACAAACGTAGCGGGAAAAGCAATGGCGAACCACCGTGCGAGCATTAGAAAGAAGCCGCGTACGTCCTTCAGTACGATTCTCTTGACGATTTGGCCCTCGAGCGTGGCGACGTAAACGGACAAGAAAGTTCGCGCCAGTAGCGTAAAAGTCGCGCAAGTGAGTAGTCCGGCTTCTCTCGTTCGCCATCCCGGCACCATTATTTTCAGGAGATTAACGAGTTGCATTAGAAAATTCTTGTCGAGGCCGATATTGACAAGATCGACGGCGGTGCCACCGTCGCCCGAGCAAAAACTTGCCGCGAGAACATTGTTTTTGCCGTTTGACGACAGTTCGACCAGACTCGTGATTTTCTCGATCTCTTTCGTCCGATCGTCCTCATCCTTCTCTTTATCCTCGTCGTCATCTCTGTTATTCTCGTTGCAATCGTTTCGTCTCTTCGTTCTTGCGCTCTCCTCGACGGCCTTTTTACGACCCTTTACACTCGCGACTATGTGCGGATAACCGATTTTCAGTAGATAAAGCGTCGTCGCGAGACCCACGACACCGCGGGTCAGTTGCTCCTGCCTTATACCGTAACGCGCCGATGTCCTGTCTATTATCTTCGAAAAAACCGACATCGCGAAATTCGCTTACCGATCTCATCGGGCACATATAAATTTGTTATTTAGTTTATTTCGTTTTAAAATTTATTCTCACCCATGTTTTGGCTTCATTGTTACTATCGAGGTTATAAATATAATATTATAAAAATATTCCGTTCACTTGGACCCGTTTCGCACACGTTCTTTGGCTCATTTATGGATACAATAAAGCTTGTCTGACGCGTCGCTTTATTGTTAAATTTATTTATCAATTAATCATCAATATTAGTAAGTTTTTTTTACTATTGAGATTAAATTGCCATGACTTTTGAATATTATTATTATTTTTGTCACTATTATATTATTTGTTAATATTATTAGCAATAGTATAGTCGAGCATAATCATTAATAACCAATATTGAGAATTTTTAAAAATAATAATACATTATTATTACACGATCCTTCTTTTAATTATGCTATTAATTTAGTATTATAATTCAATATCTTTTTTTATTCGTGAAATTTATATCGTCGTGTTTATAAATTCACAAAAGACCGCCTTTTCGTTGTTTCACATATACATATACATATCCGTGTAGTATAGACATAAAGCTTCTGTTCTCTTGGCCGATGAGTAACACGCGCGAATTCTACACCGAACAAACAAGCTGCTGCTGCTCTTGGCGAACGGTCTTTGCTTCACTGTGCAAACCACCGCTGCACTACAAACCTCTCCGTTGTATTTTGATCCGTTAAGAGAGCGCCCGCGATCGACGGAGCTGCGACGGAAACGGAGGGTTGGGGGGGGAGGGGGAGGAGTAGAAGTAACTAGCGCGCAACAAGTGTGTCCATATAGTGTACCAATGGTTTACATCGCTCGGTTTCTCCGCGTCAAAAAGGTGCAAGTAGCGATACGCTCACGCCAGTGACGAACTGGCAACTGCGGCTTCATCGCGATCGCGCTCGCGACCGACGCGCGGACTAACAAAAACGATAGAATAAAAGAACACACGCGCTATCTCTCTGTTCACGAGCAAAAAGAGACCCTCCCCACCCCACGCTGACTCTTCGCGCTGCGAACCCCGCACAGTTGCCATACGAGACGTACCGCGAGAGGGAATATCGCCGTTCTCTCGACGAAAGCGCACGAGCACACAACGTGCGCGTTTGTGTGGCTTGGAGCCTGCTGGACTTGGAAGCCCGCCTCAACGTCGTTTCGTATCGCGACGACGGCGAGCGTCTCGTGTGTGTGCGTGTGTGCGTGCGTGCGCGCGCGCGCGCGTGTGTGTGTGTGTGTATGTCGTGTTGTGTGGTTGTTTATATATATGTATCTATGCATATATATATATATATATATGTGTGTGTGTGTGTGTGTGTGTGTGTGTGTGTGTGTGTGTCTGTGTGTGTGTGTGTACAAGTTGTGTGCCTGCCCACCCACACATGCTTTTTTCATTCCCATGCACGAGACTTAACGTCACGTCGAGGTCCTCATCGCACTGACGTTACGATGCAGACGCTTTATAAAGGGTGTCCCAAAATGACCTGACCTTTTTATTTATTAATAAAATGTATTGTGTATTTGAAAAGTAAGAATATTTTTATTTTAATATAAGGTACAATCATAGAGGTTATGTGTGGAACACTATATACAATCATAGAGGTTATGTGTGGAACAATGCGGGTATTGCAGGGGAAGTTTCATGGTGTTATCTCGCGCCGCGGCGATGTCAATTGGCGACCAAGATCGTGCGATTTGACGCCATTGGACTTCTTTCTTTGGGGTTTTCTGAAAGGAAAAGTGTATGCCAATGATCCACAGACCATTCCGGAGCTCAAGGAAGCAATTCGCACTATTAAGGGGTTAGGCCACAATAACGGGTATAAAATCATGTACGGATTTAACAATTTTTTTCCGTATGAAAAAGTGATTCACGCATAAAATTAATTACACATCTATTTAGTATGAATATCAAGCTGTTAGAAAAAATATATATATTTTTTTCCGATGTACAAAATGGCCGACTACTTATATTTTCTTTTATCTTTTTTTTAGGCGCTCCGCGGCGTGACATGTAGCATCCACAATTTTTTTCCGAGAACAAAAAAGAAAAATTCTCGTCAATCTACATTAGAATACCTGGAGAAGTACGTACGGAATTTAAAAAATATTGTTTTATTCTAAAGTTGTAAGTATTTGAATTTAAGAAATGAATTTTCAGTGAAAAATTTCGTTATGACTGCTCATAAACTCTTCATAAAATGAAAAGTTTTCGATTAGTCAGAAATTCCGTACGTACTTCTCTGTGAAATGCAATTAGGAACATAACTTTTAAATTTGAAGTAAATCGAGTGAAAATTGTTGAAGTTATTTGTCACGCCAATTGGAAAAAAGCTGTTTCGAGAAGTTTAGGGTAGTCGGCCATTTTGTACATCAAAAAAAAGTATATATATATTTTCTATCAGCTTGATATCCATACTAAATAGATGTGTAATTGATTTTATGAGTGAATCACTTTTTCATACGAAAAAAAAATTGTTAAATTCGCACATGATATTGTACTCGTTACTGTACCTAATCCCTTAAGTGATTTTTTCCGGGCAAAATTCACTATCGTTTTTCGATGTTTTGAAAGCGTATTTTCCCAGCACGCTTGTCAGTCTCGCAAAGACGCACGCACACTTTTTTTGTCCCTCTTCAATGACGCAAAAAGTTTCATGTATCCCGTCTGCGCGAATACAACAATCGAAATTCACACAGCGTGAAGTTGCGCGTTCTTGCTGTTATTATCGTTCGTGTATCTTTTGCTCGCGTCGTTTCGTCTGTACATGTCGTTTTCGTCAAATTCCGGAATATTATATAGAGTCGCGTATTATATTGGACCGTAGTTCCCAATGTGAGTCAAACCTCGCGTGAAATACGCGATTGTTCACGCGCGTTCATATACCGCGAGAGGGCCGTGCGGCTTCGAGCGAGTTGAGCCGAGACTCGTATCTGCTCTCGCGCGTACGTCTGCGCGAAAGAATATAAATACACGTAATTTTGTGGTCAGCTTAAGATTTATGGAGAGCGTGACGAGGCGCCCGAGAGCAATCACTGTAGAGAAAGAAGTCTTTTTTTTTGTTGCGTCGTTCGTTCGTCATGCATCGCTCGTGTATACGTGTGCAAATCGGGCGTAAATGAGATTAGAGAGTCGCGAGAGAACGATACAGGTGAAGTAAAAGTTGATGGTGCGCGTGTACTAGCCACACGGTCGATCAAGAGATTCCGGTGACATGAGACTTCGTCTGTATTCACGCTCGATGCACACCTTCTTTTGTTTGTTTCCTTTCTCCCGTTTCCTCAATTCGCCAAGCTTGACGTAGGGGGATAAGGTCCCGACCCCCCCCCCCCCCCCTTCGATCGAGCTGAAATTTTGCACAAACCTTCCTTTTAATATTTTAAGACAACCTCTACAGGGATTCTTGGCGACTCGAAATAGTTTTCGAGATGCTGAATTTTTAAGTTTTTTTTTAAAGGTTAAGTTTTGAAAACCTTTCGATCGAGCTGAAATTTTGCACCAACCTTACTTTTAATATTTTAAGACAACCCGTATAGGGATTTTTGTCGACTCGCGATAGTTTTCGAGATTTTTTATTTTGAATTTTTTTTAACGTCCGTCGACTATATCTATATCTGCTACATCTCTGTTCATACCTATACGGGGTGTCCCAGAACTGAATGCGTTCCCTGAAATGGAGGGTTGGGGGCGAAATTCTGAATCGATTGATATAAGCATGTGTGCGTCTCAGATAAAAAAAATTTTCGATTTCGAAAATTTTTGAATTTTTTCGAATATATATAAGGCCTTGAAGAAAATGCGCTCGCTGTGTCCTACTCACCCCTTCCCTCTATATATATATATATATTAGAATTATATATAGAATACAGATATACAGAGGCTCTCTCTCTCTCTCTCTCTCTCTCTCTCTCTCTCTCTCTCTCTCTCTCTCTCTCTCTCTCTCGCCCTCTCTCCCCTGTCTCTATATTTTTTCAATTTTGTTTAAATGCACATACTCGTTTTTTTACTGTTTCAATGAAAAAGTGCTCGAGAATACTCTTTTATATATATAAAAAATTGTATTATAATTAATTGAATTATTCAATTATTAATTACACATTAATAATTTATATATATATATATATATATATATATATATATATATATATATATATATATATATATATATATATATATATATATCAATTATTAATGTGTAATTAATAATGCAATTTCTCAATTGTAATTACAATTAAGAGCAATATATAATTCTCTATATATTCGAATATAATATAATGCGAATATAAATCTCGATATATAATTGCGAGCATTGTCTAGAACTTTTTGTGTAGCTGCGGTAATTCTTTTTTCCTTTTTTTTTATATTGATTTTGATTTATTTCGATATTTTGTACACTTTATTCGAGTATATTGCATAATATATTATTTTTAATGCACATTAAAAATAATATCAAAATAATATCAGTTTAAAAACAAGAATGTTTTGAACTTTTTATTGGAGAAGTTCTCGACAATGCCCATGATTATAGATAAGGATATATCGAGAGAAAAAAACCATTCTTACCTCTCAAAACAATAGCGTTGAAACTAAAAAAAAAACTGATGCCCAACAATTTGAGCTCTTCAACTCCAAGTCGAAGTGGTAGGGCTCTGAATCGATTGATATGAGCATGTGTGGGTCTCGGATAAAAAAATTTTCGATTTCGAAAATTTTTGAATGTTTTCGTATATATATAAGGCCTTGAAGAAAATGCGCTCGCTGTGTCCTACTCACCCCTTCCCTCTATATATATATATATTAGAATTATATATAGAATACAGATATACAGAGGCTCTCTCTCTCTCTCGCCCTCTCTCCCCTGTCTCTCTATACAAATATATGCAATATATAAATATTTGGCAATACACGCATTTATAAAAATGCCCACGTCTCTATAAGTACAAATTACTTACCGTTAAACGCAACTTGCATATGTGTGCGTGTATATATATATATATAATTATACAGAGCAGGAAGTATGTATAGTCATTCGTTCGAGCCCATAACGTGTGTTATAAAACAGCTGGAATAAAATTGCAGAGTTCTGTGTACGCGCACAATGGCAAAATTCGAGTGAGTCATGCTCTTCGTCTATCTCGGACGTACGGGTCATCTCGTTATTACGAACGATTTTTTTGTTGTTGTTTCGATCCAACGTAAGATCAATGGAAAGTTACGACGCTCAAAGTTCGCGCGAATCGAAGAGATAGCACGCGCTCGCACCGTTTTCCCCGTGCACGTCATAAAAACCGCGGTGTATACGATATTCGAAGAAAAAGCGAAAAAAAGTTGAGAAAAAACTTTACTGCCCAGTTGGAAATCGAGTTATCGCTTCGGGGTGTACGTATACGGCGCTGTAAAATATTCATACGCGGTTCTATATACGGGGTGTACCGATTTTTAACGCACGAATCCAGTCGCGAATACGTACAAAGTCGTACGAAGAAAAAAAAATTGTTTTTTTTTTCGCGAAAAGTTTCGGGACGGGGGATGGGGACATTTTTGGTGAGGGAAAAGTACGCACTGTTGATGCAGTGCGAATAAAGTTCCGTAAATCGCGAACCCTTCGCTGAATTTATGGACAAAGCTTGTTTTTTTGTAATGTAAAAAATTAAAATCTAGGAAACATTTTTTGGAGAATTGGCTCTGTTAGTAACAATTTTGGGGAAAAATGTTTCAGATAAGTTTAAGGAAAATTAATTCGGATTTATAAAATGAAATGAGAGCTTTATTTGTGTAAGAAATTCACAGACCGCTTTACATTCTTTCCTTCTTGAACGCTTGTTATTCTGATCCATATTTTTTGTTTTATATATATATATATGTATATATATATATATATATATATATATATATATATATATATATATATATACACACACACACACACACACACACACACACACACACACACTACCGGCCAAAAGTTTCCGGACATTTCAGATAATTGCAAAAATTTCGATCATTTTGGATAACTGCAAAATTATATTAGAATAATATAATTAATTATACAGAGCTGTGTGATATCTTCGTAGAACAATAAATCAAATAAACTAAATTATTCCAACATTATTTGGCAATTATCCAGTGATCGAAAGTTTTGCAATTATCTAAAGTGTCCGGAAACTTTTTGCCGGTTGTGTATATATCGTTACTGGTCATTGGTCACGATCCCGTGAAAAGGTTCTAAGATAAGTTTTCCGCGATCAAATAAATAATGCTTCATGTAAATATGAACCATTTTCGAGATAATATTGTCATTATATTTTTTTAAGTGAGGGCTAGGCTACTTACAAAACTAATAAAGCAAAAGTGTTATATGGAATCAAACGTTTTTCATTATGTGTAGTTTGAGGACACGGTAACAAAGAATTATGAACAATAAAATGAGAATAATGATTACACTTGCAGAGTTTTGGACCCCTGATTAAAAAATATTCACCGATTATTCTTATTTTATTCTTGATAATTCTCTGTCACTGTATCCTCAAACTACGAATAAAAAAAGTTTGATTCCATACAACAGTTTTTTAAATTAATTTTTAACGTTGCCGGTCCCTGGTTAAAAAAAATAATGCTGTCTCGAAAATGGTTCACTTTTGCATAAAGCATTATTAGGTTATTTGATAGTGAAAAACATGTCCTGCAACCCTTTGACAGGATCGTGCCCAATAACCAGTAGTCCTGTATATATGAGGATGCGCCAAAAAAGTTTTCATCTTTTTTTGGGTCTTCCACTTTTTCTTGCAATTGAAAAATGTTTCCCCAGGGATGAAGAAAAAATGTCGTTACGCCCATGATTACAATTTGCTACAATTCCGCAATGCTACTAAAAAAATAAGAGCTCTGTCGACCGATCCGGAAGGATTGGTCGCAGCCTCGTTATTCTTGCCATTATGTTCATTGGGATAGGCCCCTTGAGATTTTTGCCGGGGTCGCTTTCTCACGAGAAGCAAGACGAAGTTATTTCCAATTGTAAGGAAAAGTGAAAAGCCCGAAAATAGAACCTTCTGCCGATAGAAGTATATATATATATATATATATATATATATATATATATATATATATATATATATATATATATATATATATAGTAATTCTCTAGAAGTTAGTCACTGTAAAACACCTACAAATATGGATTTGAGACGAAAAGGTCAAAGTTCGAATGGTTTGTCAATATCTACATTTTGCTAGCCTTGAATTATTTTTACGTGGAGGTATCAACCTGTATTCAAGGTCCCTTCCCCTTCTCGAAACGTCTCCTGTTTATTGGCCACAAATGTAGAGGACAAAAAAACAAAACCATTGACTTACAATATTGCGATTGAGATGACCTTGAAACACCAAAAACTTGGATCAACGGCAGTTGAAGAGAGCGAAGCAAAAAAGCGCGGTGGGCTCAAACGCGAATGATGTTTCTACTGCATGAGATGTTCAAAAATGGTCCATTAACCGTGATACATTTCGCGATATGATTTCTGAATGATGCGTGAACTCTTCGCAACGTCTCGTTAGAAATGGCTCGACAAGCGTCGTTTATGCGTTCCTTCGTATCTTCCCGAGCGATTGGTACATCTCTGACGACTTCGCTTTTGAATGCACTCGACAAAAAATCGTCCAATGGTGTTTAATCGGGTGAACGTGGAGGCCAGGCAACTTGAGCATTTCTACCAATCCATCGATACCCTAGTTGAAAAACAATTATTCCAACGTCATCCCAAGGTCATGAAATTTTGGGTCATTGATTTTGTTTCTTTCTGCTGTATATTCGTGGCCAATAAAAAAAAGGGGTTTCCTTTGAACAAAAAAGGCGGTGACCTTGAAATCAGGTTGATATCTCCGATTGCAACGAAAATCTGAGTCTCCCAAAGACATTGACAAACCATTTAAATTTCGTTTCTGACTTTTTCGTCTAAAATCAATATTTACAGGTGTTTTCGAGTGACCAACTTCTAGCGAATACCCTATATATATATATATATATATATATATATATATATATATATATATATGAGGTATCCCACGTGAATCCCGTGAACTTTTTTCCTGAATCAATGAAGCCAATTCGATTTTTAAAAATCTGATTCCATTGAATATAGAAGAGACCCTGATTTTTTTTTACATTTTTCGAAACACCCAAAACAGAAACAGTAAAAAAAAACAAACACCAAAAAAATGGCCCGATTTAAAAAACTGAAAAAATGCCCAAAAATGCGTGGTTATATGTAAAAAATTTCAAGCTATCAGCCGCAGTGGGAGTAAGATTTTTTCTGTGCTTTCTGAGCGATTAAATTTTGAAAAATCTGAAAAACTGACTTCTACTTATTCAAGGTCCAAGGTGGTTATTAAAAAATGGTCAAAAAAATTCATCGTGGGTATCAAAATATTTAAGTATCCGCCCGAAGTTCTTGAATTTTTCGGATTTTTCTTGAATTTTTCGGATTTTTTTTTAACGTTAATCGCTCAGAGAGCACAGAAAAAACCATACTCCCACTGCGGGTGATAGCTTGAAATTTTTCACATATAATCACGCATTTTTGGGATTTTTTTCTGATTTTTCAATCGGGACGTTTTTTTCGGATAAAATTTTTTTTTTTACTAAGGCTTGTATCGAAAAATGTAAGAGAAATCAGGGTGTCTTTTAGAGTCAATGGAATCAGATTTAAAAGAAAATCGAATTGGCGGCGGTCAGGAAAAAGTCCACCGGATTCACGTGGAATACCTCATATATCTATAAACATAACCTATAAAATATATTTAACATAGTGAATTTATTGCTCCAATAATATATAGATATATGCACGTAACACTTTATCACTATTTTACACGAAGTGGAAGGTTTTTCATCCGACGATTTCCATCAGCCAAACGTTTAAAATAATACTATATGTTCTCTGATAAATCGCATCTACAATCATCATCATCATCGTCATTCTTATTATATTCAGCGAACTCTTCTTCGACGCTCTCACGCGTTGCGTGCCTTCGTACAATTCGAGCGTTCATATCGACAGACACACACACACACTACAAAAACGCTCGATCGCAAAACACACACGCGAGCTTCGCACTCGCCGCCGCAAGATGTCCCTGTCTCCTGGACTCGTTTTACTTCGCTAGCGAATGGATTCGTAAACGGGAAAACGAGAAGAATGAAAAAGGAAAGGACGAGAACAATAAAAAATACGAGCGGCGATTATTGACGGGGATACGGCCGTCTCGGGTCGTGTAGGAACTGGAAATTCGCGCTGCCGCACTTCTCTTCCCTCGGACGCTCAGCCGTGCTTTCTCTTTACTGTTGAAACGGGATATCCCTTGGAGAGAGGAGACAGGGGAGGGGGGGAGAGTAAGAGAAGTTCCGTACACGAAGAGAGTACTCGAGTCTTGCGTTTTTCCTTGCGGAGAAAAATTACCGCGAGGTGCACAGTTGCTTTTTTTATTTTTCGAAACTCGAAAATTTTGGTTCAGTGGATAGCCGAGAGGGAGGGGCAATTTTTGAGGCGGTCTCCGAGCCACCGAACTCGCACACAAGGCGCGTGGAAAAATTTATTGATTGCGAATCAAATTCGGGCGAGATTCGAATACGTAATCTTTGGAACGTCAGTCCGAAGCTCAACTGACTGTGCAACTCTTTGATACGCGTCCCCGGACGTGCCGAAAAAAATGACGGCAAGTTTGCACCGTTGGAATGCAACGGTTTCTTTTGTTTTATTTCTCATTTTTTTTTCCGTTTTCGAAGTGTTTTTTGTGGGAAACATTTTATTTGAGCGATTTCTGTAGTCTTGATCGGCAAAATAAAAAATGTAAGCAGTTCGAAAGAATTCATTTCCGTTGCACTCCGATGGGGGAAACTTCGACATAATGGAAAAACGAACTATCACACCGTCGAACAATATTATGAGGGATAAAAAAATTCACGCTAAATTTGACCTGTCTGATGATAGTTTGAGGGGGAGAAATCGATCATTTTTTGGCCTTTCGGTCGAGAAATTCGCACCTCGTGTTCATACCCGATTAACTTAAGGGGTTACCCCCACTTGCGATTTTGAAAAAATCGATTTTTTTTTATTGCATTTTTTTGAAGTATCAGTATCTGAGAATATGTCCTGAAAATTTCAAGTCGATCCGAACAAAATTGACTGAGATATGAGCGTTGAAAGAGAAGAATCCGCGTTGAAAGAGCGTTGAAAGAGAAACTTTAAACGCGTTTTTCTCAAAATGGCATTTCTGAAGTCGGTGACCAAGATTACTCGAACACTAATGAACCGATCTTCTTGAAATTTTGCAGGCTTATTTAATACATAAAAATGTGGTCTTTAATCGTTCGATTTTTTTTTTCGAAAAAAATTGCCGTTTTATAGTCAAAAAACGGCCGTTTTTTTTCGTTAAAATCGAACCATTAACTTTGACTGTCCGCCATTTTGTGAAAAATGAATATTTTTTAAAATCCTTCGATTAAAGACTAGTTTATACTTATATTTGACTAAATCCATCCGCATTTTTTTTTCAGATGATCCACTTCGCCGCAATGTTGGTCACCGCAAACCGTGTATATAAAAACATTATTTCATTGACGGCCATTTGCCACTAAACAATGTAATATTTTTCAATAAAAAAATTACTGAAAGTTCTTCAAGATGTGTTCTTTAAGATGGTATATTGACCGATTAAGAAAGTTTTGTAGTTTTCTTTAAAAAAATTCATGAAAAAGGCCTTTTTTTTGCGCTACAAGTGGGGGTAACGCCTTAAGGTAGAACGAGCGCGCAATCTCGATTTCTATAAATTTTGTTCAAATTTCAACCAGACATTGTTCATGTGATTACGCATGTTTGAGTGAAATTTCAGAACAGTCGACCATTTAGATTGGGAGATAATGGGTTTTAAAATTGCAACTTTCAACACTGCAGGGTCTGCATTGAAATTTAGACGGAATAATTTTCCGCAAAAAATATTTGTCCCCTATAATAAGAAGACATATGGCAACACCGCAGATCAATATTGTTCAATATTTCGAGAAAAAAATAATTATCGTGTTCCTAAAGTTAACAATGTTGTCATAAAAAAATATTTGCATTATAAATATTAATATTCTATACCGTTTATGTTATCTTCATTAACAAATAAAAGTGTTGGTTCATTCATAACTAATTAAAAACTTTGTTCCATTAAAAATTACTTCCAAATTGAAATTTGGCAACATCGCAGATCAACATTGTTCAATATTTCGAGAAAAAAATAATTATCGTGTTCCTAAAGTTAACAATGTTGTCATAAAAAAATATTTGCATTATAAATATTAATATTTTATACCGTTTATGTTATCTTCATTAACAAATAAAAGTGTTGGTTCATTCATACCTAATTAAAAACTTTGTTCCATTAAAAATTACTTCCAAATTGAAATTTGGCAACATCGCAGATCAACATTGTTCAATATTTCGAGAAAAAAATAATTATCGTGTTCCTAAAGTTAACAATGTTGTCATAAAAAAATATTTGCATTATAAATATTAATATTTTATACCGTTTATGTTATCTTCATTAACAAATAAAAGTGTTGGTTCATTCATAACTAATTAAAAACTTTGTTCCATTAAAAATTACTTCCAAATTGAAATTTGGCAACACCGCAGATCAACATTGTTCAATATTTCGAGAAAAAAATAATTATCGTGTTCCTAAAGTTAACAATGTTGTCATAAAAAAATATTTGCATTATAAATATTAATATTTTATACCGTTTATGTTATCTTCATTAACAAATAAAAGTGTTGGTTCATTCATAACTAATTAAAAACTTTGTTCCATTAAAAATTACTTCCAAATTGAAAATCGTGTCGCATAATTATTTTAAATATGCCGCGCAAACTCACGTCATTGGATACGTGAAACGATGCGGTGTTGCCATATGTCTTCTTATTATAGGGGACAAATATTTTTTACGGAAAATTATTCTGTCTAAATTTCAATGCGAACCCTGCAGTGTTAAAAGTTGCAACTTTAAAACCCATCATCTCCCAATCTAAATAGTTGACTGTTCTGAAATTTCACTCATGCATAATGATATGAACAATGTCTGGTTAAAAATTGAACAAAATTTATAGAAATCACGATTGCGCCCTCGTACTACCTTAACGACTAATTAGTATCCCGAGGTTTGAGATTCCCAAAGCTGGCATCTTGGAAAACTATTTTTCCGAAAATCTCGGTAGCACCATTTTCACACAAATTACAGCCGTCCGAAAAATGCTGGTATTCCTGTCGAAAATAATAATTAAGGTAGTCTTATCGTCAGGTTGCAATCCATAGGATTTTAAAATTTTTTTTCGAGCTTCACTAAAAATATTAATAATCGTCTCTGTAAAATTTCAGGGTCGTCTATCTACCTTATTACAGAGAAAAGAAATATTAAAATTGCGTATTTTTGTGAAGGAATTCCGAGACGACAAACAAAAACCCAATTTCCGGTCGCTACGAAAGTGTATATAATAGTGGGAATCCGTCAGATTCTTAAAAATAATCAGATTTACATACTTAACACTTGTAATAATCCGGTGCTTTCAGAAAAAATTACGCTTATTGACCTGATTTTTATGTAATATCAAGTTTAATTTGAACTTCCGGTATTGGATGTATAACCACTTGGTACGATAAAGAGACGCGACAGCAAGGCAACAGCTCAAATTTATACCGCGTCTTTAGTACATATATAACTACAAGTTGAACAAAAATAATTAAGATTGCTTCGTTAGTTTTCTTTTTATCAGCTATATAGACCCCAAAGAAAATACGAAAAATTGAATTTTTTTTTCTGAATCGTAAAAAAAAATCTTTTTTTGGAATTCTAACTTTATTTCAGTTCCATGTAGAGCCTTAAGTCTCACCATTAAAATTGCGTTTGGTTTTTTCATTTCAGATAAGCAGAACGACCGGAATCATGGCAGCAGTGGAGCACCTCTTTTTATATGTGTTCCTGTTGGACGGTGTATCTCCGACTATATTCTATATAATGACTTCAAACAATTCACAAAGTTTGTTCAAATGTTGATAAAAATGATATACAATTTATAAATTATTTTATTTTAATTGTTTGTCAAAAAAAAAAATCTCCAAAAAAGCATTAAAAAACGGCCTTCACACTAGACGACCCCGTTAAAAATTCGGTAACTTTGCTTGACATTTTTCCAGTATGCGGGCAAGTATTTTTACTTGGTCATAGATCATAATCAGTTAATTATTGAATATTCGGGTTCCTTGAGAAATGTTTAAAGTGTATGCCTGATTTTTTTTTCAATAAAAACCGACCGAAGGTTTGTCAATGGCAGGTGGACGAAGTTGCTCCGGCTCAAATTGACCAAGTGTGTCAAAATCGTAACCAAATATATGTCAACGAAGGGTTAAAAATCATCAAATAGCTGCAGTTTGAGTAAAAATAATGTCGAGAATTAAAAAAAAAAACTCGTCTGCATTTTACGAATATTGATTGGGTTTTCAATTTTTCGAGTTTTAACGCAAAGTGAATTTTCCGTACAAATAAAATGGGGAAGAAAAATAACGAGAGCCGCCCTTTGTGGAACTCAAATTTGGCATGAATTTCCTTATACTCAATGAAATATTAAGGGCTGCACTTTTTCGACAGACCTCAAGGCGTACGGAAAATAATTGAGGATTTTTGGGATGTCGCTATAAACGCTTGATTGATCGGCTCGTTCGATTATAATTATCTGTCGAGATTCTTCGATACTGGATGCAGATATCTCACTTTCTCTCCCTCCCTCCCTCCCTCTCTCTCTCTCTCTCTCGCTCTGTCTCTCTCAGCTCTCGCGATACTCCGAGCTGTTTTCGCGAGCAGGTCAAGAGGGCATTCTCGTTGCCGCGCCGATCGGATAAGCCGGCAGTGCTTCTAGAATTCTCGGCGGTATTTTTTTCACGGTCGTGAGGCCGCCGTAAGATCCTGATCTCGATGTCGTCCCGTCCTCGCTCATTATCCACGATCCAATGCCACGGCTCGACTGACGTCCGATCGCCTGTTTCAAAAACGAATTGCCGCTCACTATTTCGTTTATCGTGGGTGTGCTGCTCTGCAGATTGAGGGCGCTCAGTTGGAGGCAGCTGTTTCCACCGGAAGCCACATCCTCGGATCCACCCGATTTGCTCAGCCGTCCGTTCGTCTCTGTCGAACACGAGGGAATTAATGATATTTTCGCAGTAGCCTGCTGAAGGAGAATTTCACTGTGGAAATGTTAGCTAAAGCTTTATTGTACATGGGCATAAAATGGGAGGATAATAATTATTCTATTATATCTTTCCCCACTTGCGATTTTGAAAAAATCGATTTTTTTATTGCATTTTTTTGAAGTATAAGTATCTGAGAATATGTCCTGAAAATTTCAAGTCGATCCGAACAAAATTGACTGAGATATGAGCGTTGAAAGAGAAGAATCCGCGTTGAAAGAGCGTTCAAAGAGAAACTTTAAACGCGTTTTTCTCAAAATGGCATTTCCGAAGTCGGTGAGCAAGATTACTCGAACACTAATGAACCGATCTTCTTGAAATTTTCCAGGCTTATTTAATACATAAAAATGTAGTCTTTAATCGTTCGAGTTTTTTTTTCGAAAAAAATGGCCGTTTTATAGCCAAAAAACGGCCGTTTTTTTTTCGTTAAAATCGAACCATTAACTTTGACTGTCCGCCATTTTGTGAAAAATGAATATTTTTTAAAATCCTTCGATTAAAGACTAGTTTATACTTATATTTGACTAAATCCATCCGCATTTTGTTTTTTCAGATGATCCACTTCGCCGCAATGTTGGTCACCGCAAACCGTGTATATAAAAACATTATTTCATTGACGGCCATTTGCCACTGAACAATGTAATATTTTTCAATAAAAAAATTACTGAAAGTTCTTCAAGATGTGTTCTTTAAGATGGTATATTGATCGATTAAAAAATTTTTGTAGTTTTCTTTAAAAAAATTCATGAAAAAGGCCTTTTTTGCGCTACAAGTGGGGGTAACGCCTTAAAAAATATTGTTTCATTCAAAAGTTGTAGGTATTTGAACTTACGAAATGAATTTTCAATGAAAAATTTTCTTATAACTGCTCATAGACTGCTCATAAAATTAAAAGTTTTCGATTAAGGGGCCAGTCCACTTTGACAATTTCAAAAAATCGAAAGCAAGCAAGACTTGAAGAAATCATGCAGGAATTGCCGATTGAGTTTAGGTAAGAGTTTTTCATAATATAAACTTCAAACGCGTTCTTCTCGAAACAACGTTTTCAAAATCTAGATCCATCGTATCTCTAAAACTAATAAACCGATCCTCTTGAAATTTGAACCACATATTGTAAACATGATTCGCAACAAGATGACCCTCGATGGTATTAGAATTTTGATTTTTACTCTTTTTTTTGCGAAAAACTGCGAAAAAACGCGTTTTAAAAAACCTTCTTTCGTTTTTCATCTGCCATTTTTTAAATTTTTGATAAAACTTTATATCCGAGGGTCATTTTCTAGCTGGTGTCATACTGAATCTAATGGACTTTGATTTTTTTGTTTCAGACAAGCCGTTGCCGAGTTGCGATGGAGCTACCTAGCCCACCTGCTTTTGAGGCGTTCCGTTAAACTATAGTTTTTGTACTTAAAAATGAATAAAAATGGATAAAACATTTTTTAAATGCATTTCAAGACTTTATTTATCAAGCCCAACAACTTTTATATTTATATCTTTTATAAAATCCTCAAAAAAAAGTCGCTGAAATAGCCTTTTTTTTCGTGGCTCCAAAGTGGACTGGCACCTTAATCAGAAATTCCGCATGTACTTCTCTGCGAAATGCGATTAGGAACATAACTTTTGAATTTGAAGTAAATCGAGTCGAAATTGTTGGAGATATTCATCACGCCAATTGGAAAAAAGCTGTTTCGAGAAGTTTCGAGTAGTCGGTCATTTTGTACATCGAAAAAAAAAATGCTAACAGCTTGATATTCATACTAAATAGATGTGTAATTAATTTTATGAGGGAATCACTTTTTCATGCAAAAAAATTGTTAAATTCGCACATCATTTTATGCCATTCAGCCCGAATGGGCGATAGCATGCATTTTTAAGCACACGCGCCTCTGTTCGTTGTCTCTAGCACATAAAAAATATTAAGCCGCGATCTACTTCTCGCGTACGTGCTAGTACTTTAAAAAAGGAGAAAAATGGGAAAAATAGAGGTCCGAGATAAAATCATCTGTCAGATGGGTACAAGCGCTTTTAGAAATCGCATTTCCTGTGTCTCTCGCTTAAGTGTATGTACCGTGGCGCGGCAGAGGCGTGTACACTTCGCTCTCCATCGACTGACCCAGTTCGAGAAAACGCGATGATAGAGAGACGGATAAACGGAAACGAGCGAGACTGTGAGGGAATTTGCAACGTCGCTCGCATATCGATTTACTATCGACGAACCCTCGTTTGCCTCATCGATACACACTTTTTAGGCCTCCCTTATCCTTGTAAAAGTGAAATTATTAGTTTCAGGGACACAAACAAAAGCTCTTTCAATTAGACTGTTCGGAAAATGATTACGTCCCAAATATCGATGGTCGCAAAGTACCTTCGTTCAATATACGACGAATTAAGGGGGGCACTCCATACAGAGGCTTCGAAAAATGCATTTTTTTCATTGTCTAAATTTATAGTTTGAAGTCTGTAGAATACGATGCAGTTAGTGATTTTGGTCAATTGTCAAAAATGACATTCCGAGAGCCTTTGAGCGTGACTCACCTCGGCTCCGTTTGGAGCCCTGCATGCAGTTATTGGCACCATGTGGAGAGGTGAGTCGTCTACTCAATAATAGCTGTTAGAAACGCTTTTATACCCATAGAAATATTACGAGGAAGCTGAAGGACTATTATATTTATATATAAGCGATTATCTCGAAATTTGTTTTTTTTCAATGAGTTGATAATCGGTGTACACGATTATGACACACGTTTTTATGATACTTATGTGCCATTGATGAATCTAAGAGGACCGACTAAAAATTATCAGTATAAACATTTTTTTTGCTGGGTCAAAGTTGAATTTATTTCCGAAAAATCAACCTTTTTGTTCTAAGGCCTCCCCTTGGACCAATTATCATGATTTTCCCAATATCAATGGTTCATCGACTTACCACGTGTATATTAGACTGGCCCAGAAAAAAAATTCAATAAAAATTTTTGTTGAAAATGTTGAGAATGACAAAAAATGAGTGCTGACCAAATTATAGCCCTTTATATCAATATTTGGAGGTCCCTCATCGCGATTTACTATTTCCTATTCATTTAAGGGGTGACTAGTGCGACGCTTTCACAAGAACGATTTCTTTTGCCTTTTTCGACAGTTTATACTTTCAAGAATATCATTCATATCAATATCATTTTATCTTGCACAAATCGATAGTTAAATCTTCAAACGCGTTTTTTTCGAAACGAGATTTTTCAAATTTGCTGACATTGTAACTCAAAGAGCAATTATCCGATTGACTTGAAATTTGAACTGAGTACTCTTGAATATATTTACTCTACGACGACATAGGATATTTTCGATTGGATGAAAATTGACGATTTGGCATTGAAAAAAACGGCCATTTTGTAGGCAAGAAAACAGACTTGTTTTCAAAACGACGCCATTTTGTTAGATTTTGATATTTTTCGAAAATCCTACGTCATTGTACAGGAAACACCTTCCAGTTTAACGACATTCTTTCCTTTTTCGGTTTCAGCTACGCAATCGGCCGGAATCATGTCAGCAGTGGAGGAACTTTTTTTTTGGCGCCTCCGAAGGCAGCGCATAAGTCGCTTGGCGCTTAATATTTTTCTATGAAAAAATTATGTGTTATAGGTCAAATATAGCCAAATATATTCTTAGTTTTCCGAAACATTTAATTGAGTAATTTTCTTCGAAAAAATTCCCGAAAATCACCCAAATTTTTAGTGTTCACACTGGTATAGCCCCTCAACATGGTAAAAGTTTTGTTTGCCGCTTCTCAGCTTTATAACTCGCCTACGGGTAAACACTCGGAAATACTCAAAACATTGTTTTATAGGAAATTGAACGCTCTACAAAAAAAGTTCTTAGCCTTCTTACGATAAATTCACTCGTTCGAATTTTATTCAACGTGAAAGTTGAATCTATGATAAATTTCATGATTTTGTGATAGTTTTGGACTTTTACAACGAATTTATTGCTTTTTTTTTGTTTTTTCTCTGATTCATCTTAAAAAGTATTATGTCCTTTTTAAATTATTCCGTAGAGAGTTTCTAAAATTCCTAATAGATTCAAATTTATTGTTATTTAAAAGTACATTAGTACAATAATCTATTCTTGAACCGAATCCAATTCCCATAGCACGGTAAATAAATATCTAGAGAATAATTTAAAAGGGATACAATACTCTTGAAGATCAATCAGAAAAAACAACAAAAATATCAATAATTTTGTGGAAAATGTCGAAAACTCTCAGAAAATCATGAAATTTATTATCAAATAAACTTTAATGTTGAATAAAATTTGAACGCGTGAATTTATCGTATGAAGGCTAAGGACCTTTTTTGTAGAGCGTTACATTTTCTATTAACAATATTTTTGGGCGTTTCCGTGTGTTTATCCGTAGGCGAATTATAAAGCTCAGAAGCGGCAAACAAAAATTTCACTATATTAAATGAATGGGAAATAGAAAATCGCGATGAGGGACCTCTACATATTAATATAAAGGGTTAAAATTTGGTCAGCTCTGATTTTTTGACATTCTCAACAACATTTCAGACAAAAATTTGAAAAAAAAAAATTCCAATTTTTTTTCAGGCCCGTCTAATGTAAATGCTAATGAATTTTTTGCGCAGACTGTTTCAGATAATCCTACGAGGCGCTAGAGTGTACGTCCGGCACCCCTTCCGGAAAGCTTCACGGCGACTGGTCATATCTCCGCCATTTTTAATTTTTTTTTCAAGCACCAAAAATCGTTTTGATAACTAGAATTATGTAATAAAAAAGTACCTATGACCCTGAAGAGATATAAAAATTCCTTACGCTCGAAAAAAAATCAAGAATGTCGACTGAAATTTGGCGTTCTATTTGGAGTGACCCCCTTAATTCGTGAACGATTTGCAAGGAAATGAATCTTAATTCGGAATTTTTGACAACTTTTTATCTCAAAAATTCGCATCGTCTCAAAGTAAATAAACGCCGTTTTTTCTTGCACTTATTTTCTCCAATATATATGTTCCCATTTTTTTTGTCGCCAATGCTCGCGTGACTGTTGCTCTTTATAGTCACGACGGTGAATTGGGATTTCGGTAAATATTTTCAACCCGATCGTGCGACGCGTGAATATATTATAGGTGGGTGAGACGACCAGCCTTGGATTTTAATGATTCGCGTAAGCATGCGGTCTAGCGTTTTTTCGCTCGTTTTACGAACGAGGGCGCATATTTTTACAGCGGCTTTTTGACTCATCTGTGACTATTATCTCGCCGTAACGACGATACTTTTGATACAGCCGATTGACGATGTATTTGTTGTTGGTTCAGTCGAGAGAAAATATTCGCGAGAACATGTCCTTAAGGGGTTACCACCACTTGCGATTTTGAAAAAATCGATTTTTTTTTATTGCATTTTTTTGAAGTATAAGTATCTGAGAATATGTCCTGAAAATTTCAAGTCGATCCGAACAAAATTGACTGAGATATGAGCGTTGAAAGAGAAGAATCCGCGTTGAAAGAGCGTTGAAAGAGAAACTTTAAACGCGTTTTTCTCAAAATGTCATTTCTGAAGTCGGTGACCAAGATTACTCGAACACTAATGAACCGATCTTCTTGAAATTTTGCAGGCTTATTTAATACATAAAAATGTAGTCTTTAATCGTTCGATTTTTTTTTCGAAAAAAAAATGGCCGTTTAATCGCCAAAAAACGGCCGTTTTTTTTCGTTAAAATCGAACCATTAACTTTGACTGTCCGCCATTTTGTGAAAAATGAATATTTTTTAAAATCCTTCGATTAAAGACTAGTTTATACTTATATTTGACTAAATCCATCCGCATTTTTTTTTCAGATGATCCACTTCGCCGCAATGTTGGTCACCGCAAACCGTGTATATAAAAACATTATTTCATTGACGGCCATTTGCCACTAAACAATGTAATATTTTTCAATAAAAAAATTACTGAAAGTTCTTCAAGATGTGTTCTTCAAGATGGTATATTGATCGATTAAACAAGTTTTGTAGTTTTCTTTAAAAAAATTCATGAAAAAGGCCTTTTTTTGCGCTACAAGCGGGGGTAACGCCTTAAGGGGGGATTGTCTTTTTTTTCGCAAAATTTACCGCTTTTTGGGACTTTTTGGGAAATCTGTTTACTACATACAAAACATTTTTTAAACAATTTCATAAAAAAATCCGCCTCCCACCCCCCTCGACGCGCGATGGTCCTTTTTTGATGGTGTGCACGATTTCTCAAAAACTATTCAACCGATTGCCTTCAAATTTGGACAGAATGCTCAGCTGACATCCTTTTATCGTTTGATGAAGCAAAAAAGCAATACGTTTAATAGTTTTTTATTTATAACAAAAAATCGATCAATTTTTTTCGAAAAATCGATACTTCAAGTTCAAAACGTCACCAAATCGTCAATTTTTTTTTCTCCCTTCATCGAACGATAGCTATATGTGTCTAAAGTAAAATGCTTTTTGGGTTTTTGTTGCAGGATGAACGTGAAGGCTGTAATCGTGCACACCATCAAAAAAGGACCATCGCGCGTCGAGGGGGGTGGGAGGCGGATTTTTTGATGAAATTGTTTAAAAAATTTTTTGTATGTAGTAAACAGATCAATAAAACTTATGCCAAGTTTCACAAGTTTTCCGTTGTATACTTTTTTCACAAAAAAATTCCCAAAAAGCGGTAAATTTTGCGAAAAAAAAAGACAATCCCCCCTTAAGGCCGTCGTCTACTGTGATGGGTAGAAAAAAATAGATTTTTTTAAATTGCATTTTCCCAAAGTATAATTTTTTCCAAATATTTTCGATTTTGGATTTTGGTGAATGCGCTTTTCTCGAAACTATATTTGTCCATTTTTCGAGCAAGATATTTCGAAAACTAATCGACCGATTCACTTTAAATTTAAACCACATATAGCGTATACTGGTGTCTATTACGTGTACTAGAATCAACTCGATACAAATATATTTATTGGGAGTACAAATAAGTTTCCGCCGTGTGACAAAAGATGGCCCCACAGGAGGTTATGGGTGAAATTGTCAGATGTAAAACTTCATATCATAATGTTGGACATCTGGCAAGACCATAACCTTGAAATATTAGCGATTTTGTATCAGCATCGCATAATTTTTTTCGTGCGAAAATGTCGAGTTTTGTGGCGAATAAGCGTAATTTTCGGGAACTTCATTTACTTCTTTAATTGAAAGAAATCTGCAGCTGAGGCGCTACGATTGCTTGAAGAAGCATATTGTGAGGCTGCTTTGAGGGGCTATACCAGTGTGACACTTAAAAAAATCGATTTATTTATTTTTTTGCGTTTTTCGACCGTTTATACTTTCAAGAATATCCTGTGAAAAAGTTCAAGGCCGTATCTCTAATCATTTTCAACTCAAAGAGCAATTATCCGATTGACTTGCAATTTCAACTGAGTACTCTTGAATATATTCACTCTGCAATGACGTAGGATATTTTTTATTGGATGAAAATTGACGATTTGGCATTGAAAAAAAACGGCCATTTTATACGCAAGAAAACAGTCTTTTTTCATAACTACGCCATTTTGTTAGATTTTGATATTTTTCGAAAATCCTACGTCATTGTACAGGAAATACCTTCCGGTTTAACGACATTTTTTCCTTTTTCGGCTTCAGCTACTCAGTCGGCCGGAATCATGGCAGCAGCGGAGGAACTTTTTTTTCTGGCGCCTCCGAAGGCAGTGCATAAGTCGCTTGGCTCTCAATATTTTTCTATGAAAAAATTATGCGTTATAGGTCAAATATAGCCAAATATATTCTTAGTTTTCCGAAACATTTAATTGAGTAATTTTCTTTCAACAAATACCCGAAAATCACCCAAATTTTTAGTTTTCACACTGGTATAGCCCCTTAAGTGAGAGCAGTTGTCGTGAGTGGTTTCAAAAGTTTAAAAACGGTGAGTTTGACGTCGAAGACAAAGCACGTAGTGGCAGGCCGAAAGTGCGAAAGGCCGAAGATGCGGAGTTGGAGGCATTATTAAATGGAGATTCTTGATAAGCGCAAGAATTCCCGCAAATTACGCTTATTCGGCTCAAAACTCGACATTTTCACACGAAAAGAATTATGTGATGCTCAGAAGTCAAATAACTTTTTGTATTTTCGGTCCGCCACATTGGATCCGCCATCTTGAATTTCCAAATTTTGGGTGCAGATTCGTAATCAGCGACCCCGAAAACCCCCGAGTACCAACGTTCGCTTTCGTCAAGTGATTTTTTGCATTTCCGGTCCGCCATTTTGGATCCGCCATCTTGAATTTCTAAATTTTGAGTGCAGATTCGTAATCAGGAACCTCAAAACCCCTGAGTACCAACGTTCGCTCTCGTCAAATGACTTCTTGCACTTTTGGTCCGCCATATTGGATCCGCCATCTTGAATTTCCAAATTTTGGGTGCAGATTCGTAATCAGCGACCCCGAAAACCTCCGAGTACCAACGTTCGCTTTCGTCAAGTGATTTTTTGCATTTTCGGTCCACCATTTTGGATCCGCCATCTTGAATTTCCAAATTTTGGGTGCAGATTCGTAATCAGCGACCCCGAAAACCCCCGAGTACCAACGTTCGCTTTTGTCAAGTGATTTTTTGCATTTTCGGTCCACCATTTTGGATTCGCCATCTTGAATTTCTAAATTTTGAGTGCAGATTCGTAATCAGCGACCCCGAAAACCCCCGAATACCAACGTTCGCTCTCGTCAAGTGATTTTTTGCATTTCCAGTGCGCCATATTGGATCCGCCATCTTGAATTTCTAAATTTTGAGTGCAGATTCGTAATCAGGGACCTCAAAACCCCTGAGTACGAACGTTTGCTCTCGTCAAATGACTTTTTGCACTTTTGGTCCGCCATATTGGATCCGCCATCTTGAATTTCTAAATTTTGACTGCAGATTCGTAATCAGCGACCCCGAAAACCCTCGAGTACCAACGTTCGCTTTCGCCAAGTGATTTTTTGCATTTTCGGTCCACCATTTTGGATCCGCCATCTTGAATTTCCAAATTTTGGGTGCAGATTCGTAATCAGCGACCCCGAAAACCCCCGAGTACCAACGTTCGCTTTCGTCAAGTGATTTTTTGCATTTTCGGTCCGCCATTTTGGATCCGCCATCTTGAATTTATAAATTTTGAGTGCAGATTCGTAATTAGCGACCCCGAAAACCCCCGAATACCAACGTTCGCTCTCGTCAAGTGATTTTTTGCATTTCCAGTCCGCCATATTGGATTCGCCATTTTGAATTTCTAAATTTTGAGTACAGATTCGTAATCAGCGACCCCGAAAACCCCCGAGTACCAACGTTCGCTTTCGTCAAGTGATTTTTTACATTTTCGGTCCGCCATTTTGGATCCGCCATCTTGAATTTCCAAATTTTGGGTGCAGATTCGTAATCAGCGACCCCGAAAACCCCCGAGTACCAACGTTCGCTTTCGCCAAGTGATTTTTTGCATTTTCGGTCCACCATTTTGGATCCGCCATCTTGAATTTCTAAATTTTGAGTGCAGATTCGTAATCAGGGACCTCAAAACCCCTGAGTACCAACGTTCGCTCTCGTCAAATGACTTTTTGCACTTTTGGTCCGCCATATTGGATCCGCCATCTTGAATTTCCAAATTTTGAGTGCAGATTCGTAATCAGCGACCCCGAAAACCTCCGAGTACCAACGTTCGCTTTCGTCAAGTGATTTTTTGCATTTTCGGTCCGCCATTTTGGATCCGCCATCTTGAATTTCTAAATTTTGACTGCAGATTCGTAATCAGCGACCCCGCAAACCGTCGAGTACGGGTTTTAGTACTGAAATTCTGAAAAATTTCGTATCCAACGCATTTTTTTCGACAGCCCACTATATGGCGGGCTCACCAGTCAAGGGATTAATAATTAATGTTTTTTCAATCTGTAAAAACATGTGTTCTTCATTTCTTGTTTAATAAACCAATTTGGCCCATTTTCGGGCCTCAAGGTAGATGTAACCCTTCATTTTTTCACGACCAATTTCCTATAATTTCGAGGTTATAAACCCAAAGATCATGCCATCTTCTGACGCTACAAGCGTGAAAAGTAATTTTTCTTCTACGTCCTTACCGAATGTCTTAGCCTCCCTTGCGCGTGCCAAAAGTTCGTCGATACGATTTCTTCGAAAATACGTTCCGGCTATGTCGCGCCACTTGGCGGCGCCCGTCACTTCGTCGTTCTCGGAGTCTTCGTGATACTCGTCGCTGTCATCGCGATCGTCCGCATCGCCACCTTTGTACTCGCCCCTCGTTGGATCGCCGTTGTTGTTGTGATCGGTCTTCGAGATCTCGTTATTGTTGTACATGGAGGATTCGCGAGGCGGCAGTGGAGGCGGCAACGGGATCCTCGAGGACGAGGCGTCGAGCAGCCTCCAACGGCCCAACTCGTCGCACCACGTTGCCGAGGTGCGCATACCCTCGAGGTCACGGAACGGGCAGCCCGGCTTCAGATGGGGAATCATCGCGTCGCAGAGTTGAGTCGCTAGGAGCTCTCGGCGCAGCAGGTCACGTCGTTCAGCGTCCCATGATGCCTGCGGACATTCACAAACGCACATGAGAAACTACAACGGGAATGCTATTTTTTTTCTTCGCCCTCTTGTTACGCCTCTTTTCTATGGCGCTTTCATCCGGGACATTGACCTTTGTGCGGTTGGTGCTTATTGAAAACGAGCGGAAAATACGAAACACCCCGGTTTGTTTTTTGTTGTGTCAGAAAGGCACGCGCAATAAGCTATTCGTCTTTTCCGCGTGACATTAAGGCCTTAGGCCACAGTAACGGGTATAAAATCATGTGCGAATTTAACAATTTTTTTCGTATGAAAAAGTGATTGAATCATAAAATTAATTACGCATCTATTTAGTATATATAGACGTATATATAAAGCTGTTAGAAAATGTATATTTTTTGCTCGATGTACAAAATGGCTGACTACTCGAAACTTCTCGGCTTTTCCAATTGCATTTTTCCAATTGGCGTCCCGTGAAAAAATGGAAATATATAAACATATATAATTATTTATACTCATATGAGGCATTCAACGTCACTTCAGCCAGAAAAAAAAATCCACAAATAATTTTGAAAAATCGAGTTACTTTATTGAAAAATATTCACCGAGTGTCGAAATTTAAAAAAAATTTCTGACGTTTTTTCTCGTTGATTATCGTTTTTTAAACATTTTTCCATTCAAATGGCTGTATCTTCGGCAGGATTTGACGTATTTACATTCGTAAAAAAGGAAAATGTGCGTCTTTTTCTAGCCTTCCAGAAAAAAATTAATTTAGATTTTATTGAGCAAGTCGAATGTCCGTTTCAGGGAAAAATATGCAAAAACATTTTTTTTCTCAAGGAAAGACACTCGTCATTTTATTTTTTTAAATTTCCACGAATTGTGAATGCGAAAAACGGATTTTCGGTATTTTTTATATTATGTATTATGATTTTTGGTATTTTTTATATTATGGGATTCCTAAACACCGTGAAGCAACAGCTATTTATATTAAAACAAATTTTTTATTAATATTCGATTAAAGTGTGGAGCACTCCACGGCTCTAATACATATGACATATATGTCATATGTATTTTAAAAACCTGGTAAACATACAGCGAGTGCTCCACACTCTCCAATCGAATATTAATAAAAAAATAAATAAAATAAAAATAGCTGTTACTTCACGGTGTTTAGGAATCCCATAATATAAAACATACCAAAAATTCGTTTTTCGTATACACAATTCGGGGAAATTAAAAAAAATAAAATAACGAGTGTCTTTCCTTGAGAAGAACTGGAGATGCTCCGAGCACTACACTGACAGAAACATTCTATTGATATGAACTAATGGCGTCTATTTGATTGTTGTTTATTTGAATTAACTAGATTTTTCGTGGAATCAAATTTTTCCTATTGCATTCCATTATTGAAATTATTTACTTTAAATATATTTATTTATTCAAATCGAAATATATTCAATATCGTCCAATAACTAAATATTTTCTTTAATCCTAATAAATCTGTAATTCGGTTTCATTTGCTCAAAAAACAATTTAGTTGAATCCACTAGATGGATCCGTTTGATTTTTTTAAATTTAAATTAAATAGAATTTTCGTAGAGTCAACCATTTTTCTATTTGATTGAATGGTCTGTCTTTATTGCAACACACATATCAAAGAGGTGTGGGGGTAGAGAGGGTGGAGAGAGAGGAGATTATATATATATAGATTATGTTAGAAAAATATATAGCATGTTATTCGATAAAACTCTCTGGTGATCACAATGATATTAACTAATTGATATAGTTTATGTGATACAGCAAATCATTATAGGAATTCATTTGGTCTCTCAGCCATATCTGCGACTAAGATGATACAAGCACTCGATAGCATAGGGGCAGCGTGCGTAGCTATGAGTAGGTAGGTTCTAGGTTCGATTCCCATATAGGTGAAATATTTTCTTCGATAGAAATCATCTCCAAAGGCCAGGGAATGACGAATTACGATACAAAATCGTTGTCATAAAACTCTCAATGAAGTATTTCGTTTTATTTTGGATTTATGAAATATTTTATGTATATAGTACACTTAGATTTACAGTGTACATTGTCAGCAAATAGAGATTTAGTTGGATCGAATCTTTATTTATTCAATTTGAATATATTCAATATTTAAAAAGAATAGCTGAAACGAATAAAAAAATATCTTTGAAACAAATAAGATCGTAGTAGGTCGTGAGCAAAGGAAAAAACCTATTTGATTTAAATAGATCCTATTTAAATTAAGGGGTTACCCCCACTTGCGATTTTGAAAAAATCGATATTTTTTATTGTACTTTTTTGAAATATAATTATCTGAGAATATGTCCTGAAAATTTCAAGTCGATCTGAACAAAATTGACTGAGATATGAGCGTTGAAAGAGAAGAATCCGCGTTGAAAGAGAAGAATCCGCGTTGAAAGAGCGTTGAAAGAGAAACTTTAAACGCGTTTTTCTCAAAATGGCATTTCTGAAGTCGGTGACCAAGATTACTCGAACACTAATGAACCGATCTTCTTGAAATTTTGCAGGCTTATTTAATACATAAAAATGTAGTCTTTAATCGTTCGATTTTTTTTTTCGAAAAAATGGCCGTTTTATAGCCAAAAAACGGGCGTTTTTTTTTTTCGTTAAAATCGAACCATTAACTTTGACTGTCCGCCATTTTGTGAAAAATGAATATTTTTAAAAATCCTTCGATTAAAGACTAGTTTATACTTATATTTGACTAAATCCATCGGCATTTTGTTTTTTCAGATGATCCACTTCGCCGCAATGTTGGTCACCGCAAACCGTGTATATAAAAACATTATTTCATTGACGGCCATTTGCCACTAAACAATGTAATATTTTTCAATAAAAAAATTACTGAAAGTTCTTCAAGATGTGTTCTTTAAGATGGTATATTGATCGATTCAAAAAGTTTCGTAGTTTTCTTTTAAAAAAATCATGAAAAAGGCCTTTTTTTGCGCTACAAGTGGGGGGTAACGCCTTAAATATTTTTTTTCGGCAGTGTACGAACGAGACTCGTCGCCAAGAGAAGGCAGTCTACGCCGAGCAGATAGAAAATAAAGTGTATCGCAATAACCTGAAGATCGGCGACCTCAGCTTCCAACTGTTTTGCCTTTTTGGCCATGCGTTTCAGGGCATCCTCAGTCGTCCTGAGCTGGCCGTAGACCTCGAACGCACCGCCGTTTCCATCCTGAGCGCTCTTGTCGAGCGCCTCGGCCAATATCTCCAGTCTGCGGCGTCTCTTCTCGCGTCTTTTTCTCACCTCGTCGTTGCCTCGCGCCTCGCCGCCGATCGTCAGTCTCTCCAGCCGCCTCATGACCTCGCGCTTCGCGGCCTCCCGCTTTTTTCGTCGCCTCTCGTCGAGCTCGTGGCACATCGTTGCCACGACTTTTCCGTCATCCGCGGCCGTCCGTCTGTCCGCCTCGACCGCGACGACTTCGGCGAGACTCCTCGCGGGCATACCGTGACGCGATCTCAGCGCCTCCAACTCGTCGCGCAATCTTTGCGCCGAGAGATTCGAGTCCTCGCACTCCCGTCGCAATTTTTCAACCTCTCGGTTGTCGACGGGCCTGCCTGCTCGGGCCTCGGCAACGGTCTCGACGAGACGATCGATCGCTCGCGGGATCGGCGACGGATCGTCGTCCGTCACACGCCCAACGTCACCCGTCTCCAACAACTTTCGCAAACGCTGAAGCTCCAACTGATATTGCCGCAGCAACGCGTCCTTCGGGTCCTCGTTCACCACGGGCTTGTTCTTTATGCAACGGGCACGCGCCGCGTACCTTCGCGGTGATGGTGGCATGAAAAAAAACGGCCGGCGTTTAAGGGGGTTACGCTGGAAACTTTAAAAGTAGTTTTTTTTGCATATTCCCATGTGGAGATTGACCGTTGGGCCTGGGACGGGCCTTTACAGTTAGCCTTTCTAGAATATTGGGCCGTGAGAATTTACCAATGAGGTGCCTTTGTAGAAATGATAAGAACGGCCCGATATCGGCCAACAGAGCCAACGATTATTGGGCCAATGATTTAATTCATTGTAGCGCCAATGTTGGTGATTGCACTTGGCCCCATGTGGGCCCTCTTAAAGGGCCTATGTAGAAATTGACCACTGGCTCTATGATGGGCCTTCACAGTTGGGCTATCTAGAAGTTAGTCTATCTAGAATATTGGGCCGTGAGTTTGTTTGGGTTTGTTTGGGTGCGTGATAAATATTCAACCTATGTCGGGCCAAGGTTGGCCCGAGATTGGTACTTATGGATACATATTTCATGGAATAACCTTGAAATAAATTGTGATTTGCGTATATGACAGGTTTCAAAATTGGCATATTTTACTTACTTATGTTGGTTATTTACAAATGCCAATAATAGGCCAAGACTTGATTACAAAAACTGAACTACAAAATATAGACGATTAATATATGACGTGCCAGTTGTTTGCCTATTCTGGCACAATATACAGATAATGAATAACCCAAGGCGTAAATAAAATAAAAGCAGATATGGTCTGACCCACTTGGCCAATAAAGGGCTTAGATTAATTAAATGTAATTTCCAGTATTTTAGCATTGCCAGTTTTAAAATTGGCAAATTTCGATGAACCATCACGGCTGTTTATTGGTTTTAACAGATGGGCCAGGATAGGTTTTAGTAATGGGCTGATATCGTGCCAGTTCTCAATTTATAACGGAACAATAATGGGCCAATGTAATTGCTTGTATTTTAGCATTACCAGTTTTTAAATTGGCAAATATAGTTCAACCATCACGGCTATTTATTGGTTTTAAACGATGGGCCGATATTGTGCCGGTTTTCAATTTATAACGGAACAATATTGGGCCAATGGAATTGTCAGTATTTTAGTATCCCCAGTTTTTAAATTGGCAAATTTAGTTTACCTATCACGGCTGTTTTTTAGTTTTTAAAGATGGGCCAGGACAGGCTTTAGGGATGGGCCGATATTGTGCCAGTTTTCAGTTGAGAGCGGAACAGTAATGGGCCGATATTATTTCTCTTTTATTGGCTTATACGATGGTCCCAATATTGGCCTGATCGTAACATTGGGCAACTCATGGCAACCTCTACATGGGTTGTTATAGTGTGAACTTTCAAGAATATTTTGGGACTAACCGGACCCTGAAATTGTGAAAATTGACGTAGTTACACCTATTTTAGTGGAACAGTGTGTAAAGTGAAGATTAAAATGTGTGTGGAAGATTAAAATTAAAGGTATTAAAATTTGTTTTTTGCATTTTTATTTTATTTTTTCAAATGAATGCACAATATCTCAAGAATATTGTGTCAAAATTTCAAGTCGATCGGAGCCAAATTGACGAAGTTATGAGCATTTGAGCGTCCGTCCCCCATGGAAATTCATGTATGTAAAATATATGCAGAAAGTATATGCTACATACATATGTATCGGTCGCACATATAGTGACGAAAAATAGAATAATACGTATATATTCAGTATATATGCACCAAATATATGACCCATATATGACCCACATTTTTTCGATATATTTTTCTGACCAAAAAATATATGCTACGTATAAACACTATATATGATGCATATGTGAAGCATATACGACGCATATATTTTCGATATATTTTCAATCTATTTTTTTGTCAGAAAAATATATCAAAAATGTATTCGTCATATATAACTCATATATGTGTCATTTATGCGTCATATATGACGCATACATTTTTTTATACATATGCCTGACAAGAAATATATGCTGTGGTTAAACACTATTACAGTTAAACTTCATAAAACTTAAAACTTAAGGCGTTACCCCCACTTGTAGCGCAAAAAAGGCCTTTTTCATGAATTTTTTTTAAAGAAAACTACAAAACTTTTTTAATCGATCAATATACCATCTTAAACAACACATCTTGAAGAACTTTCAGTAATTTTTTTATTGAAAAATTTTTTTTCGATGTACAAAATGGCCGATTACTCGAAACTTCTCGAAACAGCCTTTTTCCAATTGGCGTGACAAATGACTTCAACAATTTTCACTCGATTTATGTCAAATTAAAAAGTTATGTTCCTAATTGCATTTCGCAGAGAAGTACTTACGGAATTTCTGATTAATCGAAAACTTTTCATTTTATGAGCAGTTTATGAGCAGTTATAACGAAATTTTTCACTGAAAATTCATTTCTTAAGTTCAAATAACTACAACTTTTGAATAAAACAATCTTTTTTAAATTCCGCACGTACTTCTCTAGGTATTGTAATGTAGATTGACGAGAATTTTTGTTTTTTGTTCTAGGTAAAAAATTGTGGATGCTAAATGACACGCCGCGGAGCGCCTAAAAAAAAGATAACAAAGGAAAATATTAGTAGTCGGCCATTTTTTACATCGAAAAAAATATATATATATTTTCTAACAATTTGATATTCATACTAAATAGATGTGTAATTAATTTTATGAGTGAATCACTTTTTCATATGAAAAAAATTGTTGCATTCGCTCATGATTGTATACCCGTTACTGTGGCCTAAGGCCTTAAGCGGTTATATACAGTCGGGAGGCCTAAAAAGATCGATTTTTCAAGAATTTTTCTTGAAAAGACCTACAAATGTATTAACGTAAAAATTTGTACACAGATTATGGCAACTTTTAACTGTATTTTAACATTTTTTATTCGCAAAAATCATTATTTCAAAAGCTGTTATAGCTGATCTCCGGGAGCACCTCCAAAAAAAGCGTCTTGCGGTAAGCACGATATCTCTGGACTGGATCATAAAAAATGAAGAAAAAAAACCTAAAATATTTCGTTAATCCTCGTATAATGGATTATCTTGTAATTGATCGAAGGAATAAGCAAACTAACAATTTTTTTACAAAATAGCGGCTTCTCAAAAAAAGAAATCGATTTTTATAAAAAATTTAGGCCTTAAATTGTTTATAAAATGGAAAATATTTATCGGCGAGAAAAAACCTTGGATTAATTACTAAAAAATATACTTGAAAAGATTGCGTTAAAATGTGAGACTGATCGGTTCAGCCGTTTCCGAGAAATCTTGCTCACCGACTTTAAAACACACCGTTTTGAGAAAAACGCGTTTAAAGTTTCAAAAACACTTTCGAACGCTCTGACACGTCATTACAAATGTGCGTGTAACTTCGAGAATATTCGCCGGATTGACAAGACATTTTCTGTGTGTGTACTTAAATATATGTAATTTATGAAAATGAAATATACAAAAAATCGATTTTTCGAAAATTTTGACTTTATGTAACTCCTTAAGGATGATTCGCGTGTAACGAGAGTGGACATCAAAGTACAAGAACACTCAAAGGAGGCCCGAAGTGCCCGCAGATTGCATAGATTAGGTGTGCAACACGATCTCGATGATGAGGAAGGACACTTATATGGTGCCGGAATCGCTGACTAGCGGTAAGACGACAATATTTCACAGATCGTGTAAAATATGTACCAAAACTTTGAACGCGATTATCTCGAAACCACACATCTTGACACGGCGGGATAGATATCTTGAGTAACTTTCACACTATTGACTTTTTTTATTGGATGAATCAATTGTTAAGGGGTTACCCCCCCTTGCGATTTTGAAAAAATCGATTTTTTTTATTGCATTTTGTTTAAGTATAAGTATCTGAGAATATGTCCTGAAAATTTCAAGTCGATCCGAACAAAATTGACTGCGATATGAGCGTTGAAAGTGAAGAATCCGTTGTGTAAACAACCGGCTAGTCTGCCGTCTGGCGCGCTCGACCCTGCCTCCGACCTTCAATGCATTGTTCGATGAAAAGGGTCGTATATCTGGCATTCACAACGTTCATATAATAGACTGGAATTTATAAAAACGGGCCCGGAATAGATGACTCTATGTAAGTTTAAAAAAAAATATATTTTCTTCGTGTAAACTGAAATTGAAACTTTAAACGCGTTTTTCTCAAAATGGCATTTCTGAAGTCGGTGACCAAGATTACTCGAACACTAATGAACACTTCTTGAAATTTTGCAGGCTTATTTAATACATAAGAATGTAGTCTTTAATCGTTCGATATTTTTTTCGAATAAAAATGGCCGTTTTATAGCCAAAAAACGGCCGTTTTTTTTCGTTAAAATCGAACCATTAACTTTGACTGTCCGCCATTTTGTGAAGAATGAATATTTTTTAAAATCCTTCGATTAAAGACTAGTTTATACTTATATTTGACTAAATCCATCCGCATTTTTTTTTCAGATGATCCACTTCGCCGCAATGTTGGTCACCGCAAACCGTGTATATAAAAACATTATTTCATTGACGGCCATTTGCCACCAAACAATGTAATATTTTTCAATAAAAAAATTACTGAAAGTTCTTCAAGATGTGTTCTTTAAGATGGTATATTGATCGATTAAAAAAGTTTTGTAGTTTTCTTTAAAAAAATTCATGAAAAAGGCCTTTTTTTGCGCTACAAGTGGGGGTAACGCCTTAATAACAATGACTTCAGCATGCTGTTTTTCGAGAAATAAATGAGGTTTTCTTTAGAGCTGTCATTTTTCGCATTTTTCGAAATTTCCAAAAGTGGATCGTGAACCCATAGCCAGTTGTATATATTTGAAGAATGTTTTTTTGTTTTCGTTTCAGATTACTTTTGAGCCTGGTAAAGATCCCGCTGTTTCGGGCCTCGCCGCTGGAGGACTGCAATGCCAACTGCAGCACCACGAACATTTTGAAAGATTTCCTTCCGAAAAAATTGCATTGTAACCACAAACATGTGTACATTCTGGGAAATAATAAATTTATTCCAACCAATGTGTTATTAGAAAAAATACATCATTCTGACCCATCAAATTGATCTTCCAGAGAGGGACACCCTGTTAAGACGGGATATACATTTAGACGGGAAAATTTAAGCAATATTGAGAGATTTTTTTAAACTAAGAAATAATTATTCTACATTTATCAAACTGTAGGTATACTTTAACAGTATATTTAAGTATACAAAACAATTTCTTTAAATCTTATCATAAAAATGGCGGAGCCATTACTACACAACTACACAACTACATATAGTTTTTCTATGGTTTAACGAGAAAAAAAATCGAATTTTTAAATCCTTGTAAATGTAACTATATTCCACCTTAACGGACTACATCTAGGCTGTCGTCATATGGAAAAAGGCAGCATTTACAAAAAAAAAAAAAAAATGCGGTTTACTATACAGAACGATAGGAAATTTTGTCCTGATTCCAACGGTACCAAAAACGTATTTTTTTGTAGATGCCATCTATATGGCAGTAGGTGAGTCAAAAAATTGCATTTTCGAAAAATATTTTCATTCGCCAAGATCGCTTTTTAGCTATATTCTCTGAAATTTTCGTTGAAATATTCCTAAAATTGAACGATGTTAGATGATACCGCTTCGAACAGCACCAAAACTTCAAACCTTAAGGCCGTCCCATGTGACAGGCTCAAAAAATCGAAATATATTTTTTTGCCCAAATTGCAAAAATTGTGTGCGTACTATATGGACCCGGTATACCAGACTAATGGTAAGTGAATTTTTTTTGTTTAAAGCATACTTTAACTTTTAAACGCGTTTTTCTCAAAACTGTATTTTTCATATTGGCTTCCATGAAATCTCAAAAACTATCGAACGGATTTCGCTTTAATTTTTATGGTATAGTCAGCACATCTATAGTTCTCACCCAAACTAGAATATTCCTGATATCTGCCATTTTTTTTAAGCTGAAAAATTCGAAAAAAATGACGAAACTTGTAACTTAGCTTTTAAAACCGTACCAAAGATTCGAATTTTCGATGTTTTTACTTTATTTTAGTTCCGGCGATAGCCTCAGGTTTACAAATTAAAATGCCCTTTGATTTTTTTAATTCAGATGAGCAAAACTCCGGAATCATGGCGTCAACTAACTTTTTTCACACATGAGTGTCTTCCGAACGGTGTAAAGACGATTCAACTGGTTATTTTTGTTTGATAAAATTCCGAGGGATTGTAAAAATGTTAATAAATGTGTGGTTAAAATTCTAAGGTAGTTTGTTTTAATGGTTCATAACAAAAAAATCCCAAAAAATAGCTGTCACATGGGATGACCCTATTATACGCGTTTTTCCCGAAACACTGTTTTCCAAGTCGGTGGACATGATATCTCGAGAAGCACTTGATGGATTGTTTCCAAATTTACAGGAGATACGATGAAAAACATTCAAAGGTCGTTGACGATCTCACTTTTTTTAAATCGATCTTCATTTTTCTATAGTTACGTAATAATAGCGACTTTTTTCATAGATTTTGCATGTTCGAGTTTCAATTCGTCGCCACGTCGTAAAAAAAAAATATTAAAAAAATCGACGATCGTCAACGACTCGTATTTATTGTTAACTTGAATAACTCGTTTGGTTTTAAAATTTCAGATGGACCGTTCACGCTGGAGAGGGTCCACCGCCAAACGTGCCGGAAACAAATTCATCTTCAGCCGGCGGCTATGTTTTTGTTGTTATTCTGTATTCTTTGGTGATTCTTTTTAAATGCTCTGAATATATGTACCGTTGTGTTAAAAAAAATGCATTTCTTTTTCACCAACCGTTTCCCAGAAAAAATTCGGCAAAAGCCCGTCTAGAAATTTGGAATTTTATTTTACGAACGAATGACACGAACAAATTCCAACAGTGTGATTGGTAGTCCGAAATCAAGTCTTACGAAATATTGCTTGCTTTTCCTGGATGTTCATTTCAAGGCAATGTTTTTCTCGGTGGTCGTAAAAACGCCAAACCGCGCGCATGACGGCAAAAAAATACATCGAAACGTTCGTTCGCGGAAGCTACAGGTCCTTTTTTTTTTATTGTTTACGATCAAATTTCAACGTGCTAATTTTTCAATGTCAATAACACACGTTCAAGTCTCATTCTGATTTTTCTCTGCATTGGCCCTCGTCGGTATGCGTCCTTGAAGCAAATACCTATAATACAGAGTTGAGTCACGAAATATATACAGGGTGTTCCAAAAACCAATGATAATGTTGCCGGCGCTGACAGGCCAGCTCATGATGATCCAGAATAATCAAATATGACGTCAGTAAAAGCGTCACAATTTTTGAGATATGCACGAGTCATAATTTCGCGATAAGAACCAATACAAAGCAATGGAATAATCTCAAAATTATCTCTTTTTGTAATAAAATAGCGATATTGTTCGTTATAGTAAAAAAAAAGTCCTGCGTGGTGTGTCTTTTTTAAATCTAGACTAAATGACCCCATTTTTAAGATATGTTACGAGTTCGGCGTCGTGCGTTTATTATGCCACTATCAATCAAACTGAGTGATGAACATTTAACAGAGCTCACAACGTGAATATTGATGGTTCTTATTGATATCACGAAAAAAACCGGACCGGATATGTGAAATATTGCCTTAAGTTAGAGATTTTTACGAGTTTAAAATAGTGCAAATACCTCGAAAACTATGACACTTCTACCGAGGTCATATTTGGTTATTCTGGATCATCATGAGCTGGTCTGTCAGCACCTGTAATATTATCGTTGGTTTTTGGGACACCCTGTATATACGTAACTCCTTTCGTACTCTCGGATTTCGACAGCTCTACTTTTACAGCCAGAACCCGTTCCACCATGTCTCCAAATTTATGAGTCGGAATTTCGACATGAAAACGAAAATTCAGGGTCGAGAACAATAATAATAAGCAGTAAAGAATCATTGATACTTAAAATACAGCAAATCGCGTGCAGGCGTTGGAACCAAAGGCGGTCGAGTGCGTGCTGGGCCACGCGATCAGTTAGGATTCCGTAGCTAGTTAGGTACATCCGTATTTTGACTATTTACTGAAGACTCGATTACTCACTAAAAGTCTGCATATTAAGGGGTTACCCCCACTTGGGATTTTGAAAAACTCGATTTTTTTTATTGCATTATTTTGAAGTATAAGTATCTGAGAATATGTCCTGAAAATTTCAAGCCGATCCGAACAAAATTGACTGAGATATGAGCGTTGAAAGAGAAGAATCCGCGTTGGAAGAGCGTTGAAAGAGAAACTTTAAACGCGTTTTTCTCAAAATGGCATTTCTGAAGTCGGTGACCAAGATTACTCGAACACTAATGAACCGATCTTCTTGAAATTTTGCAGGCTTATTTAACACATAAAAATGTAGTCTTTAATCGTTCGATTTTTTTTTCTCGAAAAAAATGGCCGTTTTATAGCCAAAAACGGCCGTTTTTTTTTCGTTAAAATCGAACCATTAACTTTGACTGTCCGCCATTTTGTGAAAAATGAATATTTTTTAAAATCCTTCGATTAAAGACTAGTTTATACTTATATTTGACTAAATCCATCCGCATTTTTTTTTTCAGATGATCCACTTCGCCGCAATGTTGGTCACCGCAAACCGTGTATATAAAAATACTATTTCATTGACGGCCATTTGCCACTAAACAATGTAATATTTTTCAATAAAAAAATTACTGAAAGTTCTTCAAGATGTGTTCTTTGAGATGGTATATTGATCGATTAAAAAAGTTTCGTAGTTTTCTTTAAAAAAATTCATGAAAAAGGCCTTTTTTGCGCTACAAGTGGGGGTAACGCCTTAAGTAAATTGGAGCGGTCCAGTTGAGTCAAATGACGATTTGTGATTTTTTTTCAATGAACCTCAAACAAATCCATACGAGGTATAGGTTTATTCTGTAGATGCTAATTTTTCATAAAATATATGATTCGAAAGCAAAATTATGCATTTGTATACTTTTATTACGTAAATAAGAAAAACTTTTGAGTTCCTACCAACTTTAAAAAGTATAACATCATTGATTTTTATTATGAAAACACTGCGTCGGCAAATGTTTTATACAATTCATAATGAAATTTCGAGTCATTCATAATTATGTCTATTTATATCTGTTACGAGTTTATTTATTATTAATATCAATTAATAATAATTGCTTAAAGTATCGCCGAAATACGGCAACTTTGCGGACATTGAGGTTGGCTGCAATGCTCTTCATTCGTCTTCCAAGATTCGTAATCTTCCATCAAACCTTGATGGTTCAATATTGAATATATGTGGTTTACGATGGGCAAGATGGATTTTTTTCTCTAAATGTTTACAAAAGTTTAGCTTGCGTTAATCCGTGGTCAGAAATGATTTATAATAGCCAAAAAATTACATCACCCATAGCGTCAACGAGAGGGCGCCAATTGGGACCCACCGATTTAGCCCACGCTGCGTGGGTAGAAGGAGGTGGGTCCCCACTTAGGGGGGACACTTAAAAAAGTGTGACCAGTGTGACACTTTAAAAAAATCGATTGTTTTGCCTTTTTCGACAGTTTATACTTTCAAGAATGTCCTGTAAAAATTTCAAGGCCGTATCTCTAATCATTTTATCTTGCAAATATCGATAGTTAAATCTTTAAACGCGTTTTTCTCGAAATGAGACTTTTCAAATTTGCTGACATTGTAACTCAAAGAGCAATTATCCGATTGACTTGAAATTTCAACTGAGTACTCTTCAATATATTTACTCTACAATGACGCAGGATATTTTTGATCGGATGAAAATTGACAATTTGGCATTGAAAAAAAACGACCATTTTATAGGCAAGAAAACAGACTTTTTTCACAACTGCGCCATTTTGTTGGATTTTGATATTTTCCGAAAATCCTACATCATTGTACAGGAAATGCCTTCCAGTTTAACGACAATTTTTTCTTTTTCGGTTTCAGCTACTCAATCAGCCGGAATTATGTCAGCAGTGGAGGAACTTTTTTTTTGGCGCCCCCCAAGGCAGCGCATAAGTCGCTTGGATCCCAACATTTTTCTATGAAGAAACTATGTAGTATAGGGCAAATATAGCCAAATATATTCTTAATTTTGCGAAAAATTTAAATGAGTCCTTTTCTTCCGAAAATTCCCGAAAAACACCCACATTTTGGTCTGGTATAGCCCCTCGTATAGCCCCTTAACGTTCCTGAAAGATTTCGCCTGAGTGGGCCCTAGGAAAGGGCCCACTCGACGCGCTCCAAAGATTTCCGAGTAGAGCTTGAGGGATATTTTATCGATCATTTCCAAGTCAGCGGCGTAGCGCAGTGGTCAAGCGCATTTCCTGTCACCCCGATGGCATGGGTTCGATTCTCGCTGCTACCGTTTTTTAAATGATTATTCTTGTTTGAATTTCTCGCAATGTTCAACTATTTATTATATAATTCAAATATATTCAAGCAGTTAATTTATATAATTAGGTGAAGTTTTTAATAAAAATAAAAATCCCGTAAATTCTTGCAATTAGTTATATACGCTGCTTTTTATTCATTATCAAAAATAGTTTTACCATTTTTAGGGTAATATTCATCGTAAAAAGATTTGAAATATACATATTTTTCACACCAGGCACATTTTATAAAAGCATTGTTTGAGCAGTTACTCTTTTCCGAAACATGCTTCATTGGAGAGCAAACTTCATTCAAGTTTTCAACTGCTTGAATATATTTAAATTCTACAATAAATAGTTGAACATTGCGAGAAATTATTGGGAGTACAAATAAGTCTCTGCCGTTTGACAAAAGATGGCCCCACCAGGAGGTTATGGTTGAAATTGTCATATGTAAAACGTCATATCGTAAGGTTGGACATCTGGCAAGACCATAACCTTGAAATATTAGCGATTTTGCATCAGCATCACACAATTTTGTTCGTGCGAAAATGTCGAATTTTGAGCCGAATAAGCGTCACTTGCGGGAACTTTTTATTTACTTCTTTAATTTGAAGAAATCTGCAGCTGAGGCGCATCGATTGCTTATAGAAGCATATGGTGAGGCTGCTTTAAGGCGGTCCTCTAGTTTCTCGGGTCGAAAAAATCGATTTTTTCCCCTTTCATAAATCACATCTACAACATGTGTAGAAAATGTGTGCCAAAGGATTTTTCGATATTCGAAGTGGTTCACAAGTTACGGCCCTGGAACGGAGCAGGTATACGGAGCGCGCGCCGGGAGCGCGAACTTTCAAACGCGTTTTTCTCAAGACACCATTTTTCGAAACGGTGACCACGATATTTCAGAAACTACTGCACCGATCTTGTTCAAATTTATACAGCATCTTTAATATGTCATAAGCCAGCGATTGGACTAGGATTATCATGATTGCTTCGATAGTTTTTTTTGTACGAGCGAAAAACTTAAGAAAAAATGAGTAAAAAATAGAATGTAATTTTCAAAAGTGTATAAAAAAGTCAATTTTTGTAATTTAGAATTCACTCTAGTTCAATCGCTAGTCTTAAATATGAAGATTAAAATGCCGTTCGGTTTTTTGATTTCAGATAAGCGGAACAGCCGCAATCTTGGTCACCGTCAAGCACCTCTTTTACTTGATGTCTTCCTGTCGGCCACTATAACGTTTATTCTATTATATATTTTGACTTCAAAAAATTTGTAAAGCTTATTTAAATGTTAATAAAGATTATGCAAAAACAATGAGATTTATTATTTCGATAGCCGAGAAACTGGAGGACCGCGTTAAGCGAGAGTAGTTGTCGCGAGTGGTTTCTAAAGTTTGAGAACGGTGAGTTTTACGTCGAAGACAAAGAACGTAGCGGAAGGCCGAAAGTGTACGAAGAAGCGGAATTGGACGCATTATTGGAGGGAGATTCGTGCCAAACGCAAGAAGAATCCAACGAAACCATTACTGGGGCTCTGTACCCAACACACTTGATAAGATTGAGCTGAGCACTCAAGGAAAAACGCGCCGACTACTACTCCAGACACGACAAAATTATTTTCCTGCATGTTAATGCTCGTCCACATGTTGCTGCGCCCTTCAAAACCTACTTGGAAACACTCATTTGGGAAGTTTTACCTCACCCGCCGTATTCACCAGACATTACTCCCTCGGACTATCATTTATTTCGATCGATGACGCACAACCTGTCAGAGCAGGACTTCACATCATATGCACTGAGAAAAAAAATCATTGATCCAATATCATTGGTGTTATTGAATGAAATTCCGTTGATTCAATTGTAAAATTGTTGGTCTAAATAATCGGATTTATTAGTCCAATCAAAACGCTATTGACTTCAATAACATGATCAAATTAAAAGTTTTTTATCATTCGAAAGATATATTGTTAGCCGAGAACAATATATTATTGAAAGTATCTAAAAAAATTATCGCGAACAATTTATATAGTTTTGAATGCATTTTCTGCAACGAACAAAAAAAAACGTTTCTTTCAAATATTTTTGATTCGAGTACACAAGAAAAATTGAAGTTCGCTCGTTTGATTTAGATAAAATTTCTATTGAGTAAATATGTTATTTTTTTTTTCACCATATCCGATATTGATTTTCAAGTACATTATTCGTTGAAATAATATTTTATTTTGATTGAAAAATATTAAGCAAATGTCTGAATTGGTTAAAAAATTATGCGAAAATAAAATTTGTTTCTTGCGCATTTGGTTGAAAAAATTCAACCAAATCATGGCCGAGCGCCACCGAAATGCTAGGTGTGAGGAAACCCGTAGTTCTCGGAGCAACCGCTAGAAGCCGCACGCGCGCTCGTTTCTCGTAAGCGTAGCGCGAACCGAAAACCTACTTAACCGCCGGAGAAACTCTAAAGAGTATCGCTTCTTGGCCTGTGGCTAAGATCAAACTGTAGTATCTGTTCTTATCCGTTGAATATCGGATATTCACTCCACTATTATCGTGGTGATCATTCAAATGCTCACTTTTTATTTAAGATTTAAAACGAAATGAAAAACTCACGTCTCATGGCATATTCGTTTTGATGTAGTAAAGAAATAATTCATTCTATTGATTATATTTTTGTACGAAATAAAAAATGTTGTAGCAGCAGCTTAATTATTTCATCCATACATCTACGGATTGTATATAGAATGATTTCAATAGAATATAATTTTATTCCAAGGATAATGTAGATATTCAGAAAACAGAAGAGATTTTCAAATAAAATAATATGTTATTTGAATCAATCACATTTTCCAATATTTTATGGTATTGTAACAATCTCATATATCGGTGGCACTCCGCGATCAGACATTTATTTGAATCAACCAATATATTTTTTTGATTCAATTGGTTTTTTTTCTGTGTGAAGTTCCCAAAAATTGGGTCGATTTGTGGATAGCCTCGAAAGATAAAGCGTTCTTCCGACGCGGTATCCATATGCTGCCAGAAAGATGGGAAAAGGTAGTGGCTAGCGATGGAGAATACTTTGAATAAAACATAAAGTACCGTTCTTTCACAATAAATGCCCAATTTTTTATTCAATAAAAGCGGAGACTTCTTTGTACTCCCAATAAAAAATAAAGTAATAATAATTTAAAAAACACGGTAGCACCGGGCATCGAACCCAAGCCAGCGGGGTGATAGGCAATGCGCTCGACCACTGCGCTACGCCGTTGACTTGGAAAAAATATCCCTCAAACTCTACTCGGAAATCTTTGGCGAGCATTTTACCCTTTCTTATGGCCCACTCAGGCGAAATGTTTTAGGAACGTTAAGGGAAGATATACACCTAGATGGTCGAAAAAATCGATTCAGAAGCTATGAACATTCATGATCTACTCATTCCCAAATGTTCAAACGCGTTTTTCTCAAAACCACGTTTTTCAAATCGGTACCCAAAATTTCTCGAAAACCAATAAAACGATTGCCTTGAGGTTGTTTGTGGTTATTCTATACACCATTATCTAGTACTAATCATAGGATTTTTTTTCCGTTCCTTAGTTTTAGTTTTATAGGCAAAATAATAACTAAGGGGGCATCCATTAATTACGTGAGGTGATTTTGGCGATTTTTCGACCCCCCCTCTCCCCCTGGTGAGATGTCGTGAGATTTTGCGCGACCCCCTCCCCCCTCCCCTAATCTCACGTGAGATTTTTCAAAATGCACACGTTCACGGAAAATAAATTGTAGTAAAAGTAACTGCGGTTGTAGTACGATTTACTCCGCCATGTAAAGTAGTAGGGAGACTCTCCCTACGTGATAAAAAATACGTGATTACTAAAATTACTAAAATTACTAAAATTACTAAAATTACTAAAATTGTCGAAGCCCCCCTCTCCCCCACGTGAGATTGGGTGAGATTTCGCTCGACCCCCCCCCCCCCCCCCCCTTAACGCCTCACGTAATTAATGGACGCCCCCTAATTTGTGGCCCAAAAATCACTGTTTATGTTCAAACGTCCGCCATTTTGTCATAAATCGATATTTTCAAAATCGGCTATGATCGGCAAACTCGATATTTTCAAAATAAGCAATATTGAGGGATTTTTTAAACTAAGAAATAATTATTCTACAATTATCAAATTTTAGGTATACTTCAATAGTATATCAAAGTATACGAAACAATTTTTTGAAATTAATCCATCATCAAAATGGCGGAGCTGTGGCAGAGTGTTACAGCAAAGTCACCGCGGGAGTTGCGAATCGGCGTGCAGTCTAGCTTCCCGTAGACTTTGATTTCCAAAAAGGTTCAAACATTCTTTCAGTTAGAACACGTATAGTTTCTATGTGACAGTAATTATAATGAAGAAAATGCAATTTTGAGAAAATGGCACTCATTTACAAAAAAAATCTACATTTCACACAACATGTCTGTAAAATGAGGATTAAAAAAGTCCTTTTTTTTCCATTTTTTAAAAACAACTTTTGTCCAGTAGAAGGTACCAATATTATCAATATTTCTACCAAGTTTCAACTAAATCGGCTTAATAGTTTTTGAGTAATCCTGCACGCCAATTTCGATAATGCAGTTTTGAGAAAAACGCGTTTGAAGTTCACACTCGCTCCGAATCCAAGCGGTGAGGCACAGCGTTGAAGTTTGAAGTTTTTCGAATTTCGCTTTGAAACTTTGGGAAAATATTCTACATTTGTTCAAATTTTCAAACGCGTTTTTCAAATCGGTACCCAAAATTTCTCGAAAACCAATGAACCGATTGCCTTGAGATTTTTTTTGTGGTTATCCTATACACCATTATCTAGTACTTGTCATAGGATTTTTTTTCCGTTACCTAGTTTTTGTTTTATAGGCAAAATAATAACTAATTTTTGGCCCAAAAATCACTATTTATGTTCAAACGTCCGCCATTTTGTAATAAATCGATATTTTCAAAATCGGCTGTGACAAGTACTAGATTATAGTATCTAATTTAATAATCTTTTTGGTTTTTTTTTCAGATGATTTTTGAAGAAACGCCAGTGGGTACCGTATACGCAGATTTTTTTACGACGCTCCAAGGATCATACAATATCCTTGTATATTTTTGATATTTTTAAATAAAGAAAATTAAACATATTTTTGAATGTATATACATTTAGATCATTAAAACCCCAATCCGAAATTTCAAATAGTTTTCCTTGAAAGAATTCACAAAAATGACGTTTTTTCCTGCTCCTAGGTGTATATCCCCCCCTCAAATGGGGGCCCACCTCCTTCTACTTGCGCAGTTTCAGCGAAATCGGTGGGCCCCGATTAGAGTCCTCCGCTTGTAAATCAAAGTTATTTTCTTTCCGTGTAGTTTTTCGGAACAGACGGTGATTTAGATTCGAGTTGGGCATCCCGTAAAAATCCGGAACGCCCAACTATTGGGACATTCACCTCACCTGAGGGTGCTGAGAGTTTCTTCGGCATCGAGGTCGCAAGGGCTGACGCAGGCGATCATGAGAGTCCTGGCATTGCCGCCGAGGCTGTCTCTGAGTAGCCGGGTGAGTTTGCTGTCCCTGTAGGGTACGTGTCTGCCGTTACCAGCCGCAAGGGCGCTAATGACGTTGCCAAGGGCCGAGAGGCTGAGATTGATGCTTGCGGCTTCCTTGAGGCGATCGCCCGTCGCTCCGGTTCTCGTTTGTCTCTCGGAGCCGGCGAGGTCCACGAGATGCAACCTTCCGCGTCTCACAGCACCGCCGCGTTTGTCGTCCTCGTCGATCGCCAGTGCCTCGAGGGACAAGGTGAGGACGGCGTGACTGCGCGAGCTCGCGGCGTTCATTTTCGTCGCGGCTGCTGCTCGTCGGGCGTCGCCCTGGCGCACCAAGCTGGTGCATTCAGCCGCGTCCTTGACCGTGATCTCGCGCAAACCTCCGGACACGTAAACGCCCCGGCTCGGATCCTCCTTGAGCTGCAACAAGCCTTCGGTACTCGTGTCCTGAAGCAAATCGCGCAAGCGCTCGTTGTAGATCTCCAGGTAGCTCAGGAGAGCGAGATAACGAGTGTCCTTGCTCGAGGTCGAGGTCGCCTCGAATATGTGCTCGAGGGTGCGCTCGATGAAGCCGCTCATCGTGTGAGACTTGCCGCAGCCGGTTTGACCGTAAGCGAACACCGTGCCGTTGTAACCGTCGAGCACAGCCTCCACTATGACCGAACCCACGTCCTCGTAGAGCATCTCCGTCGACGAGGACGGACCGAAGGCCGCGTCGAACTGATATATCTTGCCGACCCCACCTGGTCCACTCTCCAGGGTACAGGTGTTCGCCAGTGGATCGATGCTGACGACATTCTGATCATCCAGACAGAGAGAAATCCGTTGATTGATTGAACTACTTATTAACTATGCATTGGCAAAGCCTTGAGGCAAATTGTGATACAAGTCATAATTAAACACTATTTTAAGGAGGTTGCAGTGTTAGCCACAATCCAAGGTTGAATTTAATTTAAAAAAATACATGTTGTTGTTTAGACTGTACTGAGTCTTTACGAATTTTTTGAACTTTTTTCACCACCAAACACCAGAGATGAAGAATAGTTTAATGTATGTAATTTAACGTGCGGTTAGATTGGCAAGACTTTCACACTAAATTGAGGTTATGTATTATATTTATTGGTGTTTTCCTTTTTTTTTGGTTTTTTCCTGGGGTACACGCTTTTCGCGTTTGTTACCTATTCTTTCCCCTCATTGTGCCCGTTTCTTTCCTCTACTATTTACTCCTTTTTTCTCCATCTTTCTCCTTGTTCCCCCCTCTTGCGGCCGCAGCCGATTTCCCCCGCTGTATTATATTCATCATGACATTTCTGTCATGGGTATAGGGAAACTGCGGAAAACCTACACCAATACAGCCGGTCATCGAGTTCGCCCCCCCCAGTCGTGGAACTAGTCTTATTTCGCCGCGAAATAACGAAGAAAAACATTTCACGACGAAATGTACGCGACTGGGATTCGAACCCGGGACCTCCCGGTCCGCTGGTTTAGTGGCGAGCACGCTTACCACTAGACTATCGCACCGGTACTAAAGGTCATGTAATCTTTTTTGTTATTTAGCACCAAGAGAAGCCATATCTAACAATGGATTAACGCAAACTGAATCTTTGTGAACATTTAGAAAAAAAATCCTCATCTTGCCCATCGCAAACCATGGGCCAATAATCTCGTGACGTAAATATGAATAGGCATAATTATAAATTACTCAACATTTCATTGTGAATTGTATAAAACATTCGTTGTCGTAGTTTTTTTCATAATAATCATCGATAATGTTATACTTTTTCAAATTGGTAGTAACACAAAAGTTTTTCTACTTTACGTAATAAAAATATTAACATGCATAATTTTGCCCTTTAATTATATATATTAAAAAAAATTAGCATATACAGAATAAATCTGTACCTCGTATGCATTTATTTGAGGTTCATTGAAAAAAAAATGAATAAACCGTCATTTGACTCAAGTGAATCGCTCCAACCTCCTTAATACATTATTGTATTAGGACGCTGAATAAGTTCTCGCTGTTTTCAAACAGATGGCGCTACCGGCACTGCGCGCGTGTAGTTGGGGCCGGGTTAAAATTCCGAACTTTGAATGCTCCGACGGTTTAAAATTCCGAATTTTAATGGTCCGAAATTCAAGATGGCGCCAGGTTGATATTCCGAACTTTGAATGGTCAGAACGCTCAAAACTCCGAAAGAATAGTACCCCGAAAGATCAAAACTCCGAAAGAATTTTACACGAAAGACCAAAACTCTGAAAATCTTCACACCGTTAAAATAATTCGGCTATGGAAGTTTTAAAAGTTTCACAATATTCAATAAATCGACGAATTGTTTCAAGATTTTTTAAAATTGAGTAGTGATTTTGCGTCAATTTTGAAATTTGTCTAGACAATGTTATACGTTCTACATCATTTGAAGTTTACTGTGAAGACTTTCGCTGGCATGATCTTGACATGAGGGCCGGGTTGAAATTCCGAACTTTGAATGCGCCGACGGTTTAAAATTCCTAATTTTAATGTTCCGAAATTACAAGGTTCAAGATTATGCCAGCGAAAGTCTACACAGTCGACTGTAAATTACTAGACAAATTTCAAAATTGACGTAAAATTACTTCTTAATAAAAAAAAATCATGAATTAATTCGTCGATTTATTGAAAATATTTAAACTTTTAAAACTTCCATAGCCGAATTATTAGGAGTCGATTACACAACAGGTTCGAAACGTTTGAAAGCATTAGAAATGATTCTTTTAAATAAAGCATTGATTTTTACGAAAAAAACAACGAGAACTTGTTCACCATCCCAATCGAATTAAACATTGTTCTTATAAGTACAGTATTATAAGTAAAATGAAAATGTACGATCGTGGAATCTGCGACGTAATCACCCTGGTTATTTTTGCCTGTTCTCGAAGAGACTAAGTCGAAAAATCTATGACTGAACTTCTTTGTCAAGCTCAAATATATCATAAAGGGTGTATCAAAGTGACCTGACATTTTAAATTGCGCGCCATTTTTGTTTGTGGCGAACATCGAGTACTAATCTTTGACAACTGGCATCAGGAAGTATTGAGGTTTAGTCATGGAGAATTACACGATCGAGCAACGCATAGAAATGGTTAATTGCTGCATTGCTACTGCATCGTTATTGCAGTAGAAGTTTCATGGTTGTGTTATCTCGCGCCGTGGTGATTTGAATTGGCCACCAAGATTGTGCGATTTGACACCATCGGACTTCTTTCTTTGGGGTTTCCTGAAAGGAAAAGTGTATGCCAATGATCGACAGACCATTCCGGATCTCGAGGAAACAATGGACACACCATTAACGAAATTAGTCCACAATTATGCCAAAAAGGTATTGAAAATTTCGTCAAAAGAGTGAACGTTTGCAAACAGGGACGCGGCGGTCATTTATTGGACATCATAAAACGTGGTTACATTAACATTAAGGGTAACTTTAAAAGTTTTTGGGGCTACTTTAACAGAGCGCCAAAGTACGGTTTAAATGTGTGCGCATTTACATGTGTTCAAATTTTTTGTTCAAGTTCATTATAATGTTGCTCAAGTTGATTTTGATTTTACTGATAATTATAAGACTGATTAAGTGCCTATAATAGTACCCTAGGTACTTGATATTTTTATGTAAAATGTTTCCTTAAGAAAGATGACAATTTGATTGGAAAAAATCGTTGTTTTTCACTTAATTCCATGTATAATGCATAAAATATTAAATATTTTCATCAAAATGATATCAAACCAACCCTTAATCTTTGACATAAGTTGCGTTTCAGTGCCTTGTCAAAGAAACCCCACACACGAGGTTACTTTGACACTTCAAAAAAATATATATAAAATTGGGGGTTGGTAGGGCTTGACTTTCTTATACATTCGATAGCCAAAGGACACATTGTTCTTTTGGAGCCAAAAAAGTTGGAATTTGGGATATTAAAAAAAATTACCTACAAAAACTTCCAGAACCTGTTCAAAGTAACCCCATTTTACGGTATTGTGTTCCACACATAACCTCAATGTTTGTACCTCATATTAAAAAAAAAATATTCGTACTTTTCGTATAAATAATACGTTTTATACATAAATTTAAACGTCAGGCCATTTTACGACACCCTATATATCCATGTGGCATATATTTTGCACTTTTCGTGGAGGCATCGCTGCGTCCTAGAGGAGTCCCGGGATGCATCTCGCGGCTACCCGCGCAACTTGCGGTAGCTATATCGGCGAGGAGTGTCGCACAGCTCGACAATGCATATATAGACATGCAGATGTCATAAATGATTCAACTTCTTGGCTATATAACGGGGTGGAATGTACGCTCGATAATGTGCAACTTTCTCTTCAACGTCACAGACACGCGTACGACACGAGTATACGGGGTGGTCTTTTTGCGTCCAGAAATAGATCGATAGAAGACCCAACAATTATTTAAGACGTTTAACTTGAGTCGCAATCGTAATTTGTGCTTAGTTACAAATTGCATCGTAACGTTGGTTGGCAATCAATGAGGAAAAATGTTGAATTGAATTTGTACGCTATGCGAATAAACCTCGTGAAAATTTCTTGTTATTTCTAGTTTGCCGAGTTGGGAATTGCGTAAAATAATCAACGTTCGACAGATATTTGCAAGGGAGGGAAAAATATTTTGATGGAAAAATATTTTGATGGAAAAATGTTTCCATAAAAAATTGACATGATGCCTATCAAATGGTGAGATGAGTAAAAAAATGTGAATAAAATATGGGAACTGTGTAAATAAAGTGTTGAAATAACTATGAAATAAAGTGAATAAAATATTGCAATTGTGTGAGTAAAATCGCGAAATAAGTATGACGTTGAAGTTTGCATGGTTGGAATGTAATGACAGTTAATTTTTTTTCTATTGCTTACATTTTTCTGCCAAATTAGGGTACAAAAATCACTCAAACGGTTTTTCTCATCCTTATAAGAGATCGTTAATCTTTGGGGGGGGGGGGGGGGGGGGGTTGTGTCTTTAGGCGAGCAAAAGATTCGCTGATTTCCATAATTGTTTTTAAAGCAAAGATTTCTTCACTATTTTTTAGACTGAGGGTATGTTTTATTACTACTTTTGGCTGTTACATGGGATTTTTTAAAATCATTAATCATTAAAAACGGCGGAGGTTTCTAAACTGCTTTCTAACGGCCTTCTAAACTGCTTTTTCAAAATTGGCGTGACGTATATATAAAAAACTAATCGACCGATTTTGATGAAATTTAATGTAAATCTTTCTAACCTTCTTGTCTAAAACATGACCCTAAATGTTTTTGACAATTAAACGAAAATCGTATTTTTTCATTGCATAATGTAGAAATTTTTTTCGGAAAATTCAATCTTTTTGTTTCAAAGCGTGACATTTCATCGATTTTCAACATCTCTCACTTTTTCTTGGTTCATATTCTGTGGATGAGTGTTAATGAAAGAAAAATCATCGTTGGTTTTTCTTTCAAATTAATCTTGCCGACGATACGTGTCACGCCGTCTGACAATTAATTTATAAAGATCTTTAAAGATGTTTAAAGAGACATTTTTAAAGATGAAAAAATACCATGTAACATCCAAAAGAAGTAATAAAACATACCCTAAGTGTCAAAAATGGCGAAGACATTTCTCCTTTAAAAAAAAATAACGAAAATCAGCAATTTTTCTACGCCTAAAGATCTCCTCCTTGGGGTATTCCTTTCACGAAGCCAAATATTTAACAATTAACCGATTTTCTTCCATAATTGAGTAAAAATACATTCCAGTATGTTGGTAAAATGTCAAGCTAGGTTACCGAACCTTTAGCAAAAAAATAATGATTCTAAAAATTGTCTAATATATGAGGCACTTTATCGAGATGACATGCTGGCCACATTTCTATCTGATAATTCGTACACTAAATAACTCTAGATGTCACATATAAACTGCTCCACGCGTGTAAAAAATCTAAAGTTTCCGCAGCGAAAAATAAATCCAGGCGCTCACCGAGTGTTTAAAGAAAATATTAATGATGTAACTTGGAAAAATGTGACTGGCAGAAGAATTTTCGCAGCCGCGATTTTTCAGAAAAAATGTAAAAATGCCTAAATCTACTAAATTTGCGCCATATTTTTTATTCCGGTTTATCGTTGGGTATAATAATTGATTGTGACTGCTTTTTATTAAGCGCCACTGTAATTTACCAATGATTCAGAAGGGCCCTGCTAATGCTTCCACAAAATACGGCCCTCGGCGGAATACCTCAATCTATAAAAAATTATAGATTGTGATAAACATGAAGAAATAAAAAAAAATTGAAAAGATCTTTCCTTGCATTCCAACAATGCAAAATTGAACGCCATAAATGAGTGAAAAATATATACTTCAAATAATTTTTAAACAGTTCCACGTGAATTAGAAGTTGAATCCGTAATCCCTCTTATCTCAATGAGTATCCATAAAAAAGCGGTCAAGTACGTGTCTGGTTGCCCCACAAATTGAAATTCCGTAGTTTCTCGGATACACAACCGTAATATAGAATCGAGGCTTGGTTATAAAAAGGTGTAAACCGTATATCAGAATTTATTCGTCCGATTCACTTCAAAATCAGACAGAGCATAGTTTAGAACATTTTCTACCCTATGACCTGATGATTTTTCATATCTCACCCATTTGTTGATAGCAAATCATTGCAGTTGTTTTTTTGAGTCCAAAATAGAACGTTTTTTTTCTACAGATTGCCATTTTCGTACTTTTTAAGATGCATAAAAGTACTAAAAGTACTAAAAGTGCATTTTTTATTTTTCATTCCAGATGACAGTCGTTGCCAGAACCACCTACGCCCATTGGCCATGCAGCAACTGTGGCACTTTATTTAAACACTGACAACTCCGTTTTTTATCAATATTATTCAATAGAAAATTAACTCAAACTTGTCCAGACTACGTATTAATCGTGTGTAATATCCCGACCTCGTCATCCTAATACTCTTGTCAGAAAAAATATTTAAAATCGTCCTGTTTTTTGGACTTATGCGAACCAAATTTATGCAAACTTATGCAGACCCGTTGTGAAATATCAGCATTTAAAAAATTGGGGACATTACGATATCTGTAGCCCCTAATTCTGACCACGCAGCCTTCATATTTGGCCCAAAATAAGACTTTTTTCAAGAGTGGTAAGAATCGAAATTCGACCCTTAAGGGGGTGAAACAGGGCCTTTAAAGTTTGGATATGTTTGGGTTCATTTGAATGTTGTTTTAATGCTCACATATGTATGAGCATACACATTAAGGAGTTGAAAGTACTACTTGACTGTCTGCATGCACCGAACAGCAAGGAAAACATGGTATAGTGTTATATATAAAATAAATTTGATAAGTTTCAAGTAAATCTGGCCAAAAAATGTGTTTTTTTATACAAACCTTAACAATCCCGTCTAACCCCCTTAAAGATTGCATTTTCGAAATTACTGAAATACATGTTTAATTAAAACTTTAAAACCTCCGTTTCACCCCCTTAAGGGCCTATACCAGTGTGACACTAAAAAAATCGATTTTTTTGCCTTTTTCGGCAGTTTATACTCTCAAGAATATTATTATCATTTATAACAATATCATTTTATCTTGCAAAAATCGGTAGTTAAATCTTTAAACGCGGTTTTCTCGAAATGACGTAGGATTTTTTTTGATTCGATGAAAATTGACGATTTGGCATTAAAAAAAAACGACCATTTAATAGGGAAGAAAACAGTGTTTTTTCATAACTACGTCAATTTGTTAGATTCTGTTTTTGAAAATCCTACGTCATTGTACAGGAAATACCTTCCTGTTGCACGACATTTTTTTCTTATTCGGTTTCAGCTACACAATCGGCCGGAATCATGTCAGCAGTGGAGGGACTTTTTTTTTGGCACCTTCAAAGGCAGCGCATAAGTCGCTTGGATCTCAATATTTTTTTTATGAAAAAATTATGTAATATAGGCCAAATATAGCCAAATATACTCTTAATTTTCCGAAACATTTAATCGAGTACTTTTCTTCCAAAAAATTCCCGAAAATCACTCGAATTTTCAGCGTTCACACTGGTATAGCCCCTTAAGCTTCGAATTTCGATTTTCGCCACTCTTGAAAAAAAGTGTTATTTTCGGTCAAACATGACGACTGCGTGGTCAGAATTGGGGGCCACAGATATCGCAATACTGTCCAAAATGTAGTGCCGAAGGCCTCGAAGCTATCAAATCGAAGAGTTCAAGTACCACACGCGCGGCGTATCTATAGGTGTCTATTATCGATGGCATAACAAATGTGGAATATGTGTCGAATCGATAGACTCTGTCTGCGGGGGAATCTTGAGGGGATTTTCAGCACGCACACGAGGCGCGATCGCGTGAGTACGAGAGAGCCAAGCAGCTCAGGGATATCGTGAGTGAGCAAGCGAGAAAGAAGGTGCTTAACCTCGCCACGTTACAACGGGGTTCGTATTAGCGCCCCGAGGGAAAGTTGGGCGGGCGCGGGGGCGGGGATAAAACACGATGTATAAAATGCATAAACGGCAGCGGCTTTTAGCGAGTTACAAATTCATTTTCACGTTGTCTCGGACGAGAACATTATAAATTATTGAACCGTAAACCTCTCACATGGAAATATATACATATATATATATATATATATATATATATATATATATATATATATATATATATATATATATATATATGAAAATACAGTACGTGCATGCACATGGGTATTTAGTATGTCGGATGCTTGATTGTGTGAAGTACACGGGCTCGCACGAACGTGTATGTCGTTATGGGGTGTTTTTCTAGACATTGCGATTGCACCTGAGCGGAGAAAAACTGCTGAGTATGTGCTCACCCGTAGGGGCCCTTATGTATATTCAATTTCGGAGAAAAAAATAATGTTTGCGGGCTCAGGCAAAATGTCATCGATCGATTGATAGAATTTGAAAAAAAAAATTGTAGATTATTGATCATTGGCACGAGAAAAGTATTTTTAAGAGGCTATACCAGTGTGACACTTAAAAAAATGATTTTTTTTTGCCTTTTTCAACAGTTTATACTTTCAAGAATATCCTGTAAAAATTTCAAGACCGTATCTCTAATCATTGTATCTTGCAAAAATCGATAGTTGAATCTTTGAACCCGTTTTTCTCGAAATGAGATTTTTCAAATTTATTGACATGGTAACTCAAAGAGCAATTATCTGATTGACTTGAAATTTGAACTGAGTACTCTTGAATATATTTACTCTACAATGACGTAGGATATTTTTTATTCGATGAAAATTGACGATTTAGCATTGAAAAAATTACCATTTTATAGGCAAGAAAACAGACTTTTCACATAACTATGCTATTTTGTTAGATTTCGATATTTTTCGAAAATCCTACGTCATTGTACAGGAAAAACCTTCCAGTTTAACGACATTTTTTCCTCTTTCGGTTTCAGCTGCTCAATCGGCCGGAATAATGTCAGCAGTGGAGGAACTTTTGTTTTGGCGCCTCCGAAGGCAGCGCATAAGTCGCTTGGATCTCAATATTTTTATATGAAAAAATAGGTAATATAGGTCAAATATAGTCAAATATATTTTTAATTTTCCAAAACGTTGAATTGAGTACTTTTCTTCCAAAAAATTGCCGAAAATCACCCAAATTTTCAGCGTTCACACTGGTATAGCCCCTTAAAGTTTGAAGGAAAGGAAAAAAAGAAAATTTATATATATATATACGCACAAACATACATATAATGAATTCTATTTTTCAAAAACAAAATGTTATGACAACGTTATGACAACGTTATGACAACGTTAATACTAACAATAATAATACGATAAAAAATGATTCATAAAAAAATTAATTCACCCTTATATATGCAGATATATTCATACATATATATACACGGTACTGGACAAAATTAAGTACGTTTCTTTTCATTTTGCATGGTCCTCAAAGTACTCTATTTCGCCCAGTACTATACATACATACAATTTTGTTAAAGTCGACAAAATTTGCAGGCTTTTTTATTGTATTTAAACATATAAAAAATAGCATCGATGAATTAATCGAGCTTGAAAAGCCTAATAGATAGACTAATACCATGTCGTCTGTAAACGTTTTTTCTGTACCTTCCGTTTGTAAGCCTGGGCATTTAAACACCTGCCGTGTGTTCACCCGGTTAATTCCTTCGAAAATTAAAAAAAGAATCATGCTAGTTTGGGTTTGTTTGGGTTTATATTATATTAAATTCAATTTAATATATCAATCATGAAAGGAAAATACATTTTTTCATATATTTTTTGTTGAGTAAATGAAGCAACTCGGTAGGAAAGTAGTTTTGGCTCGGAGACGAAATACCCAGGTTTTCAGACGGATATAAATAGAGTATATATATCGGAAAATAATTTAACCTTCAAAAAATGAAATATCATATGACATCAATCATAATAATACAATTAATAATTCTGCTTAAAAAAAAGGTACCCTTCTGTATATGTATATAGTAGTAGTAGCCAAGGGCGTCGTCAAGGGGGGCAGGGAGAGGCAGCTGCCCCCCCCCCAGAGATTCGAAAAAATGTATATAGCAGGCTAAAATGTCTACAATTCATATTTTCTCCATCCTCTCTCTCTCTCTCTCTCTCTCTCTCTCTCTCTCTCTCTCTCTCTCTCTCTCTCTCTCCCATCTTGCACCCCGCCCCTTGCTGGCCTATTAGCTGGCGACGCCCTTGATAGTCGTAGTAGTAGTAGTAGATCGATCCAATCAAATACAACCACGAGAATGAAGTCATCATATTAAACACAATTAAATATCATACAAATCAAAGTACTGAAGTAAAATCATCAAATTAAACCGTATCGAATGAATAAACAATTGGACAGAAATGGATTATGAGTAGTAGTAGTTCATTCCACATGTACACTAGGGTGGTTAAAGAAAATTGATTTTTTTTTCTCAACGGAAAATTGAAGTATGTTAAGAAAAAGAAAGTTTTGCAAAATTTGAGAGTTCTAAACGATTTTGTAGGTAGTGCTCAAACGCCTTTTTCATGTTTTTTTTTTCATTATTATCGGAGTGTTAATTTTTATTTTATCTCGATGCAGAAAATGTTAGCGCGCGATCCAATGTAAGTCTTGATGTTATTTTCTTTTACCATAAACAATTTGTATTTGCCGATTAAGAATCAACATATGTAATACGGTTGTGAAAATTATATCAACCACTTCACGAACAAGAACACGGTGCTTACACCACTGAAAGTCTTAACAAGTGTGCCTGTTTTTTTTGGAGTAATATGTAGTTTTGAAAAACGAAGACCAAAAACAATATCTGTTGCAAGTTGTGAGCGAGCACAGAAAAATCCATCTTTTTTGCGAGAAGGGAAATTATTATTCCGCTCGATCTTCGGAGTAATTACGTAAGTTTTTCAACAATCGCATACTGTGATCCAGAATACATATTTTTTTAAACATCGTTTGGATTTATTATTTTTATTTAAACTACTTGAAATGAAAACGACCTGTTTATGTTAACTCAGAAAATGCTACAGAGCATAAAAAATTTCGAGAAAATTGTATTCTTATGATGTCTATTGGCGGCGAAAAAAAAATTGACGAAAAATCAAAGAAAACAAATTAAAAGTCGTTTGAGCACTACCTAAAAAAATGTTTGGACCTATTAAATTTTGTATGAATTACTTTTTCATAACGTAGTAACATTTATCGTTGAGTACCGCGGGAATTTTTTTTTTTTGAACCACCCTCATGCACAATTTTGATATAATTATACTTTGAAATTTGTGAGTAATCATACTAAAGTTAAAAAAAACGAAAAAACGTTTAAAGCAATATAAGTAATGTTATTACGTAATTAAGTATTAGTCATTAACGCAGATAAACTCAGATTAACCAAAATTCAACCGACCGCACCTCGATTCAGGTCACACACGAACACCCACAATAGTAATATTGCCATGTAAAAACACTTTCATGGCATGTAATTCACTTCACCCACTTTGACAACGATCCATCTTTTTTCATGGCGTCAAAGTTTGCATCGTTAGAATGCAACAAAAATCCTTCTACATTTTTTCATTTCTTTATTTTGACTACTCTGAAAAGCGGAGTTTGTCAGCCTTTTTTTATAAAGCGGCACACTTGAACCTCTGTAAAATTCTTACGAGACACTTTTGTATTGGACTACAAATAACCATAGATAAAATGAAACATAGGTAGGTACATATTTATTATAGCAAAAAAACTACGTAAAAGAAACACACGCATATTTTTCGGCACACCTGTTGAAATTCACTGATCTAAAGCCTTTTTTTTCGAAGTTTGGGTTATGGAACCCTAGTAAGGATCGTCTATAATGTACCAGTAATTTTTCGTAACCGCAATAGGCCAAACAAATTGGTCAATACAAACAATATTTTGGATGTACCCCAACGATGCAAACTTTAATACTATATTTTTTGTTGCCTCTCTTCGCTTTCCATAGTTCCACTTATTCCTACTCTCATTTTCTATTTCTTATTGCTAGTAGTCTTGTCGTCCTTTCTCCTCTGCCCTCTTCCTTGCTAGCTTCTCAAATTCTCTCACTAGCTCGCGTATTTCTTCAACGATTTCCTTCCCTTTTAGAGCGCCGATCCATCCCGTTGCTAGCCCGCCATCCTGTTGTTCCGCCCATCGTTGAAATGTCTTTATCGTTTTGTCCTCAAAACCAGAACTGACTTTTTTTCCTCCGACTGAGCAGTAGATTGATGGGGCGATAGAATGCTTTGAGTAAACCAAATTTTGTTTGCGGAAAAATGATTTTTTTTTGGAGTTCCGGTTGCCCCCGCAAGAGTTCTGAACCACAGAACTATGTGAGAGGCAACCAGAACGGATTTTCTTATTTTTCATTCGACTGTGCAGTTGATGGATGGCGCGATGGAATGCTTTGAGTGGACCGAAATTTTTTCTTGGAAAAATGATTTTTTTTTGGAGTTCTGGTTGCCCCCGCAAGAGTTCTTTTTAATATCTTCTCAACTTTTACTCATCAGACAAATATGTACAACGTTACACTCGAGTAAATTCCGTGGTGTAGGCCCTCCCTAAAAAAAATCGTTACTAACAGCCGAACTATCAATAAAAAGTACATACAACTCCAGAAATATGTGAGTGGCATCCAAGCTGACTATCTTTTTTTTCCTCTGACTGAGCAGAAAAGTGATGGCGTGATGGAATGTTTTAAGTGGACCCAATCGTTTTTTTTTTGGAAAAATGAATTTTTCTTTGGAGTTCTGGTTGCCCCCGCAAGAGTTCTATGGAATATCTTCAGAACTTTTCCTCATCAGCCAAATCTTTACAACGTTATACTCGTGTAAACTTTGTGGAGTTTGCCCCCCCTAACGAAAAAAAAATCGTTACTAACAACAGAACTATCAATAAAAAGTACATAGAACTCCAGAAATATGTGAGAGGAAACGAGAACTGATTTTTGATTTTTTCCCTCCAACTGAGCAGTAGATTGATAGCGCGACGGAATGTTTTCAGTGCACCCAAATGTTTTTTTTGGAAAATTGAATTTATATTTGGAGTTCTGGTTGCCCCCGCAAGAGTTCTGTTGATTATCTTCTCAACTATTTCTCATCAGACAAATATTTACGACGTTACACTCGAGTGGATTTTGTTGAGTTCGCCCCCCTAACGGAAAAAAATCCGTTACTAACAACAGAACTATCTATAAAAAGTACATAGAATACCAGAACTATGTGAGAGGCAGCCAGATCTGATTTTCTGTTTTTTTGTCCGTCTGAGCAGGAGATTGTTGGCGCGATGGAGGGCTTGGAATGGACCGAAATGTTTTCGTCGACAAAATGAATTTTTCTTTGGAGTTCTGGTTGCCCCCGAAAGAGTTCTGTTGAATATTTTCACAACTTTTCCTTATCAGACAAATATTTACAACGGTACACTTGAGTGTATTATGTGAAGCTCCCCCCCCCCCTCCCTAACGAAAAAGAACGTTACTAACAACAGAACTGTCTATCAATAGTACATAGAACTCCAGAATTATGCTGTTAATAACGGTTTTGTTTTTTTCGTTAGGGGGGTGGGGCGAACTCCACAAAAATTACTTGAGTGTAACGTTGTAAAGATTTGGCTGATGAGGAAAAGTTCTGAAGATATTCAATAGAACCCTTGCGGGGGCAACCAGAACTCCCAAGAAGAATCCATTTTATCAAAACAAACATTGGGGTCCACTCATAGCATTCCATCGCGTCATCAATCTACTGCCCATTCGATGCAGAAAAAATAAGTTCTGATTACCTCTCACATAGTTCTGGACTTCTATGTACTTTTGATTGACAGTTCTGTTGTTAGTAACGTTTTTTTTTGTTAGGAGGCTGGCGATTTTCACAAAATTTACTCGAGTGTAACATTGTAAATATTTGTCTGATGAGTGAAAGTTGAGAAGATCCCTAATATAATCACCGCATGTTCAAAAGTGCATATTTTGACAAATAGATGTAGAAAAATAGTTGGAAAACGCATGTTTAATATGACGATTATTTGGAAGCTGAAAGTTGGTAACAGTCAATCGGCTCCGTGCATAAGCATAGGGCGCTCCCCTCGTACTTCACCCCCGACGGCAAAACCCCATAATTACCATAAGGTTATCGCGTAAATAAATTACTTTTTTGGGGTATAAATTCTCGAGAAAATGGCAAAAAATATGAAATTTTGATTACAAAGCCTACTTAATTTGTAATTTTGTACTTTTTTATTTTTTCATAGGTATATCCTTCCAATAATGTTATAGTGCGAAATCTCTCAAAATTTCAGCCAGATCGCTCAATAACTTTATGAGCTATAACATTAGCAGTTTTTCAAAAGACGCCTCAAGTAATACCTTATAACGCCGTCATTTCGTTTTATTCAAATATTAACAAACAATGTTAACACTTGAAAGTTGTAATAAGATAATGTCAAAATTTAAAAAATGATGAGTTTATTTTATCACCTTTAAAAAAATTCATGAAAAATGACTCGATTTTTGGCGTCTTAAGGGATTTCCCCCCTTAATCTCAAATGCTGGAGGGGTGAGGCGCCAATTCCAAGTTTTTGCCCCGCCTCGGAAAAATCGTAGATCCTCCTCCTCTCCTCTCCCCCCCTCCTCTCAGTTCCTTTACCCCGGTGCTCCTCCATCCTCACCTCTTTCTTCCTTTCTTTATATTCGATGCAGTATAACGATGTTAAAGTTAGCATCGTTGGAATGCAACATAAATCAATTTTAATTTTTTTATCGCTTCATTTTCATTATCATCCAAAAATGTTCCTTACATAGTTAGGCTAACGGTCTCTAATAAGGATGCGGAAAAAGTTCAAGCGATTTTGGAGGCCCAAAATTTGCCAAAAAACGGTCTACGGAACTTCAGTTGCATTCCAATAATGCAAACGTCAATGTCATTGCAGTATCCTGATCTCTCACGTTTCAATCAGTTCATTTCAGTTTTATCGCTCATTCCTCTTTGTTACTCCTCCTTACAATTAGTGTGTCTCCTACCTGCACTGCCAAAAAAAAATATTTAATTTAAATAGGATCTATTTAAATCAAATAGGTTTTTTCTTTGGCTCACGTCCTACTACGATCTTATTTATTTCAAAGATATTTTTTATTTGTTTCAGCTATTCTTTTTAAATATTGAATATATTCAAATTGAATAAATCAAGATTCGATTCAACTAAATCTCTATTTTCTTACAATGTACACTGTAAATCTAAGTGTACTATATACATAAAATATTTCATAAATCCAAAATAAAATGAAATACTTAATTGAGAGTTTTATGACAACGACTTTGTATCGTAATTCGTAATTCCCAGGCCTTTTGAGATGATTCCTATCGAAGAAAATATTTCACCTATATGGGATCGAACCTAGAACCTACCTACTCATAGCTACGCACGCTGCCCCTATGCTATCGAGTGCTTGTATCATCTTAGTCGCAGATATGGCTGAGAGACCAAATGAATTCCTATAATTATTTGCTGTATCACATAAACTATATCAATTAGTTAATATCATTGTGATCACCAGAGAGTTTTATCGAATAACATGCTATATATTTTTCTAACATAATCTATATATATATAATCTCCTCTCCCTTCACCCTCTCTACCCCCACACCTCTTTGATATGTGTGTTGCAATAAAGACAGGCCATTCAATCAAATAGAAAAATGGTTGACTCTACGAAAATTCTATTTAATTTAAATTTAAAAAAATCAAATGGATCCTTTTAGTGGATTCAACTGAATTGTTTTTTGAGCAAATGAAACCGAATCACAGATTTTTTCGGATTAAAGAAAATATTTAGTTATTGGACGATATTGAATATATTTCGATTTGAATAAATAAATATATTTAAAGTAAATCATTTCAATAACGGAATACAATAGGAAAAATTTGATTTCACGAAACATCTAGTCAATTAAAATAAACAAAAATCAAATAGACGCGATTAGTTCATATCAATAGAATTTTTCTGTCAGTGTGTTCCTCTCCTGCCATTGCTTCTTCCACGACCCCCCTCTCCCCCTGGTGAGATGTCGTGAGATTTTGCTCGGCCCCCTCCCCCCTCCCCTAATCTCACGTGAGATTTTTCAAAATGCATACGTTCACGGAAAATAAATTGTAGTAGAAGTAACTGCGGTTGTAGTACCATTTACTCCGCCATGTAAAGTAGTAGGGAGACTCTCCCTACGTGATAAAAATTACGTGATTACTAAAATTACTAAAATTACTAAATTTACTAAAATTACTAAAATTACGTGATATTTGCCGAAGCCCCCCTCTCCCCCACATGAGATTGGGTGAGATTTCGCTCGACCCCCGCCCCCCACCCCCCTAAACGCCTCACGTAATTAACAGACGCCCCCCTACGGCCCATTTTGATTCTCATTATTCGAAACAATTTCTCCCACGTCCAACAATTACAATTCTCAATTTCTCTCGGTCCCTGTATTCCTCTGCACATATTATAAGAGAGTGCCGACTCATCGATAAATCTTGGTAAGCGGTACGTGATCAATCGTCGTCGAACCATTGCGTGTACACCGGACTTTGTTTGCGCTCGCCAGGCGGAAAAATTCCCCGGTCGAAACACGAGGAAAAGCCTGTATCGCGTATACAGTACGCGGACCTTTAACCGTTTCGTTTCAGCGTCGTGGACACCTGTCGCGCTATACATATCCACTACCTGTCCGTCTATACACCTGGGCGTGTGTGTGTCTGTGTGCGAAATATAGTTGATGGTTCTTGATAAAAATGCAACGTTTCGAAGGATGGACGGTCGCGGGGCGGGGTGTTTTGTCGCGGGTCGCCTAGGCTACAGACCCGTTTAGGTAAGCGCTCGATGTACAAGCATTGTTATTGTACAAATGTGTGTATATGTGTATGTATGTATGTGTATATATATATATATATATATATATATATATATATATATATATATATATATATATAGAGAGAGAGAGAGAGAGAGAGAGAGAGAGAGAGAGAGAGAGAGAGATATGTGAAATGAAGGGACGCATGACGGTTTCCCGAGTTCCTCGAATGCGCGTGATATTATGCTTCCCTATATTATGCTTGGCATAAAAAAAAATCGGAGGGCGGTAAAATATTTCCAGGCCTGGGTGGAGTTGAAGAACAAGTGCGACAAATTGAGCGCGGCCTATTGGTATGGTGTCAGAGGGGAAGCTCGAAAATCAGGTCAATGAGTCACGAGGGTGTTGCGGGTCATTTTTTTTTTTAAGGAAAACATGTCCTATGTGTGTGCGCGCATGTATATACAGAGCGTTAGGAAGGTCGATGCAAAGCCTTATGAGGATGATAGGTCACCTCACTGGGACAATATCTAAGCTAGGTTACCTTGGTACAAAGTCTAAGGATTTCGAGTTATCATGGTAGGTATGATTTTTGGAAAAATTTGCAACATTAGGTACTAACTCGTTTACCTCTCATGTTACTGCTATTTAAAAAAAATAGCATTAACATAAGAGGTATTTTAGTTTTTTGACCAGTTTTCAATGATTTATCACCTCCCATTTAGTTAGTTGTGTGGATACAGATGATTGTATCGGTGTTTGTCGATTGAATATACATTAAGGCCTTAGGCTGCAGTAACGGGTGTAAAATCATGTGCGAATTTAACAATTTTTTTTCGTATGAAAAAGTGATTTAGCAGAAACAGCTTTTTTTCCAATTGGCGTGACAAATAACTTCAACAATTTTCACTCGTTTTACTTCAAATTCAAAAGTTATGTTCCTAATTGCATTTCGTAGAGAAGTACCAACGGAATTTCTGATAAATCGAAAACTTTTCATTTTATGAGCAGTTACAACGAAATTTTTCACTGAAAAATTCATTTCTTAAGTTCGAATACCTACAACTTTTGAATAAAACAATAATTTGTAAATTCCATACGTACTTCTCTAGGTATTCTAATGTACATTGACGAGAATTTTTGTTTTTTGTTCTGGGTTAAAAATTGTGGATGCTAAATGTCACGCCGCGGAGTGCCTAAAAAAAGATAAGAAAAGAAAATATTAGTAGTCGGCCATTTTATACATCTTCTAACAGCTTGATATTCATACTAAAAAGATGTGTAATTAATTTTATGATTGAATCAATTTTTCATACGAAAAAAATTGTCAAATTCGCACATGATTATCCGTTACTGTGACCTAAGGCCTTAAGCTAAGATGCAAATACGTTGTTAGTTACCAATCATTGTCTGTTTGACCATTATGAACAAGTTGGTACCTGATTTTGCGAAATTTTCCAGAAATCATACTTGCCGTGATAGCTCGAAATCCTTAGACTTTGGACTAAGGTAACCTAGGTTAGATATGTTTCTAACGAGGTTACCTATCACCCCCTTAACCCTATGCGGCATAGTACAACACTGGTGTAACATCTACATCAATTCAGATCTTGACGATTCAAAAGTGTTTTGAAATTAAACATGGCGGTTGTGAATGCGTTTCAAGGTTCCTACGACTTCAATAACTACTGAAACATACCTACTAAATTCTTATTTTTCACGTAGCGGGTGGCATCAATAACGAAAGTGCAAAAACGTGCACGTAAAGAAAAATGTATGCTTCAAAGGGTTAATTAGTACGAGTAGTGTGCGGCCGTGTTGATAATACGTGATGTTGAGGGGCTTCGATTCGGCCAGTGAGATTTCCAAGGTCGTGGTGGATAGAAAAAGGGGGGGTTTTTTTCGTTACGTTTCGATCCTTGGTTCGGATCCTCTTCAGAAACTTTATTTGTCCTATAAATTATGTGATACGGATTATATAAATAGAGTTTACAGATTTGTATAATAGTACTTTGTGTTATGAATAAGTTGTAAATGTGTTTTAATGATTTGTGTAAATTATGTGTTAGTTTTTTTCCTTAATTTCAATCATGGTGATATTGCATGCGTAATTATTTGTACTATGTTAATTTATTCTTTTTGTTGAGTATCAAGGGTTAAGGCTTTTCATCGACCTTCCTAACACCCCGTATATACAGGGTGTCCCTCTTATCTCTGCTACCCGAAATAACTCGGTAACTATCGACGTCGCAAAAGACTGTTCCAGACAAAAGTAGTACGATATAACGGGGGCCATCGAATGCGAGCAATTTTTTTTTATTTCGTTTCCGGCGCTGACGCACAGTGATGGTCACCTCCACTTTTTAAAATGGAATGGTACATTTTTTTTCAACCATCGTGTGAAGCACCTCAAGCCGCATAAAAAACATTAGGGGGTCAAAGTCGTTCAAGGGCATTCAAGGTCAGTATCGATTATACAAATCTAACCAATATTATATAAATCACTACCAAATATTTGGTAGTGATCCGAGATATTTAGATTTGTATATCACTTTAATAGGTGACCTTGAATGACCTTGGATGACTTTGACCCCCTAATGTTTTTCATGTGACTTGAGGTGCTTCACAAGATGGTTGAGAAAAAATGTACCATTCCATTTGAAAAAGTCGAGGTGACCTCTGTGCGTCAGCGCGTCCACCGAAATAAAAAAAAATGGCCGCATTTGATGGCCCCCTGCACACCGTACAACTTTTGTCTGGAGCATTTGTTTGCGACGACGATAATTACCGAGTTATTTCGGGTGGCAGAGATAAGAGGGACGCCCTGTATACGTGTGTATGTATGGCTCCCCAAAAAACATGGGTGTAAATGGGTGAAAATCCCATCCATATATATCATGCTGCAAAAATGTTTTTCCCCGAGATTCCTTTCAACCAAGACCACCTACTTTTTTTCGCCAAATGAACACAATACGATAAGAAAACACGTCGTCGTTGAAAATCGTAAAAAGTGCCACGAGATCGCGTCGACGCTTTATTATTTTTTGTTGTTGTTGTCAGTCAGACGGTTTTTTCGATCGTATGATTTTTATACGATTCATATCTATAGATGTATACAGTATGGATACTGGCCTTTCAAATATATGCAAACAAAAAGGTTTCCACCGAAATATATATTTACGTTTTCGAAGGCGATTTGGGTACGAGGATATTGGAAAAAAAGAACGCGTCGACAGACCGTTTCTAAAGCTTGTTTTCCAAAGATGAGATTCCAATGCACAAAAATAAACTTCTTTTGACTAATTAATTTCTTTTTCCACGAAGGATACATCGATTCTTATATTTTATTTGCTCAGTCACTTACCCGGCAAGCCTGTTTTTCCTTTTGAGACAGCGGCCTGCATCTCACGGCCACTTTCACTGACTCGCTCATCTAAAAAAAAAGGCACAAAAGAATGAAAAATAAAATTGTATAACCTGTATTCGAGGCGATGTCGATATATTCTGAGCTTGTTAAATAGAACGACATCGTGTGATAATTAAAAACATGCTTTTATTTTTCGTGCAGTGATTATAATCGAGGGAAAAAAATGAGAACAGAGGGTCCCTGGTTTCGTTCGATTACGACGATGTGGCGTGACAAAAGTATAAGAAACGCGACCTCTCTCGAAAGTTCTGGCCGCCCCGCCGCCGAGTTTTGCCCTTGAACCTTACGGCGAGAAGACATTGAACCTCCATTTTCTCAAACGTGACGTCGTCGTACTTATCGTTCGTTTGCCACAACATCGTTAGCGCGGCGGGCCGGGGAAGGGGGGGAGGTCAGATGGTGATATTCGTCCGAGTACGTAACTTTTTTTTCTTTCTAAACACGTGCACCGGTTACTTCGCAGTGAAAAGATCGTGCGGACGTTTTTTTCCCCACGATATTCGAGATATATGCGATCTTTCGTATTTTTACATGGCAATGTGTAACGAAGATGTCGGTGGATACGTGCATAGTGGGCACGGAAAACTGACAGTATTGAAAAAGGTTGGAGAATCGATAACGATTGCCGAGATAGATATGACGAGATGACCGCCTGACCGAGTGGCCATCAAAATTCAACCAACCGTACCTCGGTCGTACACAACACGACGATCTTGTATGCATATGTAGGTAACGACGAAGCGGATACACTTTTCGAAATTCGAATCTCGAGCAAACAAAGACGCATGTATTAATAATCGTCTCTGTAAATGTCAGGATTGTCGACCTGATTACAGAGAAACAAAATTAAAATTGCGTGTTTTTGTGAAGGAATCGCGAGACGACATACGAAAACCCAATTTCCGGTCGCTACAAAAGTGTATATAATTGTGGTAATCCGTCAGATTCTTAAGGCGTTACCCCCACTTGTAGCGCAAAAAAGGCCTTTTTCATGAATTTTTTTAAAGAAAACTACAAAACTTTTTTAATCGATCAACATACCATCTTAAAGAACACATCTTGAAGAACTTTCAGTAATTTTTTTATTGAAAAATATTACATTGTTTAGTGGCAAATGGCCGTCAATGAAATAATGTTTTTATATACACGGTTTGCGGTGACCAACATTGCGACGAAGTGGATCGTCTGAAGACAAAAATGCGGATGGATTTAGTCAAATATAAGTATAAACTAGTCTTTAATCGAAGGATTTTAAAAAATATTCATTTTTCACAAAATGGCGGACAGTCAAAGTTAATGGTTCGATTTTAACGAAAAAAAAACGGCCGTTTTTTGGCTATAAAACGGCCATTTTTTTTCGAAAAAAAAAATCGAACGATTAAAGACTACATTTTTATGTATTAAATAAGCCTGCAAAATTTCAAGAAGATCGGTTCATTAGTCTTCGAGTAATCTTGGTCACCGACTTCAGAAATGCCATTTTGAGAAAAACGCGTTTAAAGTTTCTCTTTCAACGCTCTTTCAACGCGGATTCTTCTCTTTCAACGCTCATATCTCAGTCAATTTTGTTCGGATCCACTTGAAATTTTCAGGACATATTCTCAGATACTTATACTTCAAAAAAATGCAATAAAAAAAAATCGATTTTTTCAAAATCGCAAGTGGGGGTAACCCCTTAAAAACAATCAGATTCACATACTCAACACTTGTAGTAATCCAATGATCTCAGAAAAAAATACGATGATTGACCTAATTTTTATGTAATATCAAGTTTAATTTGAACTTCCGGTATCGGATTTATTACCACTTGCTACGATAAAGAGACGTGACAGCGAGGCAACAGCTGACTGTAGTCCTAACCTCATCTCACTCATTCGAATTTCCACACATATTTCATTTTTAACCGACATGTTTCGCCGACACAAATTTTCCACGCTTTTTACCAGTCGTGGCCCGAATACAATGCTTTATATTTCCCGCACCTGACATTGTTTTGACAGATCGACGATGAAAAGCATGGAGGTTAAACTCGCCTGGTTGAGTAAAGAGAGCCGGAGATAGAACCAATGTTGCCAAATATTAAACCTAGAAATAATGCGCGAATCGTTGGAATAACTATTTTTTCATTTTTCTAATTAAATGTGAACATTCATTAAACAGTTTACACATGGAAAATTTTAGTTATTACAAATTATTATTTTTACATATGTTAAAAATATAAATCGTGCAAGTCTCAAGTATGATCAGTGGTATGACTAGTGTGAAGCGATAGGATTATCTTGAGGACGTTGCAGCGCAAGCCAACTCCAAGATTATGGGGTATCCCTCTATGGAAACTTCAAAAAATCGTTTTTTGCATATTTTTATAGTGTGGACTTCCAAGAATATTTTAAGACCAACCGGACCCTGAAATTCTAAATATTGACGAAGTTAGACCTATTTTAGTGGAACAGTGTGCGTCGGGTTTACCGCGATCCGTCGAGTTTGAACGCGATTGTCTCGAAACTACATGTCTTGACACAGCGGGATAGATATCTTGAGTAACTTTCACACTATTGACTTGAATTTGCACAGTTAGCGTTCAAACAGTAGGCATTTTCGGTTCACGATCGCATTTTTTAATTGGATGAACCATTTGTTAATAACAATGACTTCAGCATGCTGTTTTTCAAGAGAAAAATGTGGTTTTCTTTGGAGAAGCTGTCATTTTTCGTATTTTCCGAAATTACGAAAAGTGGATCGTGAACCCATAGCCAGTTGGATATATTTGAAGAATTTTTTTGTTTTCGTTTCAGATTACATTTGAGCCCGGCCGCTGGAGGACTGCAACGCCAACTGCAGCACCACGAACACTTTGAAATATTTTCCTCCAAAAAAAATTCATTGTAACCACAAACATGTGTACAACATGCTGGGAAAAAATTAATTTATTCCAACCAATGGGTTAGTAGAAAAAATACATCATTCTGACACTTCGAATTGGCCTTCCAGAGAGGAATACCCCGTTAAATTTGAAAAAAATCTGTTATTGTCTAGACTATACTGAGTCTCGGCGAATTGTTTGAAATTTGTTCACCACAAAACACTAGAGATGAAGAACAATTTAATGTCTGTAATTTTACGCGCGGTTAGATGGGCAAGACGTTCACGCAGCGGGTGATGTAATTTTTAGGCTATTAGCACCAAGTTAAACCATTTCTAACAACGGATTAACGCAAACTAAACCTTTGTAAACATTTATAAAATTATTTAAATACTTTTTTTTTTAAACCACGTCTTTAAAATGGACCAAAAAGTATTAAACAATTTCTCCTAGCCCCATACAGATTTATAACCCCCTACAGATTGTCCAAAACATTCGCTGACGCAGTTTTTTCACAATAATAATCGACAATGTTATATTTTTCAAGTTGGGAGTAAAGCATTTTTTTTAATTTGCGTAAAAACATATCGAAATGCATAATTATGCCCTATAATTTAGATATTATGAAAAATTAACATTTACAGAGTAAATCTATACCTCGTATGCATGTTCGTGAGGGTCATTGGGAAAAAAAATGTATAAACCGTCATTTGACTCAGCTGGATTGTTCTAACCTCCTTAAAGGTTGAACAAAAGTGCAATTGTCTTTTGTTTAATAGTCTACTACTTTTTTCACTCGTCGGGCGACCTTAAGGGAAAGTAGAGGATGTACCACGTGACATATGAGTGCGAGAGAGATAGCTGAAATTTTCGATCAGAAATTTCTCAGACGCGAATAATATTGGCGACAAAAGAAAATCGTCAAGCTCTGCGCCAGGGAATTCTCCATAGCCTGATGCTTTGTTTTTCCTTAAAAAAACTCAACCGTCTATGAGAAAACTCGTATAAAAAATTTGTGAGGTTATGTTGACCTTGTACATGCCCTCAAACATGATTGTTTTTTGTGACGCCTACTCTCGTACGCTCGCGTGTCGTTTTTTTTTTTAGAAATTGCAGGAAAAACTTAGTGTCTGAGAGACTCGAAAGCACCGGAATTTGCGTACAATGTGGGGTTAGAAAAATATTCTCTTTCGCAATGTTATGCTGCGTTTTGTAAAGCCGTCCGGTTTTGGTCGAATGTGCTGCAACTCGAGAATTGTGGGGTAGGAAACAAAATATCCTGAGGGAACGAAGTTCGATGGAAAATCAAAATGTTGATAATTTGTTTTTACATCGGCTTCCGGTTGGCGAGAATGGGTAGGGGGTAGTAGATGTGTCGAATTTGCCGTCAAAACGTTTTTTGGGTTATTCGTTGAACGGTTTTGCAATTTGGGTCATTAAGAAATTATCGAGTGCGTAGGTGGATCTCGAAATCGTGGCTGAATTAATTCATTAATTAACCATTAATTGAAATGTATCCATTAATTCATTAATCCATTAATGAAGCATGAATTACTTGATTAACATGGATTACTTAAGAAATGATGTAATCCTTTCATTAATCAAAACAGTTTTGTACATTCGAAGTGTTGCGAATAGAACTGCCGGTGCTGGAAAAAGACGTTTACGCATTTTCGTCAGATGCCAAATTCATTTACAAAGAACTATCAGTGTCGTGCGGCTTTTATTTATTCTGAACAATAAATTAGAGTGAAGAGCGCATGGAGAAGTGCGTACGAAAAAGTGTGCGGTGCGCCACGAGAAGTTTTGTACCTTGACATTGACACAACTCGCTTTATCGTCATGGATTCGTACTATCCGCTTTGTCTCCTGCGAAATGACCGCGGCATTTTTTTTTACAACACTCGTACTCGTCAAAGGGTCGCGTGGTAAACTGCCCGCCGCGTTTGGATTCGTGCGGGGGTTCGTTTGCGCTCGTAGACATTCATTATGACATGCGCGGGAGTATTCGCGATAAGTGCGTTTCCGTCGTCATTGACTGTAGGACGATGTAACGAGTAGGGCTGAAGTCGTCGATATAATCGGTCCGTGCATTACCAACGGCGCTCTATTCAATCCAAAAATCTCGATCGCCCTTTGGGGGAATTATTTATCGCACAGTGGAATTTATTTTATGCCCTGTACAGATTTTTGTCAACGTAACGAAGTTTGTTCTCTCATTACACAGCAAAGATCCAAGCGCTGCGCCCCTTTCGTACGATCGGAGCAAGCGGTGCGTCCGCTCGACCGCAGCGCCCTCCGCGCCCACCGGCCGAGCGCAAAAGTTCCTCAGTCATCCGCGGTCGATAGCAACGGACGAACGGTAAATTAATCCCGGATTTTTCATGGCCGAGCTCGACTCGTAAGACGAACAATTTTCCAAGCGAACGAAAACATACAATGGGAGTGAATCTGAAGGACGCGGAGGAGGTCAAAGAGTACTTGAAAAATCTGTACATGGAGTACAGATTCGGTTGCGAGAGCGAAAAGAGACCGGAAGGTGAGCCCTGTGCCATCACATAACCTCTCACCCCGACACTTTTTACACCTCAAATAAAGCAAAATAAAAGCCCTGAATTAAATGGCGATTCTCGCAGTTTGTCATCTCTTGGGCGATTACGAGGAGACCGTGAGGAAGAACAAATCCAGAGCCGTTGCGCTATACAAGGAGAATTGTGACGTGAGAAACCACGGGAGAAGTTGCGCGAAATATGGTAGCTACGCGCTCGTCGGTAAGTTTCGTCAAAGATCGCCAGAGCCGTCACGCGACGCTAGATGGCGCTGAAAATAATTCGAATATTCGAAAAGTGTCGACCCGACCGAGCGGTCGTGAGTGCGAAAAACATAGCTGATTTGCAGCTTTTCAGTCATCTTCGAGACGGCTGATATTTCGGAAAAAAAACAAAAGACCTCTCGCTCGGTTGAACGACGAACGTCTTTTTCTTCGTTTGCCGGAAATGTGATCCGTTTAGGAGGAAACATGGCCGGATTTTTATCGACCCGAATGTTTAACGATTAACTGATTTTCATCTACAACGAATGAAAAATACATCCCAGTATACTAGTAAAATTTCAAGCCAAGTTGGCGAACTTTTAACAAACAATTAAGACTAAAAATCGTCTCATTTATTCGACACTTTAAAGAGATCACACGGTGGCCACATTTCTATCAAATCTGCTGAATAATAAACTTCATGCATGTACAAAATTCTAAAGATTGCGTAACGACAATATAAACACGGGGTCATCGAATGTTCAAAGAAAATATTAACGATAAAACTTGGAAAAATGTCACTAGCGGACAAACTTTCGCAGCTGCGACTTTTCAGAGAAAACTTAAAAATGTCTGAATCTACTAAAAGTTTTATTTGAGTAAAAGGGCCTTGTTTACACCCCCACAAAATACAACATTCCACAATAGCAATACCTTGAAGGGGTCTGCCCCAAAAATAATGCTGCTGAAGTTTGCATCATTGGAATGTAACCAAAGTTTTTTTATATTTTATTTTTCTGGTATCTAGTATTATTGAAATTTTTTTCTTATAGATTTACATTGTAGATCGATAAATAAATAGCTTAAAAAATGGTTGAAGGTTTTTTGGAGGCATAATCTGCCAAAAAAAAATTAAAGGAATTCAGAAATATTAATTTTCGTTGCATGCCAACGATGCAAACTTCAACCTCATCCAACAATAACTATGCAAAAAAAACCGTCTATCCATTGCTCTGGCGAATAATAAAAACGTTATTCAGTACTGATGACGGAAATGCAATCTCCCGTTTCTTGCCCTGGTAACGAGTAACCGGAAACGCAATTATTCTGTATATCGATGATTAGCAATGGAACGAGTGAAACCATTATTCATTTCTGCACTAATGAATAGTGGCAATGCTACGTGCATTGCTTCAGTAATAGATTGGTAGGGAGGCAAAACCCAGTCCATTACTTTCAGAGCGATAAATAAAAACTTAATTTATCATCCAGCAGGTGCACAATTATTATCCAGTAGTTCCAATGATCGTTGATTAAACAATACCTAGCTGCTACTCCGGGAATAAATATAATTGGAAACGCAAGCAATTATCGGTTACTTCCATGAGTATAAACGGAAATGCAAACAAATGTCCATTTAGCGTTAAAAGGGCACCGGCAATGCAAGCCTTTTTTCGCCGAATGCGTATCGAGTCATGAAAATGCGAGCCAGTATCCTTTGCTTCCGTCTTACACTATGGAAATGACGCCAATTGTTGTTTGCGACCCAGTGATGAGTAATGACATTCACTGCTCGTTGCATAATGAGTTATGGAAATGCAAATGATTGCAAAGCGTCTAAATTCAGGATTTAACATATTTGTCGATCCTGTATCGATGTAGGCGTGTAAATTCACGAAAATGAGTGCCGCTCGCCCCTTGACAAATTCTCGATAACTGACAGATAATTTGTAACAAATGTATGCTTTCTGAAACCTTATTTCAAAGGATTAAGGCCTTAGGCCACAATAACAGGTATAAAATCATGTGCGAATTTAACAATTTTTTTTCGTATGAAAAAGTGATTCACTCATAAAATTAATTACATATCTATTTAGTGAATATCAAGCGGTTAGAAAATAATTTTTTTTTTTCGATGTACAAAATGGCCGACTGCGCGAAAATTCTCGAAACAGCTTTTTTCCAATTGGCGTGACAAATAACTTCAACAATTTTCACTCCATTAGATTCAAATTCAAAAGTTATGTTCCTAATTACATTTCGCAGAGAAGTACGTACGGAATTTCTGATTAATCGAAAACTTTTCATTTTATGAGCAGTTTATGAGCAGTTATAACGAAATTTTTCACTGAAAATTCATTTCTTAAGTTCAAATACCTACAACTTTTGAATAAAACAATATTTTTTAATTCCGTACCAGGGTGTCTACCGACCTGAAAAGTCATGAAAAATCTTAAATGTCATGAAATTACACTCGACCCTGAAAAAGTCATGAAATGTCATGAAAAATTACCAGTCTACCTGAATTATTATACCCTACTAAATTATCGTTGAGTCTATATTCAATATGAACTAGCTTTGTGGTACTTGTCGATAGAGAAGCGAATATCGAATCGATAGAAAATAAAATAGAAGAAAGTAAAAGAAAATGATGCGTTATCTCAACATATTAGTTTTTCTCTGTTATTCGTGTAAGGCGACTAGATGATATTACTCAAAGTTCCTAAATGTATGTAATATTTTTCTAGATGTTCCCAAAATATATTTCTTTACAGCAATATTGAAATTATGTTTGTCTCACATTTTTTACTACATATGGAATTGTACAGTTTGGTGACTTTTCGTTTATTCCGTATACTTTTCATTGGCATACAACGCACATCTGTTTGAAAAAGCAAAATCAAAATATAAAAATTTCGAAAATCGATCGCACTATAGAATCATTAAGTATACTTCTATACCAGAAAGTCATACTAAGGTCATGAAAAAAATCCCTACTCCTTGCCTTAAAAATCCTTAAATGTCATGCAATTTCAGTTTTGGTTAAAACTAGACACCCTGCGTACGTACTTCTCTAGGTATTCCAATGTAGATTGACGAGAATTTTTGTTTTTTGTTCTAGGTCAAAAATTGTGGATGCTAAATGTCACGCCGCGGAGCGTCTAAAAAAAAGATAAAAGAAAATATTAGTAGTCAGCCATTTTGTACATCGAAAAAAGAATATATATATTTTCTAACAGCTTGATATTCATACTAAACAGATGTGTAATTAATTTTATGAGTGAATCACTTTTTCATACGAAAGAAAAAGTAAAATTCGCACATGATTTTATGCCCGTTACTGTGATCTAAAGCCTGAAGAACCTTCACCAAAAAATGAAAGATTTAACAAGTGCGAGGAGGATAATCGAAGTTTCTCCTCATAACCAAAGACCTCGATACAACTTGTGCTTCTCGTTAAAGGCAAAGGATGCGAATTGAACGTCCAGGAGGGCTACAAGTACACGAAGAGGGGTTGCGAGCTCGGCGACGCGTACGGGTGTTACTACGCCGGTACAGTGGCGTTCTCAGAGCACGAGACGGACGAGAAGGACCGTGCGACTCAAGTGGCCAAGGGTGTCGAGATGATGAGCAAATCTTGCTACGAATATGGACTGGAGAAGGCGTGTTACTCTCTGTCGTGCGTTTATTTGGCCGGTATAAAGGGCTACATAGAGCCGAATTTGCACGAGGCTTACAATTCTTCGTTGAAAGCTTGCGAAGGGGACAACGCGTACGCGTGTGCGAACGTTTCGCAGATGTACGCGCGAGGCGAGGGCGTCGAGAAAAATCCCGGCCTCGCGGAGATTTTCAAGGAACGGGCGACCAAGATACATAAGGAATGCACCGAGATCCGAAGAACGACGCAATTTCAGCAGGGCATCGACGGTTGACCCGTTCTCCCCCCTCGTTCCTCCCATACCCCGAGTTCAGGTGCAATCAACTTTCTAACGCATTCACGTACTCCCAGTGCGTGACGGTGACGCGCGTAACGGCGACCATTCGTCTGTGAGCCTTCATTTCCTACTCTCGTTACGGCACGCGATATCTTCTGTCCAAAAACAACCATGATAGAATACACGTTGTGGTGACACGAACATGCAAATATTTGTTTCTCGATTTTTTCATATGGTCGATTTATTATCAGTAGATTAGCTCTTGGCATTTTTGTTTGGGTTTAGGCTTCGTTTAGTATTAGGCTGAGGCATGAGAATCTTATATCTTGCTACGCCATTGCCGAGGATTGCAAGGGTGAGTCAAAATTGTAAATATTTATAGTGTAGGACGAGTCGCAGCGGAATTAATTTTTGTTTGCTAACTAACGCCCGTGTACGCGCGAGAAAGATACTTGGGCTTACTAGATTCGTCATAGGGATACGCCAAAGAATGGTTTATTTATTGTAGCTAGGAGCGGGCAGGGGACGGGATCCCCCCAAATTCCGGTGCCTACCAGAAAAAAAAATCGATCGGAAATAATTAAAATCAAATAATCCATTCATTTTATTTGTTTCGCGCAAGCAAGCACAAAAAAATAATTTAATGAAACTTGAACGATTTCCTTCGTCGTAATTTCGTACCTTGTATAAAAAGATAGCTATTTCATTACGGAAATGATATAAATATATATACAGTACCGGGTAAAAAAAAGTACGCACCGTTCGAAATTCAATATTGGTGCTATTATACTTACGAAAATAGTTAATGGAGTACTTCCACAGTTGTTTCAACGATACTTTATAAGTTCACGTTTACATTTTCACTGAAACATCATAAAAAATATTCGAAAGCTGAACGTAAACAATTTCAACGCGTAGGATGCCAATTTTAGGCTGGACAAAAAAAAGTACGCACCGAAAGAAAAAAAGAAAATATGTCATCACATCGCGCATCTAATATTTTGTGTGACCACCTTTTGCTTCGATAACAGCCTGTAAACGCCGAGGCATACTTTCTCCAAGATTGTGAATTTGCTGTTCGTCGATATTGTCCCAGGTCTCCCGCAGAGCATCAAAAAGCTTTTCTTTGTTTGTTACGTCTCCCTTATTAACATTTTGGTCCAAAATCGACCACGGATTTTCTATAGGATTTAAATCTGGCGATTGTGCTGGCCAATCCGAAAGTTTGATCTGCGAAGAACGGAAAAAGGCCGATGATTTTCGAGCCGTATGTTTAGGATCGTTGTCTTGTTGAAAGATGAATTCATTCTGCAGACCGATCTTTAGCAGTGATTCCTGCAGATTTTCGTTTATGATATCAATGTAAACATCGGCAGTCATAATACCGTTGATTGGAACCCAATTTCCCACTTCTGACCACGCAAAACACCCCCACACTAAACACTCCCCCCTCCGTGTTTGACAGTCTTTTTAATATTTTTTCAAGAAGCTGTTCTCCCGGCTCAATCCAAACGCGTGATCGTCGTTTATGCCCAAACAAGTCAAACTTGCTCTCGTCACTCCAAACAACTTTTTTCCAAAACGAAATCGGCTTTTTCATGTATTTTTTTGCAAGCTCGCGGCGCTTGATTTTATTTGCTTTGCGTATCAGAGGGCGCCGTTGTGCAAAACTATTTTTTAAGCCTGCTCCTCGAAGTCTCCTATGAACTGTTCGGTCTGAAATGTTAAGGCCTGTATTTTCGAGAATTACACGGCTAGTAATCGTCGGATTTTTTTTTGACTCCCTGATAATTTTGAGATCGTCCAATGCAGTTGTTTTTCTTTTTCTACCTCGTCCATTTTTATCACCGACCATACCTAATTCCTTGAACTTCTCGCATATTTTTCTCACTGCACCTTCACTTACGTCATATTTTCGACCAATTTCTCTTTTAGAAATACTTTTTTTCGGTCTTTAATTACCAGTTCTCGCACTTGCAGCTGCAATTTTCGGCATCGCGGATTTATTGCTACCGTACTCGAATACAGAAAATCGATAACTGACCGAAAAATTGTCAAATCTATATGTTTACGTTCCGTTTGCTTTCCTAAGCTTCGTTGGGAGAAAATCGCTTTGTTGTGACTGATGAGAATATATAAACCTTGGGTGCGTACTTTTTTTGTTCAGCATACAACAGGCACTCTTCGCGCTGAAATCGTTCTCTTTCTGGTTTCGAATATTTGTGGCATTGTTTCAACGGCAGCGTGAAGGCAAAACAATGAACTTTCGTCATGACTGCTCAAGGTCTGGTTTATTCATGGTATTTGGAGTGAGAATAGCACATGAATGGAAATTGAACGGTGCGTACTTTTTTTGTCCGGTACTGTATATATGTTACCGACAATGTGTATAATGCAGGCATTCTGTAGAATATCTAGTTATTCTATACAATGCCGGGTGCGTCAAGGCAATGTATGAAGTATTTAATTTATCGTTAACCATTACATACTGTGCCTAGGTAATGTATGCAATACCTAGGAATTATATAGACTACCATTAGATCGGGTAAAGTGCAAAATGTTGGGCAAATAAAGCATCTTTTGTTTGCTCAATATCATCAATTCAATAAATCGTTTCAATAGAATGGTATTTGTTTGTACTTGTATGTTGAACTATTGTGAAATTTTGTTTGGGTTTGTTCGAGTTTGTTTGGGTTATACCTGCGCGCCCTCTCGCCAACCACATCTATTAAACATTTTGCCAGCTGTACATTTGGTATTGTATAGAATGCCTGGGTAAAGTAGGAATAAATGGTATTTTATACATTGCCTGAACGTTTTAGGTATTCCATAGAATATCGGATTACACAGATTGCCGGTACCATATATACAAATTTCACAATTAAGTTAAGGGGGAATATATCTTTGTACATTTTTTTCGCATTATTTTCCTACATCTTCCAGAAAAGAAGAAGAGCAAGAGAATGTTGAGTTAGAAGAACAATTGTATGGTTCAGGCATCGCTGATTAAAGGTAAACGCGAAATTCACATGATTTTACGGCATTTGAAACTTTAAACGCGTTTTTCTCAAAACGATGTTTTTAGCCAAGGGCGTATGCGTAGCGCCTCGAGTTTTCAATCGATTGAATTGAAATTTCAACTGTAGCTTCTTGACAACATTTTCTAGCCCAGTACGGAGGATTTTTTTCGATAAGTTGAAATTTAAAAATTTTATGATCGATTTTCGACCGATTTCTTTACGATTTTTTTTTTCATGTTAACGCCATTTTTTTAAACCAATATTTTGAAAAACCCCTTCGTACTGGACTAGTTTTTTATATCTACTTTCAAAATATTTTTCGTTTTTTGTTCTAGCTCGAAAATTATGACCTGTGCGAATACGCCCGTAGAGGACTATGAAAAATGGAGTTTTCTTTCGTCGACTACTGCGCCGCCATTTTGTTTCAAAATAATGAAAAAAAAAATTCCTTTACTTTAAGACTTATATCAACATGTATAAGAAACCGAATTTGAAAATATTGTTTCGTTTTTCTTAAATAAATTTTCAAAAATGACCCTTGATTTTGCCCTCACACAGGTATATTCCCCCTGTGTGCAACAGTAATATAGAATCTTCCGGCCGATGCACAACCAGAAGTATGCTGGAAAATCAACATTTACTACCAAGTAATAGATAATATTGTAAATCTAAAACTCCGATTAGAGAACCCACCGTTAGCACATGCAGTGAACGCATTTTGTAAATTGAATATGAAGAATGGAGAGGATTTCATAAATAATTATAAAAAAATCTTAACAATTGATGCGACAGCCTTAGAAGCTAAAGCAATGGTAATGGCAAACATTCGTTTAAAAATGATGAGTGAAATGCTGGAAATTTAAAAAGCGTATAGAAAAGGGGCACTGCCCTGACTTGTATAAACCTTTCCAAGCACCAATGCTACTCCCAGTGAGCTCCGCTGGTTGTGAGAGGAGTCTTTCTGCAAGGAGGCGAATAAAAACGTGGCTTGGAAGCATAATGCTTCAGGAACGATTCTCTTATACGTCACTGCTGAACATAGACATGAGATCGTTTAAAAAATACCCACTGAAGAAGTACTGGGCCCAATTGTAGAAAAGAATACAAAACTAAAGTACAAAACTAAAAACACAAAAAAAAACAAAAATACAAAATAAAAAACTATTTAAAAAATTCAAAAAAAGGCAGGACAATAACTTATTTAAGTGTCCTGCTTTATGAGGCCCAAAAAAACCTTTTTTTCAAGCATTTTTTTAAGAGGGAAAAGAACAAGTGAGCTCTGAGCTTTGCGGCATATGTTAATATGTATTTAAAATTAGAAAAAAAGTTCAACATGAAACAATAAATTACTGCACATTTATCAGTCTATTCCATAAGCGCCTTGCCACTGCAGTCTCCCATCGGCGAGAAAAATACAGATCGCAATTCTTGACAGAAACATAAAAACCAAAAAAACATTTAATTGTCATATATTTTTCTTCTGGGCGAACTAAGAAAAAGCAGATAAAATCGTGTAATTATAACTTTTTTCAGGTTTGAAAAAAACGTTCGCTTGGAAAAAATCACTTCGGAGTGCTATAAAAGTTATTTAAAAAGACCTTTTTAACTATCCTTTCAGTTCACTTAGAAGGAAATTTAATACTGAAGAGAAAAAACTGTGGTTCGATTAAATAGGTCGTTTAATTTTTTTTGCTATCACGCCCGCCAATTTAGGAAAATCGTGAAAACCTAAACTGACGCAAACGTACTTCAAAGTTTTCACTAGCTCACACACCTGCTCGACGCTCTTCTGCTTTTGACTTTGTATCTTCGAAAATACCTAGAATTGGCCTCTGTAACTTTGTAAATATATTCTTGTAGAGTTTATCTATCGATTAAAGCAATAAAAAAACGATTTTTCGGACTTTCTAAAGCAGGAAACTGCCTTAATTGAATACCCACTGAAAGTAAAGTTTGAAGATTGGTAATTGGATTAAAGCATGATGAAAAATTAGTCGATTATTTTTTATGGTATTGCAAAGGTAGTTCTGTAGTTTTGGTAAGATCTTAGGAATTGGTTGAAATCTAAGTATGGTGTAGATATGACCATCATGGACTGATGCCCAAAAATTCAATTCGATTCACCGTTTAGTTCATGAGATAATTGTAATTAAATATGGGTATTTTTGTACGCGATCCCTATACCTGACACGTAAACCGATAGGAGTTTGCTCGCATTTCTCGATATAGGTTCTAAACAGATTTTAGGATTTCAAAATAAAAACACGTGTACGCAGTATTATTGTGGGGTTGATTAAAAAAAAAAAGAAAAACTTTGACCGTTTAGTTTCGGAGATATCGACTTATGAAAAGTGGTAATTTTATTCCACGGCGAACTCGGGCCCTACCATCTATAACGGAATGGCAACAGTGTACCCTGCAACCAGCTGATCGGCGCGTGGTCTGGGAACCCGACGCGTGTTTTTTTCCCGAGTTCTAGTAATTCTAAGACGGATGTGAAATAAATTTATTCTGCAAACAAATTCAATTTGTTCAATTCATGCATGTCTTCGTTACAGCAAATACAATTTAAACTGACGGCAAGGTGTTGTAAATCTACGATCCGACGTCCTTCGACAGCGAATTTTTGTTGCTGACCGTTGAGGTTATGATTGTTCTCATCGCGTTTAGTCGCATTTGCTTGACACATGGCTGCCACAGTTTCCAGTCTTTTAGCAAGCGCCTATTTTCTCGTAAACTTTCCTTTGTATCGCATTTGGGTTGACATTTTCACGCTTTTTTTATTTATATAAAACATTTCACGAAAGACGGATCGTAGGAAGCTCAACGCTATGACCGCAGGAAAGTCGCGCTGTTGCCACGACTACTACGCTTCGACCGAAACTTTTTGCTCATACGTGTACCTACAGAACTACCTTAACACCAACACGTAATAAAAGCTTCATACTTTATGTGTGTTACGTGATTATCGGCTATCATGCGAATTTTATTTTGAAAAAAGATGATTATGAACAAAACCGTTTTTTTGACCGGCCGGACCCCTTCCTAGAAAAAAATGCTGGCTATGCCAATGAGTTTATCGAGAAAAAAATGGAACATCAGGTTATTTCAAAAATTATTTATTGCATCAAATTAAAAAACACACGGAATAATTCAACATTTCGTTGGCCATCTGTCAATAAACAATCTTGTTGATCCAAGTGACTGGGTAAGGTTTCGAACCCCCCCGATCGAGCTGAATTTTTGTACAGACCTCCCCTCTTTATATTTTAACACAACCCCTAAAGGGTTTTTTGACAGGTAAGGTTCCCCCCCCCCCCCATTAAGCTGAAATTTTGCACAAACCTTCCTTTTAATATTTTAAGACAACCCCTAAAGCGATTTTTGGTGACGCGCAATAGTTTTCGGCTTTGGGTTTGTTTGGGCAAAACGGAGAGCGCGATAACATATATAGGCATAACGGAAACGTGGCAAATATAGATATAGTCGGCGCGCGTTAAAAAAAACTTAAAAATTCAATATCTCGAAAACGATTGCGAGTCGTCAAAAATCCCTTTAGGGCTTGTCTCAAAATATTGAAAGGAAGGTTTGTGCAAAATTTCAGCTCGATCCGCAGGGGGTCGGAACCTTACCCTTTTCGGCGACGCGCAATAGTTTTTGGGTTTGTTTATTTGGACAAAACGGAGAGCGCGATAACATATATAGGTATGAACGGAGACGTAGCAGATATAGATATAGCCGGCGCGCGTTAAAATAAATAACTTTTAAATTCAATATCTCGATCAAAGTATTGCGAGTGGCTAAAAATATTAAAAGGAATGTTTGTCCAACATTTCAGCTCGATCGGCGGGGGGGTTCGGAACCTTATCCGTGACTTTTTTCTCTGACCGCTCGCCTCCAGGTCGAAACTTCAGTTCCTGCGTATGTCGATGCTCATGTCTTTCTCTCTCGCTCCCTCTCTCTCTCTCTCTCTCTCCGTTCCTCGGACGAGTAAACACCGTCCGTGTCCACGCACAACACGTAACGTCACTTTCTTGCTCGTCCGGGGTCCGAAGGTCCGAGTTGTGCGAACACAAGTCCATTTTCCATTCGAAATAGACAGAGTCCGAGTGATCCTTGTGTCTTAGCTTTTGTAAATTCGTCAACGAGCCTCGAGTGCTTGTATACTTCGTGCCGATAAATTTCCCATAACGGTTCCACCAACGGGTCAATTATCACGCTCCCGCTCTCCTCGTTCAAATCGCTCCATGTGTTTTCTCTTTCTCGCCATGCGGGTACGCGAACCTGGCTGGCGAGCAGCCGCGCCCGCGCAGCCAACGGTGTCAAATTCGGTGATTTATGCGCCGGTCCGTAATAATCCCTGCTGACTTTGGTTTGGTTAGGACCGGATCGGGCTCAGACCTGATCTCACAAAACCTGATTCTCCTTCACACGAGATTCTCCGTTGTCTTTCCCTAAATTCTGTCTTACGAAGTGTTCGGTTTCGTGCAAGATTTGAAAAGACTGAAAACAAATGTTACGTTTGCACGTTTGGGCTGAAAGGCTTATCGCAATAGGGCGATTATCGGCACGTCTTATCGCCGCAACAAATAGCTCGGTTGGGCGATTAAAGATAGTACAAACGTATATGTTTGAAGTAGCAATGCAACAAGGCGCTATCGAGCAAACCAAAATAAAAAATAATGCAATCGATAGGATGATGGAGTATTGCGATTCACGACTTCGTCGTGGTTTCCGTTACCGATTGCGACTTTCAACGAAAACGAAATCCCACCAATGCTACACTGACAGGAAAATTCTATTGATATGAACTAATCGCGTCTGTTTGATTTTTGTTTATTTGAGTTAACTAGATTTTTCGTGGAATAACATTTTTCCTACTGCATTCCATTATTGAAATTATTTACTTTCAATATATTTGTTCATTCAAATCAAAATATATTCAATATCGTCCAATAACTAAATATTTTATTTTATCCTAATAAATCTGTGATTCGGTATCATTTGCTCAAAAAACAATTTAGTTGAATCCACTGAATGGGGCCATTTGATTTTTCTAAATGTAAATTAAATAGAATTATCGTAGAGTCAACCATTTTTCTATTTGATTGAATGGTCTGTCTTTTTGCAACACACATATCAAAGAGGTGTGGGGGTAGAGAGGGTGGAGAGAGAGGAGATCATATATATATAGATTATGTTAGAAAAATATATAGCACGTTATTCGATAAAACTCTCTAATTATCACAATGATATTAACTAATTGATATAGTTTGTGATACAGCAAATAATTATAGGAATTGATTTGGTGTCTTAGCCATATTTGGGACTAAGATGATACAAGCACTCGGTAGCATAGGGGCAGCGTGCGTAGCTATGAGTAGGTAGGTTCTAGGTTCAATTCCCATATAGGTGAAATATTTTTTTCGATAGAAATCATCTCAAAAGGCCAGGGAATGACGAATTACGATACAAAATCGTTGTCATCAAACTCTCAATTAAGAATTTCATTTTATTTTGAATTTATGAAATATTTTATGTACATAGTACACTTAGATTTACAGTGTACATTGTAAGCAAATAGAGATATAGTTGAATCGAAACTTTATTCATTCAATTTGGATATATTCAATATTTAAAAAGAATAGCTGAAACAAATAAAAAAATATCTTTGAAACAAATAAGATCGTAGTAGGCCGTGAGCCAAGGAAAAAACCTATTTGATTTAAATAGATCCTATTTAAATTAAATATTTTTTTCGCAGTGTACGATGTATCGAGACCCTTTGATTTGTTGTTTTTTTCCTTGCGATAGTGAATTTCGCAACCACAATTGTGTACGATTAGTCATGATACTTGGGCCAATTTAATGGAAATTGAATCCGAGATTGCGTTTGGTAGATAGTAAAGGCAGGATATGTATAGAGGGTGTCCTGTTATGAATTTATAATCCTGCAACTGTCGATAGGTCTGATCATGTCCTACTATATGCCGGAATTTCAGTATAGTAAAAGTCCAACGGTTTTCGGGATTTTGGGCTTTATGTTATTTTTTAAAAATAACCATCTCCTTTTGGTTTTTCGCATGCAATTTCTACAAATGATATGAATCGACAATAACTAAGTAATTTTTTCAAGTAATTAGCACTACATGCGTAGTACATTTTTTTACACCGCAGGCCATCAAAGTCAGATGTTCGAATTGTTTTGTATAAAAATTCTGCATAAGATCTTTTTTCATAAAGTTTCCTTAACATTTAAGGTTGAAAAGAAGACTTTTGTAGATAAAACAAATAACCAAGAGTATTTTTTTTTAACCTGGTCGAAAAAAGTTATCATTTGTAGAAATAGCATGCGAAAAACCAAAAGCAGATAATTTTTATTTCGAAAACCGTGGAACTTTTACTAAACTGAAATTCCAGGATATAGAAGGACATGATCTGACCTATCGACAGTTGCAGGATTATCCATTCATAACAGGACACCCTGCATGTTAATTAGATTTAAATATAACAGATCAATTTCCAATATTTTCTAATCGGGGGGGACAGCGAGGTCGGGATTTTACACACAATCAAAACATAATCTTGCTAAGGTCGAGTTTTTTAAAATTGATAAATATTGACAAACAACGAAGTTATCAATACTTGAGGCCTTGTTTATGGTCGGAAAACAAGACTTTTTTGCGATTTTCTAAAAAAATACTAATAAAGCAATCAAAATGAGGTTTGGAGGGTTTATTTTACATATTTGTAGGCACCCAAATCAATTTCTTATTTTTCAAAAAGAATATACAAAATAGCGGTCCAGTGGCCGGTGGAAAAAGAACGCCTTTTTTTAGACTCCCCACAGGCGGACGCGATTGAGACGCACATGTGCACCCAGACCAAATTTTTTCTTGTCATTTGCATGAGTTTTGTTAGCGAAGTACACACGATTATTGCAAAATTCTGATTTTGGCAAATTCGGCACCATTTTGAAAAAAAAACGTCACATTGTCGACTAAAAAAATCGCCTTAATTTGTTCATAAAAACCGTAATTGTTAATCCATCGAAAAAAACGTGTGTACTTCGCTAGACAATCTAGCTGAAAAGCTACAGTTGAAATTTGAAGTCAATCGGTTGAAAATTGCAGGAGCTACGAGATCGCCCGATTACGAAAAGATTTTCAAAGTCTCAAAAAGCGCGTTTAAAGATTTAAAATATTTTTTAATGTTTATACATGATTTAAGCCGAGGAAAACAAGTTAATTTTTTTTCCATCTATATAATAAAGCCTCAAAGTTCCGCCGGTGCTGCATGGCCAATCGGTGTAGGTGGTTCGGGCAACTAGGGTCATCTCAAATTCAAAACAACCAAAATGTACATATATTATAATAATAAAAATTTCCGGCGATCAGATGCTTTTCGAAATTTTGAAAATTACCAAAACGCAAGCGCAAGAAGAAAAGTTCGATTTAAAGAAAACAACTTTAACGAATTATCATCAACATCTGGATCAACATGTAAAGATCATCGGGTTCCACGACACAAAACGTCATACCCTTGAACTGAGAAATTATTGAAAAATCGAAAGACAAAAAACCAACGTGAAATTAAAAAAATGAGACATAAGTCTCAATGCCAATGAGTGAAGTAACGGTACACGTGTGTACATAAATCACATTGCTGCAATTCCTTCAAATTCGCATACCAACGAAATTTAATCACGCCCGCGCTTATGCTCGCAGCCTCCATGTAAATGAAACACACCGCGAGGTGTGTACCGACGACGCGCTCGTGTATACATACGAAACGTGGAATTTTCGTGCACACTGTCAGGCGGGAGTGAATACTGATTGTGATGATTTTTCCCCTTCTCCGTATCATTTTTCATTCCTCCCCCTCTCTCGTGTACACCGTGTTGGAATAAGCCGCGCCGTTCTCGCTCCATACCCGCGCACCGATATATTCAACCGAAGCCCGGTCTCCAGAGTCAATCATCGCCGATCCTGGGAATACACAGCAGCGTGATCGTTCCGACTTACCGTCTGCATTTATATCTATATATATATGAGTATATATATATATACACACGTAAACACATATCTGTACATATACCTAAAGAGAGTACGCGAGGATGACGTCCACCTTGGCTACGGCGGCCTTTGTCCTCTTTCTGGCTCACAGTGTGCTGGTAAGATCTAAATACATAAAGACCGATTTAAGGCCTTAGGCCACTCTAGAGGCCGAAAAAATAAGCTTTCTGGGCATTTTTTTTTTCAGAAATACTACAAAATAAATCGAAATTACAAAAAACGGTGTTTATCATACATATCAATGACTGTAGACAATAATTTTTTTTTGAAGCGATTAATTTCATAATGGCGACTGTGCAGCGTTTATCTCAAAACTGCATTTTTTAAGTTGCCCGGAAACATAAATCAGACAATTTTCAACCGACCCGAGTAAAGATTATTGTATATACTTAGATACAATTATATAAAAATGATATACAATCATATATATTTATACCTGGGTTTACTTATAATTGTATATAACTCTATAGATTCGTATATATAATCCGATATAAATGTACTTCCATAAAATTATACATAGTTCTGTATATTATGCTATGTGGAGATACTGTTTTTATAGGGAGTTTATATAATTAGATATAATATCATATACAGTTATATATGATTCAGTATAGTGATGTATATATATACATATATATATATATATATATATATATATATATATATATATATATATATATATATATATATATATATATATGAACCTTTTATTTATGGTATATATAATTAGATATAATATATACAGTTATATATAGTGTTGTATATAATTACATACCCGAGTAAAAATGATTGTATATACTTAGATACAATTATATAAAAATGATATACAAGCATATATATTTATATATAGGTTTATATATAATTGTATATAACTCTATACATTCGTATATATAATCCGATATAAATGTACTTCCATCAAATTTGATTTGATAAAATTATATATAGTTCTGTATATAATGATATATGGAGATACTATTTTTATAGGGAGTTTATATAATTAGATATAATATCATATACAGTTATATATAATTTAATATAGTGTTGTATATAATTATATATATACGTGAAACTTATTTAGGGTTTATATAATTAGATATAATATTATATACAGTTATATATAATTCAATATAGTGTTGTATATGACTGTATATGACCCGTGTAAAAAGGATTGTATATACTTAGATACGATTATATAAAAATGATATGCAATCATATATACTTATATAGGTTTATATATAATTGTATATGATTCTATACATTCGTATATATAATCCGATATAAATGTACTTCCATCAAATTTGATTTGATAAAGTTATATACATACCCGAGTAAAAATGAATATATATAATCATATATAATTGTATATTAATTGATCATATACAATTGTATACAAAAATTGGCCCGATAGAATTTTATATATTTGTATATAAACGTATACAATTGTATACGTTTATATACAAATATATAAAATTCTATCGGGCCAATTTTTGTATACAATTGTATATGATCAATTAATATACAATTATATACGATTATATATATTCATTTTTACTCGGGTATATACGTGAACATTTTATTTACGGTATATAAAATTGTATATGACTGTATATGAGTACTTTTATTTTCTTTTGAAATACATATAATTGTATATATCTTCATATGGCTTCATATATGATTAGATATAGAACAAGTTTTCTTTGGTTTTATTCGCGTATGGAAGCAGATAAATCAAAAGATTGTTTATTAAAAGTTAACAAATTATGTATTGACCCGAGCAAAAATAAATATATATAAAAACATATATAATTGTATATTGATTGATCATATACAATTGTATACAAAAATTGGCCCGATAGAATTTTATATATTTGTATATAAACGTATACAATTGTATATACTAATATAAAGTTATGTACGATAGTAAATGAATATATATATTCAACTGTATATTAGTATATACAATTGTATACGTTTATATACAAATATATAAAATTCTATCGGGCCAATTTTTGTATACAGTCGTATATGATCAATTAATATACAATTATATATGTTTATATACATTCATTTTTACTCCGCGATTCCCTTTAAACGCTGAATATATCTTGAAGAATACATTGTCTATGGAAGTACGTAGGATTTTTTTTATATTGCATAGTTCATTTGTTATTAACAATTATCGGACTATTTTTTAGGCAAATTTTTCACTTTCAAAAAATTTGCCTAAAAAATCGTCAGATAATTGTTAATAACCAATGAACTATGCAATATAAAAAAAAATCCTACGTACTTCCATAGACAATGTATTTTTCAAGATATATTCAACATTTCAAGTGAATCGGTTGAAAATTGTCTGAGTTATGTTTCCGGCCAACTTAAAAAATGCAGTTTTGAGATAAACGCTGCACAGCCGCCATTTTAAAATTAATCGCTTCGAAAAAATTATTGTATACAGTCATTGATATGTATGATAAAGACCCTTTTTTGTAATCTCGATTTATTTTGTAGTTTTTCTGAAAAAAAATCCTCATAAAGCCTATTTTTTCGGCCTCTAGAGTGGCCTAACCCCTTAATTCCTGTCTCTCTTTGACCGCGACCTTATGGGATGTGGACCTTAGGGTCAATTTGCTTGAGTTAATCGAATCGATTATCACAATCGTTTCTTTAGGTAATATTCATTTTTTTTAACGTTTAACGTTGAAAACCATTTTTTTCAGGGAGAAAAGACGATTCTCAATGTGGACCTTTATTACGAGTCTCTTTGCGGCGACAGTGTGAGATTCGTCACCGACCAACTCGCACCTGCCTATGACGATCTCAAGGATCACCTCCGAATCAATTTCATCCCGTATGGCAAAGCGTCGGTCAGTGAAAAAAAAAATAATCATTACACTTTCTCAAATGTTCGATTTTTTTTCCTCGGTCAAACGAGGCCCGGTTTGGATGTTGACTTTAGCATTCCTCGGACATAGCTTCGCGATCTCATGGTTATCGTAAATTCCTCGCATTCTTTCGTCTCTTCGTATACGCGCACTTTTTTCTTGTGACTCGAGATGATTGCACGGGTCGCGATAGAGACCGAGGATTTTTCAAGGAAAGTCGTAAATTTTGCTGCTCCGTAAATTTGTCATGGTTCGTCGTTCGCTGTTGGCCGTAAAGACAAAAAGAAAACTATTTTGGACGCGGGTTTTTTTTATTTTTCGCACGAATTTATTATTATTTTGATTAAACGCGCGAATTGAGAAACAAAAGAAGTACTAGTAGAGTATAGTTATTTATTTTCGAGTATACCCTTGCGAGTTTCTACATTCTGTACATTGATACCCTTTTACACATTTCCTTTTTTTTCGATAACATTTGTCTTTCGTCCTTTTCACAAGTTACAAGCTTTTATTTAACTTGATTGGGGGTGAGTTGCAAAACGGAAAATCGATATTTCACCCACTTCCCAACTACTTAGATCTGGGGAATTTTGCAAACATGCATCTAAGAGGTGACAATGCATGGAAAGTGCATGAGAACATATGAATTGGCGCTCAGTGCTCTCGGATCGCACAAATGTTAAAAGGGTACAATAGGTAAAATGGGTTAAGGCGTTACCCCTACTTGTAGCGTAAAAAAGGCCTTTTTCAGGAATTTTTCTAAAGAAAACTACAAAACTTTTTTAATCGATCAATATACCATCTTAAAGAACACATCTTGAAGAATTTTCAGTAATTTTTTTATTGAAAAATATTACATTGTTTAGTGGCAAATGGCCGTCAATGAAATAATGTTTTTATATACACGGTTTGCGGTGACCAACATTGCGGCGAAGTGGATCATCTGAAAGAAAAATGCGGATGGATTTAGTCAAATATAAGTATAAACTAGTCTTTAATCGAAGGATTTTAAAAAATATTCATTTTTCACAAAATGGCGGACGGTCAAAGTTAATGGTTCGATTTTAACGAAAAAAAACGGCCGTTTTTTGGCTATAAAACGGCCATTTTTATTCGAAAAAAAAATCGAACGATTAAAGACTACATTTTCATGTATTAAATAAGCCTGCAAAATTTCAAGAAGATCGGTTCATTAGTGTTCGAGTAATCTTGGTCACCGACTTCAGAAATGCCATTTTGAGAAAAACGCGTTTACAGTTTCTCTTTCAACGCTCTTTCAACGCGGATTCTTCTCTTTCAACGCTCATATCTCAGTCAATTTTGTTCGGATCGACTTGAAATTTTCAGGACATACTCTCAGATACGTATACTTCAAAAAAATGCAATAAAAAAAATCGATTTTTTCAAAATCGCAAGTGGGGGTAACCCCTTAAAAGGTAAGGTCCAATAGGTGGTGAGCCAAAATCTATGACAGATGCCTATTACAATTCTCCAGGATTTCTCCTGACAATCAGCCAATGATAACACCGGCTCGTTTCGAAGAATTAATCCCACCTTAAAAAAACTTTAGAGCTCTAGTAATATCAATTAAAGACTAAAGAAAATAATTGGTATGTAAAACATTTTTTTAACCAGCTTTTATTTAAGGCCTTAAGCCACAGTAACGGGTATAAAATCATGTGCGAAATAAAAAAAAAGTATGAAAAAGTGATTTACTCATAAAATTAATTACACATCTATTTAGTATAAATATCAAGTTGTTAGATTTTTTTTCGATGTACAAAATGGCCGACTACTAATATTTTCTTTTATCTTTTTTTTAGGCGCTCCGCGGCGTGAGATTTAGCATCCACAATTTTTTACCTAGAACAAAAAACAAAAATTCTCGTCAATCTACATTAGAATACCCAGAGAAGTACGTACGGAATTTAAAAAATATTGTTTTATTCAAAAGTTGTAGGTATTCGAACTTAAGAAATGAATATTCAGTGAAAAATTTCGTTATAACTGCTCATAAACTGCTCATAAAATGAAAAGTTTTCGATTAATCAGAAATTCCGTACGTACTTTTCTAGGAAATTCAATTAGGAACATAACTTTTAAATTTGAAGTAAATAGAGTGAAAATTGTTGAAGTTATTTGTCACGCCAATCGGAAAAAAGCTATTTTGAGAAGTTTCGAGTATTCGGCCATTTGTACATCGAAGAAAAAAAAATCCTAACAGCTTGATATTCATACTAAATAGATGTGTAATTAATTTTATGAGTGAATCACATTCATACGAAAAAAAATTGTTAAATTCGCACATGATTTTACACCCGTTACTGTGACCTAAGGCAAAATTGAGACATATTTTCTTCAATTTACATAAATCCATTAACATATCAACTGTATTTAATTTACTGTAAACCAACCTTAGATTTCTTAAATAGAGATCCTGAAGCTGAGTATAAACGTGTGATAATAATTTCTCTAATTACTATTATGCCACATTAAATACGGTTAATGAAATTGAATTGATCAAATTTATTCAACATTTTAAAAGTTGAGCGTCACAAGCTTTTATTTACAGGCACATATTGGTGACTTCGGAAAAAAAAATTATCTCCTACTTCTTAGTACATTGAATAAAAGCTTGTTAAAAAAAAGTTTACAGATAAATTATTCATTGATGCTTCCCTTCTTACCATGCATTTGAGGGCTCTCACATACTCGCACAACGCTTTGATCGGTTTCCCTTTAATTTCTTTATTAATTTTTCGTTTAAGTGTAGCCTCCCCCTTGCCTCTACCTTGTAGCCTCTTCGCCACTTTTTCAAACCATCTACGACTTCTTTATTTTTTCTTTTATTTTCCCGCATTCAAGAATGCGTTCGAAACTTTCTTCTTCCTTCATACAACACTGGCATAGAGTATCTACAGACATTTCATTTTTTTCGTCCATTTCTCACCCATGAATTTTACGGTTTGTAATTTTTTAATTAACCTCGCGAAAGCTCTAGCCGGCCAATGGATATTTAGTGGTCGCTCAAGCGCTTCGAAATTTCCAATTTTCGCCAATTTTTTTTTACCCTTCTCACTCATAAATTTGACGCTTTGTAAAATTTTCAAAACAATTAATCCCTTCTTGTTTAGAAACAGATTTTTCAAATTTACCTTACGCTTCTAACCCAAGAATTATAATCTTTGTCCTCATAAAATAATTATTCAAAGCTCTTGTCCGTAAACAAAATTGTAGGTCGGTTTATTCGTAAAACTGAAATGGCAGCTGTTTCCCGCGTATCGCAATGCGTTCCACAGTTGGTCTCGTTAGTCAAACTGCGGACTAATCGGAGCTGTACTCTATTACGAGGAACTACGAGCAACGCCATAATACAATAATACATAATAATAAATAACAACACATATCGGCTAGTTGGTGTCTGTTATAAATTATTATAACAAATTATTGATAAAATGTAATACTTCGCGTTTTATTTTGTTTTTATGCTACAAGGAATTATAGTGCTTCCGAGATTTATTTTTTTGGCGGAAATTCAGAATTTCGTAAATCTTGAGCGACCAATAAATATTCATTGGCCAGCTGGAGATAAATTATAGATGATTAAAGATCAATTATAAAAAATTATAAAAATGATTAATTAAATTATTATAAAAATTATTATAAAAATTATTATAAAATTATAAAAATTATTAATTAAATTGTCAAGGGAGCTGGGAGCGGTCAAAAAATATTTAGAGGACCTCTAAATATATTTTGACCGCTCCCAGCTTCCGTGACAATTATTTTTTTTCTTCAAAGAAGATAATTGCATGGTGAGAAAAAGGAAAAAAAAATAGAGCTCAATATTGTGCCACCCTAATATACATGCACATTTATATTCACTAACCTAAACGTACAATAATAATAATAATAAAAACAACATTTCAAGAGCAGCATAATTTCATCGATGGTCGATGGAATTTTCAATGCCAGCACGGACAACCGGAATGCGCGGGAAATCGAGCGCAGGCTTGCGCCCTCGACGCGATCCAGAAGTACGAGGCAGCCAAAAATCGTCAGCGTCTTTCCGTGAAGCTCGTCAATTGTGTCATGTCGAGCAGATATCCATCGAGCGCTGTTCCACGGGTACGTCGTATCGCACTGTATAATTGATGAATGGGTTCGGAATTCTTCCTTTCTCCTATGCTCGATAAGAGAGCAACTGTTTGGCGACCTCACAAAATTATCTCGCACTCGTACGATTGCGAGTCTTACGAGAATTACGTTTATCATGGTTGAGTCATTTTTCGCCGCATTATCGTGAATTCAGCGTTCTCGTGCTCTTTCGACTCAAAATTCATAAATGTGCGAGCCGTGGATTGAGAAGGATAGAATTTGAAAAGAATTGCCAGCTAAGAATCGCGTGGATAATTCGCCATTGCAAATTACTCTTAAGGCGGCATATACATTTAGACAGGAAAAAAATAAGCAATATTGAGGGATTTTTTAAACTCAAAAATAATTATTCTACAATTATCAAACTTTAGGTATACTTTGATAGTTTATTTGAGTATACAAAACAATTTTTTTAATTAATTCATCATCTAAATGATGGAGCTGTGGCAGAGTGTTACAGCAAGCTCGCCGCGGGAGTTGCGAATCGGCAGTCTAGCTTCCCGTAACGTTGATTTGCAAAAAAGTTCAAACATTTTTTCATTTAGAACACGTATAGTTTCTATGTGACGGTAATTAAAATGAAGGCAAATGCAAATTTAAGAAAATGACACGCACTTACAAAAAAAAATCAACATTTCACGCAACATTTCTGTAAAATGTGGATTAAAAAAAGTAGTTTTTTTCCAATTTTTCAAAAACAATTCTCGTCAAGTAGAAGGTACCAATATTATCACTATTTATGCAGTTTTGAGAAAAACGCGTTTGAAGTTCACGCCCGCTCCGAATCCGAGCGGTGAGGCACAGCGTTGACGGGCTGTAACGTTTGATGTTTGTCGAATTTCGCTTTGAAACTTTCGGGAAATATTCTACATATATAGTTCTATCGTTTGAAAAAGAAAAAAAATTAATCGATTTTTCGATCGTTGTAAATGTATATCCCGCCTTAAACATAAAAGGTTTCTTCCAAACATTTTTGGGCAATTCTTTAGATGATTTCTTTCCCGAAAATGTTTTTATTGCTATTTTGTCATTTAATGGGTTGAAAATGATGATATTCAATCGGGGGAAACTGAAATTAACCCCCTCCCCTTTAAAAAGTTATGGGGTTTTGAAGTTCGCAGAAACACGTGATAAAATGGGGCATTTTTGAACATTTCGACGCCTATATTGGGGGTGGAGGGATTTATAAAAGAAGCCTAGCTACAAACAAACAAACACAACTCCCTCCGGCGTGAGGGGGTTGGGTTTGTTTGGGTTTGTTTGTATTCAGGAACGCTTCTTTTATAAATCCCCCCACGTTTGGGTTCAAACCCTTTGCAGCATAGTGTAACACCTAATTCAATTCAGATTTTGACGATTTAAAAGTATTTTTTATTTAAATATGGCGGTTGTAAATGCGTTTCAAGGTTCCTAGGACTTCAATAACTACTGAAACATGCCTATTAAATTTTTATTTTTCACGTAGCGGGTGTCATCAATAACGAAAGTGCAAAAAAAAATGAACTTTTTACATCATAAATCCAATTACGACTAATCTAGCAAGATAACCATAACCAAAAAATAGGTAAAAACTTGGTTTTTGATCCACTGAATACGAACCCGAAGTCTAAACCGTCAAATTGAAAATGGCGGATCCAAAATGGCAGCTGTAAATGGCAAAAACTGTAGGATTTTTTTTCCAAATTTGATGATCTATTTTGGGGAGGGGGGGGGGGGCTTATTTCATGTAACAGCGACCCCGAAAACCCCCGAGTACCAACTTTCGCTATCATCAAACAACGCTTTGCATTTATGGTCCGCCATCTTGAATTCTCGAATTTTGAGTGCAGATTTGTAATCAGCGACCCCGAAAACCCCCGAGTACCAACTTTCGCTATCATCAAACAACGTTTTGCATTCATGGTCCGCCATATTGGATCCGCCATCTTGAATTCTCGAATTTTTAGTACAGATTCGTAATCAGCGACCCCGAGAACCCCCGAGTACAAAATTTCAAGCAAATTGCACGTAAAGAAAAACGTATGCTCCAAAGGGTTAAAACAGGATTTTTGTGAAAAATTCGAAAAAAAAATTCACGATTTTTTGCTCATAAAAAAATTGTTCATGAAAGATGTCAGCTTCCCCCGACTGAATATCATCATTTATAACCCAATAAACGTGAAAATAGTAAAAAACTAATTTTCGGCTCATTTTTTGGAAAAGTCACTCATCTAAAGAATTACCCATTTTTGAGTTTAGTCAACAGTTTCGTAGATACGCGAATATGTCGATTCGAATTGAACCCCTGTATATGCTTTTTTATATATATATAATGCAATGGAAATTTCGAATTTACGCACAGTGCGGAGACACGATCGGTTTGAGCGAAGAAACGAAAAAGGAATTCGAGAGTTGCCGAGGTGGAGACAAGGGCGATCGACTTTTGGTTGCGCATGGTGGCAAGACGCACGCACTCGATCCCGAGATCACGTTCGTCCCTACGATCATCATCAACGGGGTAATTATTCAGCGAGCGAACATAACCAAAAACGATACGTTTCGATATCGAGGGATAATCGATTTTTGTGTGCTCTTTTCTCGCAGCAAAATGACCCGGCCACGATCGGAAACTTCCGAGGCGTCGTTTGCCGTCTGATACCCGAGCAGGAGAAACCCACCGTCTGCAAGGGCTCGTAACGAGGAAAAGCCTATAAAGTGGTGCGGGGAAAAGAACAACCAGCGTCTATCAAGCTATACGTATATTATATCTATGCATATGTACAATGTCTTTCTATGTACAAAAATGAATAAAAAAAAAACTCGCCGTTTACTCAAAATGCGGTTGGAGTACAAAAGAAACAAAGAATAATTAAAAAAGAGAGAGAGAATTCTTACGACTAATCTTTGGATTTGAGATCTGGGACCTCCGACGTTTCCTGAGATCACAATCAAGTTATTATTATTACTTCGGAATCACTATCACCGACTCGCTTCGTCTTGTGTCCTTTTTTTGTTTTCTTTGCTCGCTTTTTTTTTCACTTTTCTCACTGTCCGCAGTTATCCACCGATGAATTCCGTGTCGTCGAGATTGCTCAGGTCGAGAAATTGTTGCTCGATGTCCGAGCCGAGCTCTTGAAAATCCGTCACGTCGTCGCCGTAAAATTCTGAAAGCGAACGAAAAAGAAAAGTCGTACGTGAGCCTTGCGATTGGAAAAGCGCGATGAGAAATAATATGAAATTTTCATTTGTACGGCTTAAAATGATATTGAAGTAGTTGATACGGAGCGATAATTGAAGATTTTGTAAAATTGGAGCTGTCTGCAAATACTCGAAAAGTCAGTATTAAACGTAGTCAGATGTCAAACCAACAGTTGTCAATTTGACATAATCTGTAATTATTTCAAATAACTACACATTATTTGAAATCCGAGTTTCACGCCAACTAATTTTATTTTAACTAATGGTTTATTTTTAATTTATGCTAAATTTACCGAAATTTTTTTTTTATTCCAAATATTTTGTTGTTAAAGTTGAAGCCGCATTGGAAATCACAAAATCATTAATAGCATTATTGGAGATTAAAATGATAAAAATCTTCTCAAAAAATATGATTAATTCGAAAAAAAATAGAAGGACAAATGGGCCCACGATGAGACAAGTCTTAAAAATCATAGAATGGGTCACTCTATTTTAGAGAATTTTTTCAAAAAAAAAATAAAAAGGCAATCATCTTTTTAAAAATAGTTTTCACTTCAGAAACAAAAAAAACGTTGATATTGATATTTGATAATTTTTTCATATTTTTTAACGAAAGTATTCTTCGAAGTGAAAAAAAGTTAAATATTAACATTTGTCGATATCTCAATTAATTCAGGAGTTATCAGCGTTTGAACGTTTCCAAAACTTCCGAAATGGACTTTTTTGGAAAATTATAACTCCTGAAAGAGAAGACATAAAAATCGTAAAATTAAAAAAATAAAAATAGCTCCTACAGTTTTCAGCCGATTGACTTCAAATTTTAATTGTAGCTTCCTGGATAGATTTTCTAGCGAAGTACACACGATTGTTACAATTGATTAAGAGGTTTCGGGACATTTGACGAAATATTACCATTTAATCTAAATTTATACAGTAAATTCTTTGTCATTCACTAAATGTACCCTCCAAATTTTTGGTCCACCGTCTACGCCGTTTCTATAAAATTTATAATTAAAAAAAAAACACTTTTCAACATAGGGAGATGCCTACGTTTATCGCTGAATGGCAGTTTTACGCATGCAAAAATGCGAAAAAATGTTAAAAATATTATGCAAAACCGTCAAATCACTGAGTACCAAATGACAATTTTGTCATCAGTGTCATAACGCACTCCTTATGTTATCTGATCATAAGCATCCCCCTATATCAAAAAGTGTTTTTTCAATTGTACATTTTACAGAAGCGGCGTAGACGATCGATTAAAAATTTGGAGAGTGCATTCAGCGTATGACAAAGAATTTACTGGCTAAATTTCAAGCAAATTGATAACATTTCGTCATTTGTTTCGAAACTCTTTAACAATTCCATTCTTATAAAAAAATTCGGGCCGTTTTTTAGTCGAAAATGCGACTTTATGTTTCACAATGGAGCCAAATTTGCAAAAATCAATATTTTGTAATAATTGTGTGTGCTTCGCTACTGAAAGTCAAGTAGCTTATGAAAAAAATTATTTTATGTTCCAGGTCCTCATGTGCTTCTCTAAGCCGACCACTGTGCCGCAATTTTGTATCTTTTTGGAAAAATGTATAAATAAATAAAAAAATTATTTGAGTACCTACAGATATGTAAAGTAAACCCTTCAAACCCTATTTGATTGCTTTTTTAGTTTTTGTTTCAATCCTCTAAAAAGTCACAATGCCTAAGTTTGCATCGTTGGACTGCAACGAATATAATTTCTTTTTGCACATTTCGCCTACAAAAGTCCTTCAGCCATTTTAAAGATATTCATTGAGCGATCTACATGATAAATTCATAAAAAAAGATCGTCTGTAATAATAAAAATATGGAAAACAAGATGTAAAATGGAACTTTCGTTGCGTCCCAACGATGCGAACTTCGACACCATAAAAAGTCTCCTTTTCCGACCACCCAAAGGTATCTAAGGTCAAAATACTGTTTTAAACTATGTTAAAATCGAACTCACAGCTAAATCCCAGTTCCACCAAGTTGAACATAAATTCGTAAAATAAAGCAAGCGCGACCGAAATAAAAGACAACAAAATATCCCCAAACCCGCAGATACCAAAAATGCCCCAACATTTCCAAAATCCTCAAAAGAATTCCGAAACTGTGGCTCGCCATTGCCTCGCCAAGTCTCGTGACAAAAAAAAACCAAAAAAGATCCTGCAATATCCTACACGTTCGCATTCCCTAACTCAATATGGAAACCCTCCACTACGGATTTGTAACATGTGCGAACAGTGTACGATTTGGTCAACTCTTTCGTCGTTTTTTTTTTTCTGTTAACGCGAACGAATCCCTTAGTGTGTTCGGGATGGATGAAAAATCGTTGTCCAAGATAGGACATACGTACAAAAGCGTGCTAAGCACGTGGCACATTGTCAATGGGGGTTTTAGTGTGGCGCGTGCGTTCGGTGACTTGAGCGCGCGAGCTTGCGCGCGTACAAGCTCTCCTCGTCTCTCTCCCTCCCTCGTACTCCGTGGCTTGTGTGTCCGGGGCCAAAAAAGTAACGAATATTATTTTAAGCCTCGGTGTGGGGTAGCGCGAGGCGCGGTAAAGAGCGTCGAAACCTCCTCTGAGATTAAGTATGGACGCTTGAGCGTTACATATATATATATATACATATGTATATGCTTACGTACGATATACGCATATATATATACATATATATTTATATACAGTCGTTATTATTATTATTAGGGAGAAAGACAGTGAAACGTATTTCTCGCGGTTCAAGGAACGTGTAATATAGCCGGAGGAGCACGCGCCTATATATGCACGTACCCCGTTGATATTCGACGGGACGAAATCTCTACTACATTTTCTCTACTCCCTTCACCCACTCCATAATTCGTGTTATATATAACCATTGTACCGCGACGTGGACGTTAAAGACGATGAAAAAACCCCGTTCTTTTTTCTCTACTCCCTTCGTCTCTGTCTTTCGCGCGCGCGCGCGAGAAAAAAAAACGAGCTTTCGTATATAGTTATCGAACATGTGTGTTATCTGAATATCTTTGAAGTACACCCTGCACGTCGCAACGCGTAACTCTCGATGATTGTTTTTTTGACATTTTTTTCGTCGCTTTCGATACCCCACGTGATCGCCGATTATTCGAGCTTCTGAAGATTCGTCGATTTTTCTCTTGCTTGTTTTTCAGCTTGCGAACGGTGAGACAGAGGCTCGGAAGTTAACGCGTTCCGTCTACCTAGGTGGGTCAAAAGATGCAGTTGGAAGAAATATTTTTATTCGATAATATTGTAGCTATATTCCCTGAGCACCATACTTCAAGCTTTAAGGGGCTATACCAGTGTGACACTTACGAAAAATCGATTTTTTCCCCTTTTTCGACAGTTTATACTGTTAAGAATATCCTGCAAAAATTTCAAGGCCGTATGTCTAATCATTTTATCTTTCAAAAATCGATAGTTGAGTCTTCAAACGCGTTTTTCTCGAAATGAGATTTTTCGAATTTGCTGACATTGTAACTCAAAAATCCGATTGACTTGAAATTTGAACTGAGTACTCTTGAATGTATTTACTCTACAATGACGTAGGATATTTTCGATTGGATGAAAATTGACGATTTGGCATTGAAAAAAACGACCATTTTATAGGCAAGAAAACAGACTTTTTTTTCATAACTACGCCATTTTCTTAGATTTTGATATTTTTCGAAAATCCTACGTCATTGTACAGGAAATACCTTCCAGTTTAACGACATTTTTTTCGGTTTCAGCTACTCAATCGGCCGGAATAATGTCAGCAGTGGAGGACCTTTTTTTTTTGGCGCCTCCGAAGGCAGCGCATAAGTCGCTTGGATCTCAATATTTTTCTATGAAAAAATTATGTAATGTAGGTCAAATATGGCCAAATATATTCTTAATTTTTCGAAACCTTTAATTGAGTACTTTTCTTCCAAAAAATTCGCGAAAATCACCCAAATTTTCAGCGTTCACACTGATATAGCCCCTTAAACGCGTTTTTCTCGAAACACTGTTTTCAAAGTCGGTGGACATGCTATCTCGGGAACCACGTGATGGATTGTTTCCAAATTTACAGGAAATACGATGAGAAACATTTGAAAGTCGTTGACGATCACTTTTTTAAAATTGATCTTTACTGTTTATTAGGTACGTAAAAATGACGACTTTTTTCATAGATTTTTAATGCTCGAGTTGCAATTCGTCGCAACGTTGTTAAAAAACAATGATTTTAGAAATCGACAATCATCAACGACTCGTATTTATTGTTGACTTGAATAACCAGTTTGATTTTTAGATTTCCGGTATATCGTTTATCTGTATTTTTAGGTGATTTTTTCAAAGGCTCTCAATATATATACCTTTGTGGTAGAAAAAAAAGCGTTCCTTTTTCACCAACCTAGGGGAAAAAATCGGAATTTTGTCAATTTTTGGGCCTCTAGGTAGATGTCGCCCCTTAAATTCGTTTCGTCGTGACTCAAAGATTTTTTAAACGGCGGCATTTGATGACGTTGACGTGTTGGATCGTCCATATATTTCGTCATTGCTTTTTGGTGCTTTACTCCCCCCCCCCCCCCCCCATTATCCTAACCTTCCCATCGTCTTAATCCAATTATCATTACTGTCATTCAACGACCCCCCCTCCATTTTACAATGACGTAATTCACGGACGGTCCCTTTGCATCGTTGAAACGCAACGAAAATTAATTTTCCTCCAATTGCACAAACTTTATTTCACCGGTTTAGGCTGTAAAAATCACTCAAACATTTTCACGTATTCTTGTTAGAGAGTTACGACCTCAATTTGCAAAAAAAAGCCTTCGGATAATCAAAATTAAGGAGAGAAGAAAAAAATATCGTTGCCTTCCAACGATGCAAATTTCAACGTCATTTGTTAAACCCGAATAAATTCAAATATCGCCGCGATCGAGGAATGTTTGGGTTTGTTTCGGTGAAACATTCGGTCACCTATTGGTGCCAGCTGCAGTGCAGGCGATCGGTGAATAATATTCGTTATACGTGAAGTCTTTACCTCCACTGTCGATAGCCGTATAAGCATCGTTCTCGATGAGAAAACGTTCGACGGACTCGAACGGCACGTACTCCGGCTCGTGCTTTTCCACTTTCGTCGTGAAGATCTCCGTTCGCTTCTCCGTCGCGATCGACGCGAAATTTTCGCGCAGCCGTTGATTCGGCCCGCTTATCGACACAGCGTCGTTCAACTTTTGCGAATTCAGATTTATCGCGTTCTCCAGAGCGATACGATGCTGGGACGACAGCTGCTTCGTCACTGCGTTGTCCAACGATGTGCCGACCGTGGCCGCGATCGACGCCGATGGCTCAGCGTGATTCTTCACGTGCTTCCGGAGACTCGACGGGTCCGTGTAACGTTTGCCACAGCCCAACACTTGACACGCGTACGGTTTCTGCAACGCGAATAACAATCTAGTACATTTCTCGACGCGTGGAAAAAAGTATATAATTTAACGAAGTGTATCATTTAGGGAATCATCACAGTGTAAAATGTTCGAAAAAAGTTTTTTGTTGTTGCATTATCCGATGGTATAGACGGTTATAAACGTGGACCTGGCATCGCCGATTAATCGTAAGTAGACAATTCATACGAAAATGCCGCACTCGAAATTTTAAACGCGTTTTTCTCGAAATGTCGTTTTTCAAAACGGTGTACACTCTCAAAGGAAGAGTTTTCAAGCAAACCGTCTCAAATTTTGACACAACATTCTTCACGCCATTCTTTATCTTGATGTGGAAGCTTTTTTGAAATCTTGATTTTTTTCAACGAAGAACTCGAAAAAATAATCTAAATTCGATACTTAAAAAAAAACACCGTCATTTTGTCAATTTTAATTAAAAAAAAAACTCCATAGCAAAATAGCGGCTTTCATACCGGTTAATAATCATTTCACAAATTTTGTTTCACATAATACTTACGGCCACAACTGTGTACACCGTGAGGACTCCTTTTTTTCGATGACATTTTCAACCGTTAAAAAAATGTAAAAAATATAAAAATAAACGTTTAAAAATGTATATTTGTTCCTCATGAGTGCTTTGACTTGACTTAAAAAATATTTTATAAAGTAATACATTTATTTTCTATTCTTCATGAGTGCTTCGACTTGACTTAAAAAATATCCGTTTGATGTTAACCAGTCGGATATTTTTTAAGTCAAGTCAACGCACTCACGAAGAACAGAAAATAAATTTTTGAACGTTTATTTTTATTGCTGGCGACGAAAAAAAAATCGCGAGAATGTGATGATTTCTCAATGCGAATAAGTTGAAAATGAAATGGTCGAAAATGTCATTGTAGAAGAGACCTTAACAGTGCCGTAAAAAAAGACATGAGTTTCTATAGACGTTCGAAGTTTGGGGTGGAAAACCCTGTCGTTATATTGGAAAAAATTTAAGCTTTCGATACTTGACAATTTATGGAATTTATTGTTTTGCTCATTTTATTGTTTTGCGCATATTGACGTCACTTGACAACGTAATTTTTCGGAATAAACGCTAAAAAAACGTCAACGAGATTTTTCCTTTATTCTCCCCACGATCTATCTCTAGACACCCAAAAACCTTTTCTTCCTCCACGAGATAAAAAATCGAGAATCAACGGATTAATCGCCATTTATCGTTATCCAAAATGTTCGATCGTCCGCAGTGCAGTGGGACTAAAAATCGAGAATTTCGCGTTCGTACCGTATCGTAGTGAGTTCTCTGATGTTTCGCTCTGTCGCTGCTGTTGCTGAAGGCTTTGGAGCATCCCCGATGTTGGCACGCGTACGGTCTCTCCCCGGTGTGCGAGCGCTGATGGATCTTCAGGTTCTCCAATCGCGAGAAAGCCTTTTTGCATCCGGTGAACTATCGAAATAGATTTAAGAAAAAAAAAACGATTATTGATCGTTCGATTTCGTCGATTGGTCATACGCGAAATAACTGTCGCGTGTCAATGAATTACCGGACACTTGTTGGGCTTTTCACCGCTGTGTACGCGCATGTGAATGAGCAATTTGTATCTGGCGTTGAAGGGTCGGGCACGGGGGCAGCCTTGCCAGAGGCAAGCGAACTCGTCCTGGTTGACGCTCGGTGAATTCGCGTTTCCACCCGTGCCCGCCACCACAGCCTGCTCCTTGTCCCTCTCCTTGTTGTCCTTGTCGCGATCTTTGTGCGATCGTCGCCCGGGCCCGTGGGCATTCGAGGACGAAGACTCGATGTGACGCCTCTCGATGTGACGAACCAGTCCTTCCTGGTCCTCGAACACGAAGCCGCAATCTCGCCAGCGACACGGATACGTTGAGGGATATCCGTCCTCCGACGAAGCGTTGCAGCCGACTGGAAAAATTAGGGAATCCAATCGTTCAAAAAAGTTTCAAATATTTTAACAAAAATACTACAACAAAAAAAGTTTCAAACGTATAAAATATTTCGTATCGTCACGTATATCCTAGTAATATTAATAGTAACGGTAAAACAGCATTTTAATATATAAAAGAGAAAATTATTAATATAGTACTTAATTGAATTTATATATATATATATATATATATATATATATATATATATATATGTATGTATGTATGTATGTATGTATGTATATATGTATATATATATTAGGGTGGCACAAATTTGAGCACAATTGTTTCCCTTTTTCTCACCATCCAATTATCTTCTTTAAAGAAAAAAATGTTGCGAAATCTGCGAGCGGTCAAAAAATATTTAGAGGTCGCTCAAGCCTCCCAAAAATTCAATTTTTCATTAAAAAGTCGTTTTTTTTCGTTCACTTCTCACCCATGAATTTTACGCTTTATAATTTTTTAATTAACCTCGCGAAAGCTAGCGGATCAATGAATATTTAGTGGTCGCTCAAGACCTTACAAAATTCCAATTTACGCTAATTTTTCTAACTCATATCACTCATAAATTTGACGCTTTGTGAAAATTTCAAAACAATTAATCGTTTTTCTGCGGAAACATATTTTTCAAATTTACCTCACACTACTAACCCAAGAATTATAATCTTTGTTCTCATAAAATAATTCTTTAAATCTCTTGTCCGTAAACAAAATCATAGGTCCCCCGTTTTATCGCGTTAGAAGTGTGAGGTAAATTAAAAAAATCCGTTTCTAAAGAAAAAAAGGATTAACTGTTTTGAAAATTTTACAAAGTGTTAAACTTATGAGTGAGAAGAAAGAAGAAAATCGCGACAATTGGAAATTTCGAAGCTCTTGAGCGACCACTAAATATTCATTGGCCGGCGAGAGCATTCGCGAGCTTAATTGTAAAATTATAGAGTGTAAAATTTATGGGTGAGAAGTGAACGAAAAAGGAAATCGATTTTTTAATGAAAATTTGAATTTTCGGAAGGCTTGAGCGACCTCTAAATATTTTCTGACCGCTCTCAGCATACGCTACAATTTTTTTTCTCTTTTTTAAGGAGATAATTGGATGGTGGGAAGAAGGAAAACAAAATAGAGCTCACATTTGTGCCACCCAAATTTATATATATATATATATATATATATATATATATATATATATATATATATATATATATATATATATATATATATATATATATATATATACTACTGGTCAAAAGTTTTCGATCATTTTGGATACTTACAAAATTATATTAGAATCATTGAATTCATTATATTTCTTATTTTACGGAGAGAATATATAACTCTGCAAAGGGAATCATATTATTTTAACCCTTACTTACCAATGTGGAGTTTAAAACAAACCTACTACTTTTTTTCTTATGCGAAAATGTATTGATGACGTGTAATCTACAGAAGTGTGGCAAGTAAGGGTTAATATAACATTGCAATTATCCAGAGTGATCGAAAACTTTTGTCCTGTAGTGTATATAAGAGCTATAATAAAATACGTGGTAGCACTTTCGCAATACTACATTATATATATATATTTATATATATATATATATATATATATATATATATATATATCGCAAAAATGAGACGAACTTTTGCATAAACTCATATATACGTACAAAAATATTTATAATAATACTTTTATAGTGGCATAGCTTGACTATAAAAGTGCTCTAATAAAATGCGTTTCGGTACCTCAACACTACTACAGAATATCACAAACAACTCCAAAAGTACAGAAAACTTTATAGAAGTGCGTTAACCAGCATTCTTTACCAAAAAATAATGGAAATACAAGCGGGTCGACTCACCGAAATGATCCTCGTGGCGGTTACCGTTGCCGATCAACTGAGTGTTGCCTTTGCGTCTTTTTTCCGGCAGCATAAGACCCTCGTTGCGCGGCAAAACGATTTGATTGTCGGTCTCGTTGGTGACGAGGTTAGCAAGCGAGTTTGCGAATATCGCGTGATTGTTATTTTTGCAGGCGTTGATAGTCAAGGTGGCGTTCTGTTGCTGCTGTGCGGACGACACGAGATGTCCAACGGCGTAGCATTGAGCGGCGTTATTGTCGAAATTAGCAAAGGGATCATTGACCTCATCGAGATAGGCGAGTGAGGACGACGAGAATGCCGAGTTGGCGGAATTGTTGAGCAGCATGGTCGGATCGCCTCGTATGAGGCTGAGATCGAATTCGTCGACGATACGCAACGACGAATCATCGATATTCTCGCTGTCGGGGCTCTGCATTGATTCGCAGCATGACATCGCTATCGCCGTCTCGTTATCCGTGTATTCCCGATAATCCTCGTAATCCCGACAATCGTCGCGATTGCACCCGATACCACCGTAATCCCCGTAATTGTTGGTCGCATTGTTTGAAAAAGTGCGCGAAAATGAGAATGCCGAAGTGACGGACGGCAAGCGTTGTCGCGAGTTTGTCCCGTTGATCGACATTCCGTCGTTGGAGTATTCGCCGTATTCGCTGCTACCGTTGACCAAACCGCCGTTCCACGAGTTTGGCGTAACGGCCTCGCTCCCGGTGCTCCCACCGGGTGACAATTCGCCGCTCGTCACAATCGTCATTGGGCCTGTCATCGCGCCTGGATACTGAAACACGCTGGTCGTACGATTGTTCTCCCATTCGTTCGCGTCTCGACTCGGCAGTATCGGCGAGAGGCTCGCGCTGCTCACGTTGTCCCAGCAAAATTGCGAGTTGCTCGTGGTTGGTGTCGTCGTCGCGGACGCTACGTCGCTCCCCGCCATCCCGTAATCCTCGTCCGGCTCGTTTCTCGTCATCGGCAACATCTGACGAAATCCATCGATACCTCGGCTATGCCTGGCGACGTGATAATCCTCGAGATGCATGTCGAGCTCGCATCAGACGAAATATCGTATCCTCGCTCGTCCACTCCGTTATTGACACTATTCGGGCTGTCCAGCTGACCCCCTCGCCTGCGTGAAATATTACGATACGTATGAGGCTGTGTATGTTAGTGCAGCGTCCACTCGCAGTCCACACGTGTCGTTATCGCTCGCCCAACGTAATCACACAAAGTTGCACAACAATCGCGAGATCGTTGAGGCTCAAATGAGAGATACGTGTGGTCCGTGCTCGCTCGCGGAGCATGCATGAATGGAGAAGCGAATGAAGAGAAGCAGCGAACGAGGGGGTTGCCCCGGACTGCGCTTCGACTCGTACTGACCCGAGATAAGACGGTCCCGTTGGAAAAAGACGTAGGAAAGACAGACGTGGACAGAGAGAGAGAGAGAGAGAGAGAGAGAGAGAGAGAGCGAGCAAGAGAGAGGGGAGAGACAAGTATAACGACGTAAGTCCCCGCTGCTGCCCCCTCTCCCTCTCGTACGAAAATAATAAAGACAAGCGTCTACGAGAAGTTGAAGAAGCTCCGAGATGGGGAAAGAGGCCCCCGTGCGAGGGATGGAGTAGGGATAATTCCACTCTCTTACGCGTTTGACGAAGACGCTGAAGGGAAAAAACGGTCCAGGAGAAGGGGACTTTGGGATTCTACGCACCGCCCATTCGCGTGGCTCTCGTGCCACTCTCTCATAGATATATGCAAATCACAAACACACATATCCCTTCCCTGACTTGTGTATTTACTTTTACGTGTATGGATGGTGGTTTCAAGGACCGCCCTCACAGGAGCCCTTTTCCCCCATACCCAACATTATGTAAACCCAATCGACCCCGAAACCACCTTTGAATAATACGCTTGCTTGGTAGCATGTCATAATATCACACGACAAAATATCACCACGACAAAACATCACGACCATCAAATATCACAATCCGATTATTTTACCCACGCGAGAGTGGGTTTGTTTTGTCGTGTGATCAGGTGACATAGAACCGTTTGCTTGTAACACTTTTGTATAAAGATTATTTCAAGGGTCGTCTTGGAAACGTAAGGAGCCTCAAAACAATAAGGAGGACTGATAGCCAACGTCACATGGATATAACGAGCTCGAAGTATCCTTTCCCCTTATGTGTATATGTCTGGGATGCTCTGTGTGCCTATGCAAGCATATATCAGTGTAAATATTGTGGGGAGCTTTCGGTTGCACTTGTCACTGCACGGGGTCCAAAGATGCGGTTATGCATATATATATATATATATATATATATATATATATATATATATATATATATATATATATATATATATATATATATATATGGTGCAGTATATGAATGTATATGTGTGTGTGTATATATATTTATATGTCGGTCCAAAGGGTAGGAACGGTGGCGCTGGTCCGTTACATTACGTACCCGCACATCTGTGCGCCCGTCCGTCATCCTCGCTCTTCTTCGTTGGATGGTCCTCGAATGCAGGAACTTTTTTGCTCGTCCCTCTGTCCATCTCTCTTAGCCTCTAGAGTTCGTCCTCCTCTCTTCGTTTCTCTGGGCTTCTCTTTCTCTCGCTACCTCTCTCTCTCTCTCTCTCTCACTCTCTCTCTCTCTCTCTGTGTAGCTTAGACGGCCACTGGATACGAAATTTCATAGACACTCGTCGATTCGCGCCTCGGGTATCTTCGCAACGAAAGCCGGGTACGTAGGCGGTCGTCGTGGTATTTTGCGTATCGCTAGATCCTCGGCTCGCCCCTGTGTGTATACGAGGAACATAAAAATTCAATTATACGGCTGAATTATTTTAACGAATGATATAAACCCGGACACGCCTGGAATCCGAGAGCTTTTAACACGTATATGTATATATAAATATAGATTCGGGACCCGGTCCACCGACCCTTTTGTTTCTTGCTCGTTTTATCTTCGTTTTTTTTTGTGCTCCCTCTCATCCGTGGAGAGTCAGGCACGTAAGGTGCATACGTGGACAAAAAATTGTGATCCCTTTTCGTTTTTTTTTTTGTCGCCGTCGGTTTTTGCCCGCGGGGTGAACGGGGTCTCGGCGCGGATGAGTTCGAGGGCCCCGCTAGTTGACATGGGCTTACACTCGTCGGGAGACCCTCGACTTGGGGCCTTTCGTCGCTACGGTCCTCGAACGAGCAAGATGGCGAGAGAGAGAGAAAGAGAAAGGGAGATGTTTAGAAAAAAGATGAAAAAAAATTTGAACCAGCTGCCGCACACGCGTCACTTATTAACAACAGTTTCTTCAACCCGCGATCCTCTCTCTCTCTCTGTCCCTCTCCGTCGACTGTTATATGAACCCTGCTCTTTTTTTTTGTGAATTTTATACTTTTCCCTCGACGATCCAGTTGCCCCTACAACGATCTGTTCGCATTGACCCTTTTTCCATTTAAGTGGAAAGTTGTTAAGCGCCTCGAGTCTGTGAGATACAAAAAAGAAGAAGAAACGATGATTAATTATAGATAAGGCTTTTATAACGATTCGGGAAATATTGATACAAATTGAAAAATAATCGTGTAATTGTTGTGACTGTAATGTCGAACGGTCATTCTTATCAAGCTTTTATCCTGGAACGCATGGTCCTATCGAATTTTCTCTCTGTTTCGAATATATATGTATTAGAGTGGCCCAAATTTGAGCTCTATTTTTTTTCTTCTTTTCCTCACCATCCAATTATCTTCTTTAAGGAGAGAAAAAATGGTCACGAAATCTGCGAGCGGTCAAAATATATTTAGAGGTCGCTCAAGCATCCCAAAAAAAAAATGTTCATTTAAAAATCGATTTTTTTTCCTTTACTTCCCACCCATGAATTTTAGGCTTTTGAAATTTGAAATTGACCTCGCGAAAGCTCCAGCCGGTCGAATATTTAGTGATCGCTCAAGAGCTTCGAAATTGCCAATTCACGCCAATTTTTTTTATTCATCTCACTCATAAATTCTACGCTTTGTAAAAGTTCAAAACAATTAATCGTTTTTCTTTAGAAACAGATTTTTCAAAGTTACCTCACACTACTAACCCAAGAATTATAATCTTTGTTCTCATAAAATAATTCTTTGAAGCTCTTGTCCGTAAACAAAATTATAGGTCTCCCGTTTTATCGGGCTAGAAGTGTGAGGTAAATTTAAAAAATCCGTTTCTTAAAAAAAAAAAGGATTAATTGTTGTGAACATTTTACAAAGTGCTAAGTTTATGAGTGAGAAGAGAAAAAAAAATTCGCGACAATTGGACATTTCGAAGCTCTTGAGCGACCACTAAATATTAATCGGCCAGCTAGAGCTTTCGCGAGCTTAATTTAAAAATTATAAAGCGTAAGATTTAGAGGTGAGAAGTGAACGAAAAAAATAGTTTTTTTTTAAATCAAAACTTGCATTTTTGGGAGGCTTGAGCGACCTCTAAATATTTTTTGACCGCTCGCAGATTTGGCGACAATTTTTTTCTTTCCTCAAGGCCTTAGGCCACAGTAAAGGGTATAAAATCATGTGCGAATTAAAAAAAATCGTATGAAAAAGTGATTTACTCATAAAATTGATTACACATCTATTTAGTATGAATATCAAGCTGTTATGATTTTTTTTCGATGTACAAAATGGCCGACTATTAATATTTTCTTTTGTTATCTTTCTGTTAGGCGCTTCGCGGCGTGACATTTAGAATCCACAATTTTTTACCTAGAACAAAAAACAAAAATTCTCGTCAATCTACATAAGAATACCCAGAGAAGTACTCACGGAATTTAAAAAATATTGCTTTATTCAAAAGTTGTAGGTATTTGAACTTAAGAAATGAATTTTCGGTGAAAAATTTCGTTATAACTGCTCATAAAATGAAGTTTTCGATTAATCAGAAATTCCGTTCGTAATTCTATGCGAAATGCAATTAGGAGCATAACTTTTAAATTTGAAGTAAATCGAGTGGAAATTGTTGAAGTTATTTGTCACGCCAATTGGAAAAAAGCTGTTTCGAGAAGTTTTGAGTAGTCGGCCATTTTGTACATCGAAAAAAAAAAAAATATATATTTTCTAACAGCTTGATATTCATACTAAATAGATGTGTAATTAATTTGATGAGTGAATCATTTTTTCATACGAATATATATATATATATATATATATATATATATATATATATATATATATGTATATATAATACTGTATAAAGTATATCAAAAAGATGACAATTATATATGTATGAAAAATGCAGTTTCCTTCATTTTCTTCATTTACTGCGCTCTTGAAACCGTTCCTTTTTTTTCCATAAACTAAGTTTACCAAAAAGTTTTCTCATTTACCATTACCAGTCTGACTGATCGACATTTTTGTACCCTTTGCGCCGGTGGCTTGGATCGCCCCTCGTGGATCGAGAATTCTCAAACGCCACACGAGCTCCAGGCGTCGAATCGATTCGATCGGGAGACCACGCTTCCACCGATCGTCTGAAAAAGGAAGCACCGATTAATAAGGAGGTCGGAGCGATCCAGTTGAGTCAGATGACGATTTATGATTTTTTTCGCTTAACCTTAAAAAAATGCACACGAGGTATAGATTTATTTTGTGGATGCTATTTTTTCATGAAATATATAATTAAAGGGTAAAATTATGCGTTTTTATATTTTTATTACGTAAATAAGAAAAACTTTTGTGTCACTACCAACGTGAAAAAGTATAACATTATCCTTGATTATTATGAAAAAACTGCGTCAGTTGTTTTATACAACTCAGAAAGAAATTTTGAGTAATTTATAATTATGCCTATTTATATTTATATCATGAGATCCTATTATTACCATTAATAAGTATTAAGTGTTGTCGAAATACGGCAACGTCGCGGACATTGAGGTTGGCAGCAATGCTCTTCATTCGCCAGCCAAGATTCGTAATCTTTTATCAAACGTTCATGGTTCAATATTTAATATATACGATTCACGATGGGCAAGATGTATTTTTTTTTCTAAATGTTTACAAAGGTTTTCCGTTAAGGGGTTACAACTAGTTGGCAGCACCAAATTCGAATTTTGGAGGCTGCTCCTCTCCAAAAGGTTTGCCGTGTGGTCCGGGCATTGATGATTTCATTTAGAGGTAACAAATTACATTTTGTCGACGTATATACCTGGCGTAAAACTGTAAACGCGTTTTTCTCAAAATCGATTTTTGAGAAACGGTGACCAAAATATCTCAAAAACAACTAAACCGATCTGCTTTAAATTTCACAGACATTTTTTGTATATGAAAAGGCAGTCCTTAATCGAAGGATTTTTTTCCAACGCATACTTTTTTTTGTATCAAGGAAAATAGAGTTTTTTTTCACTGAAATTTCGACGAACACTGTGGATCGTCGACCATTTTTTCAAAAATCATTATTTTATTGGATCCTTCGATTGAAGACTAGATAATACGGTAGAAAAACTAAATTCATTTGGTTTTTTTATTTCGGATTATTTGTTACCGAGCAGGAGTGGTCACCGCGAAGGACCTTTCTTGCACAGCGGTCTGTGCAATTTACTGTATCTCCTTCATTTATAAATATTTCCTAATAAAAATTGTCAAAGATACTTGAAATGGCAGCCTTTACTATGGACAAAAAAGTAATAAACCTGCATCCATTTTCCAAAAAAAAAATCACGAAAACACCACTTTTTTCCGCCCGCGAATTAGGCGTAACCCGTTAATCCGTTTTTAGAAATGGTTTAACTTGGTGCTAAACAGCCAAAAAAAAATAAATCACCCGTAGCGTGAACGTCTTGCCCACTAACCATGCGTAAAATTACATACATTAAACTATTTTTCATCTCCGGTGTTTGGTGGGGAAAAAATTTCGGAAAATTCGTAAAGACTCAGTACAGGTTTGTTACTCATCATTGACTTAGGAATTCCCTGCCTTTTCCAAGTTTTCCATACAGGTTTAGCAAAAATTCCGGGTTTTGCTAATGACCCAGATAAGGGTCAAATAAAAAACACTTTGTTTTCATCAAATATATATATTTTTAAATTAAAGACCACAAGTCAAGTCTCGTTTCAACCATACTGGTACTTGTAAACTTTACAAACTATACAGGAAACATTATATACGTAAAAATAGTCATGAATCATTTTTGCGGAAAAAAACAACTTTTTTAACCGACTTGAAAAATCAAAGGAAATTCTCAATTCGATCCTTCTATCGACAAATTATGTTGAACTGGATAACGAAATTTTTTCAAGATAAAATATATGGAACTGTCAAAAAGTGAAATAATTTTTTTTTTGACTGAAATTCACAAAATAATTTAAACATTGTAAAGTAAAAAAAATACATTCAAGGGGTTAGGCCACAGTAACAGGTATAAAATCATGTGCGAATTTAACAATTTTTTTTCGTATGAAAAAGTGATTCACTCATAGAATTAATTACACACCTATTTAGTATGAATATCAAGCTGTTAGAAAAAATATATATTTTTTTTCGATGTACAAAATGGCCGACTACTCGAAACTTCTCGAAACAGCTTTTTTCCAATTGGCGTGACCAATAATTTCAACAATTTTCACTCGATGTACTTTAAATTTAAAAGTTATGTTCCTAATTGCATTTCGCAGAGAAGTACGTACAGAATTTCTGATTAATCGAAAACTTTTCATTCTATGAGCAGTATATAAGCAGTTATAACGAAATTTTTCACTGAAAATCAACTTCTTAAGTTCAAATACCTACAACTTTCTAATAAAACAATATTTTTTAATTCCGTACGTACTTCTCTAGGTATTCTAATGTAGATTGACGAGAATTTTTGTTTTTTGTTCTAGGTAAAAAATTGTGGATGTTGAATGTCACGCCGCGGAGCGACTAAAAAAAGATAACAAAAAAAAATATTAGTAGTCGGCATTTTGTACATCGAAAAAAAAATTCTAACAGCTCGATAATCATACTAAATAGATGTGTAATTAATTTTATGAGTAAATCACTTTTTCATACGAAATTCTTTTGTTTAATTCGCACACGATTTTATACCCGTTACTGTGGCCTAAGGCCTTAAAGAAAAAAAAATTGTCGCGAAATCTGCGAGCGGTCAAATAATATTTCGAGGTCGGTCAAGCCTCCCAAAAATGCAAGTTTTGATTTTAAAAAACGATTTTTTTTCGTTCACTTCATTAAAAAAAAAAAACAAAAAAATATATTTTGTCTAACAGTTTGATATTCATACTAAATAGATGTGTAATTAATTTTATGAGTGAATCACTTTATCATACGAAAAAAAATTGTTAAATTCGCACATGATTTTATACCCGTTACTGTGGCCTAACCCCTTAAAGCAACTACAGAACCTGTTTTTTATTATAAACAGACATTTTTATGCCGGTGACAATAAATAAAAAATAAATAAAAATACTTATCTATAACAATAATGATGTGGTTTTATATCGACAGATCAAATTAGTTTTTAGTTTTCCGTTTTTTGAATTTCCAATGTTTTACTTTGACATAACTTTTTTTTGTATACAATGAAGAACAACATAAATATTAAAAATAAACAAAAATATTTATTTTCATACTGTCTAGTTTTTTTGTCGAGTCAGTTTCATTTTTCGTAATTCTTGCAAAAAGTAAATTATGAGAAAGTTCCAGAGAATTTCCGAAATTCCCCGAGTTTTCCCGGTTTTCCATGAGCGTAACAGCCCCGCAGTATGATCTAGACAATAAAATCCATTTTTTAAAACTCAATCTTAAATTGCGCCACCGCTTCCACCTCCTCAATATCTCGTCGTCATCGAACAATAAGCTCGACACGAATAAACCGGCGCATTTGTAACAGTGGCTCGATTTTACATGGATTTAATTGCGGGAAAGAGTTGAATAAATTCGCGCGAAGGGACGAGCAAGAAATCTCTGTTGACCCGCAATGTTTGTACGTACGTTGGCTTTTTTATGAATAAGGGGGTAGGGGAAGAAGGGCGCACTTGCGTTTCGCACTCCTGCACTCCCCTCGGGAGCACATGCGACCAAGAGTTGCTCTCTTTACCTTCTCCCTCGTAAGTCGTATATACATGTACGTATAATTGTGTACCGATGCGTTTGCCGCAGAATGCACGTATTGGTGCCCAAGATGGAACGAACGCATACGAACTTGTATGCGTTGAAAAAGAAAAACCTTGTATAGTTGTACGGTCCGAGTTGTAAGTCATATTACGGTGTAGATAAGTAATAGAGTGGCACACATGTGGTCTGCCAGCCCTCTGTGCTTACATTTTACGTGCTCCAACGTGCTCTTCGGGCCTCCTCCTCCTCTTTTATTCCTCTGCCTTCATCTTCTTCTTCTTTTTTTTTCCTTCTTTTTTTTTCGTTCCTCAGGGCACCTGTCAAGCTCATCCATATACAGTCTGTCCCCGCACGCATGTGTACGCGTACGAGATCGCCTCTAAAATAATATACTATGATTCCGATCGTGTTGCGAGAGTATATATGTGTATGTATGTGTGTATATACATATATACATATATACATATATATATATATATATATATATATATATATATATATATATATATATATATATATATATATATACAGAGAGAGAGAGAGAGAGAGAGAGAGAGAGAGAGAGAGACGCGACGTTGTAAAATGAGAGAGAAAAAACATTAGGAAAAAACGTGGCAAAAAAGAGACGATGAAAAAAGGATTCGAGGAGCCAAACTCGTTAGGTTGCGTTTCTGTACTGAGTTTGATGATCCTCGTGATCGAAGAAACCGAGATGAAAATTCCATTTACGATGAGGGCTTCCCGCTCGTTTTTCCGTTTTTTTCCCGTGTGTCTCGATCGTTGCTCCTTTCTCCGGCGAAGTTTGGAGATCGTGAGCGACAGGGACGAGTCAACCTTTGACGCAAATCACGAGGAAAATAATGAATTAACCAGTTAATCGATGTATTCATAAATTGATGAATCATGAATTAGTGAATTGATTCATAATTAATAAATCAGTTAATTGATTTACTAATTAATTGATTAATTAATTATCGCACACTATGAGCTCAAAGTATGGACACACTTTTACGACCGCAAGCAATCGCAAAATCGAAATTTCTGACATAGTTTTTCATCTCAAACTATAACCGGTTTGTTGTTTTCTTTAATCGAACTTCACTCCAGATATTTGTTTCTTGACGCCCTGTAGTTATCGAGTTGGAGCGAATTTTCCGGAAAAAAGGACTTCTTTGCACAAGGCTGAATAATCCAGCGAAATGGAATCGGGGCCGGGTTGAAATTGCGGACGTTGAATGATCGGAACGCTCAAAACTCCGTAAATATACTACCCCGAAAGATCGAAACTGCGAAAGAATTTTACGCGAGAGACCAAAACTCTGAATAAATTTTCAACAAATCGACGAATTATTTTAAGAATTTTTTTTCATTAAGAAGTGATTTTACGTCAATTTTAAAATTTGTCTGGACAATGTTACGCGTTTTACATAATTTACAGTCAAGTGTGTGAACTTTCGCTGGCATCATCTTGACGAAGCTTGTAATTTCGGAACATTAAAATGAGGAATTTTAAACCGTCGGCGCATTCAAAGTTCGAAATTTCAACTCGACTCTCATGTCAAGATCGTGCCAGCGAAAGACTACACAGTTGACTGTAAATGATGTAGAACGTATAACATTGTGTAGATAAATTTCAAAATTGACGCAAAATCACATCTGAAGGCCTTAGGCCACTCTAATGGCCGAAAAAATAGGCTTTTTGGGGATTTTTTTTCCTTAAGAAAACTACAAAATAAATCGAGATTACAAAAAAGGGTGTTTATCATACATATCAGTGACTGTATACAATAATTTTTTTGATGCGATTAATTTCAAAATGGTGGCTGTGCAACGTTTATCTCGAAACTGCAATTTTTAAGTTGGCCGGAGACATAACTCAGACAATTTTCAGCCGATTCACTGGAAATGTTGAATATATCTTGAAAAATACATTGTCCATGGAAGTACGTAGGATTTTTTTTATATTGCATAGTTTATTTGTTATTAACAATTGTCTGACGATTTTTTAGGCAAATTTTTGGAAAACGACAAATTTCGTCAGATAATTGCTAATAACAAATGAACTATGCAATAGAAAAAAATATTCTACGTACTTCCATAGACAATGTATTTTTCAAGATATATTCAACATTTCAAGTGAATCGGTTGAAAATTGTCTGAGTTATGTTTCCGGCCAATTTAAAAATTGCAGTTTTGAGATAAACGCTACACAGCCACCATTTTGAAATTAATCGCTTCATAAAAATTATTGTATACAATCACTGATATGTATGATAAACACCCTTTTTTGTAATCTCGATTTATTTTGTAGTTTTCCTGAAAAAAAAACCCAAAAAGCCTATTTTTTCGGCCTCTAGAGTGGCCTAACGCCGTAATAAAAAAAAATCTTCAAATAATTCGTCAATTTATTGAACATTTTTTAACTTTTAAAACTTCCATAGCCGAATTATTTTGATGGTGTTGAGATTTTCGGAATTTTGGTCTTTCGTATTAATTCTTTCGGACTTTTGAGCGTTTTGACCATTCAAAGTTCGAAATTTTAAGGGGCCAGTCCACTTTGAAAATTTCAAAAAATCGAAAGCAAGCAAGACTTGAATAAATCGACGATGGTGAGCAATCAGAAGGGATTTTGTACGGTGCAGGAATTGTCGATTGAGTTTAGGTAAGAGTTTTTCATAGTATAAACTTCAGACGCGTTTTTCTCGAAACAACGTTTTCAAAATCTAGCTCCATCGTATCTCTAAAACTAATAAACCGATTAGTTTGAAAATTTTGTTTTTTACTCTTTTTTTTTGCGAAAAACTGCGAAAAAACGCGTTTTTTAAAACTTTTTTCGTTTTTCATCTGCCATTTTTTTTGTCGATAAAACTTTATATCCGAGGGTCATTTTGTAGCTGGTGTCATACTGAATCTAATGGACTTTGATTTTTTTGTTTCAGACAAGCCGTTGCCGAGTTGTGATGGAGCTACCTAGCCCACCTATTTTTGAGGCGTTACGTTAAACTACAGTTTTTGTACTTAAAAATGAATAAAAATGAATTAAACATTTTTTTTTAAATGTATCTCAAGACTTCATTTATCAAGCCCAACAACTTTTATATTCGTATCTTTTATAAAATCCTCAAAAAAAATCGTGAAAATATCCCTTTTTCGTGGCTCCAAAGTGGACTGGCCCCTTAAGCCGTCGGAGCATCCAAAGTTCGGAATTTGAACCCGGCCCCAAGAAATCGGAAGAGGATTTCCGTCACATGCAAATTGGAGGAGTTGATTTCCTATGAGCAGAAATTTCGATCAGCGTTTTCCAAAAAAACCACACGCTTTTTTCGAGATTAAAATATTGCAAGAAATGATCCGTGTTCAAGGCTAGTGAGTAAGAGAAAAGTAGCAGAGAGTACGAGAAGAAAGCATAATGGAGCTTGTTCTTATTCTACCTTTCGAAGACTTGAGCATACTTTTGCGCCTCTTCGGCCGAGATTCGTTACTCTTCGTTGCGATAAAAAAAAATCGGTAAAGTGTATTCGTACTTTTGGCCGCGGTGATCGTGAACGAAAGTCCAAGTTCCATCCCTGTCCACGAAGAAGTCCAACATAATATACGATTCGTCCGATTCATTATTTATCCTGTAATGAGTAAACAGTCGTTCGGAGTCATGTTCGGGACGGGCACCCTCCCCGTTGATGCATGTAGTTCACGCTCTTTGAAAGTCAACGTGTAGTGTTTCAGGATTTCAGGCGGTCGCGCTAGAATCAACAAGCTACCCCTGTATTGAATTTCTTTCTCCGCCCCTAACGACCCCTCTGCCCCGCTAACGACTGATGGGCCAACACAAGTTGGAAGACTTTTCTCACGGAATGAATTATCGTAGTTTCGTTTTTTTTTCGTGCCGCGATTTTTCCAGCCACTCGGCATTGGCAATATACGAATGCATGAGGCTTTCCCTTTACGCGGTCGTGAACTGCAGAAACGACTCCATCTGCGGAAAAATTCATTATTTGCTAAGAGAACGTTGAAAAAAGTAAACGTAAAAAAAAAAACTTTTTAAAAACAAGCTTTTATTTAAGAGATACTGTACTGAAAAGTAAAAAATAATGTTCAGTAAAATTGAAAATCAATACAGTGTAATTGCAAAAAAGTATCTTCCTTGGTCACTCATCATAGATGCAAGTACTTAAAAGGTACATAAATGTAGATATGTTTAAAATATGAAATGTACATTTTAAATGCTTGAGGCGTTTTTTTCAGAAATTTTAAAATAGTATTAGTACTTATGACGTTTGACGTCTCGAGCTTTTAAAGTTTATATTTCATATTTCCAAAATATCTACGTTTATGTGCCTTTTAACGGGGTCGTCTAGTGTGAAGGCCCTTTTTTAATGCTTTTTTGGGGAATTTTTATTTGACAAACCATTAAAATAAATTAATGTATAAATTGTATATCATTTTTATTAACATTTAAACAAACTTTGTGAAATTTTTCAAGTCATTATATAGAATATAGTCGGAGATACACCGCCCAATAGGAACACATGTATAAAAAGAGGTTCTCCACTGCTGCCATGATTCGGGCCGTTCTGCTTATCTGAAATCGAAAAACCAAACGCAATTTTAATCGTGAGACTTGAGGCTCTACATGGAACTAAAAGAAAGTTAGAATTCCAAAAAATAATTTTTTTTTACACTTTAGAAAAAAATTCCATTTTTCGTATTTTTTGGCGGTCTATATAGCTGATAAAAAGAAAACTAACGAAGCAATCTTAATTATTTTAGTTTAACTTGTAGTTATATATGTACTAAAGATGCTGTATACATTTGAGCAAAATCAATCAAATAGTTTTTGAGATATCATGGCAGCAGTTTGAAAAAATCGTGATTTGAGAAAAACGCGTTTGAATGTTGTATATAATTCATAATTTAAAAAATGGTCTCACCATCAATCTGCTAGGCCTGGACCATAGATTACACCTTCCTCTTCTCCAAAGACGTCATGCAAGGCCGTTTTCTCTTTTTTTGATCTGACACACTAGACGACCCCTTAAGAACTTGCACCTATGATGAATGACCAAAGAAGGGACTTTTTCGTAGTTATACTGTTTTGATTTTCAGTTTTACTGAACATTATTTTTTACTTTTTAGTGCAGTACCTTTTAAATGAAAGCCTGTTTTTTTAAGTTTTTTTTTTACATTTATTTTATACTTTTTAGTATTAGAATTTGTTTATTTATTTGCCATGCTAGACCCCGTGCCATTCAGACATCGGCGTGATCAAAAACCTTGCCTTAGGTTATGCAGGTTTCGCGAGAAACTTTATAATAGTGTAATTATTAATAGTGCTCAAGTCAACAAAGTTAATGAGCCCAAACTCGATTGTCCTGCCACTTGGCATTAGGAAATTTTGGTTCCCACCTCCCACCACCATTATCAGACTCTCGTTATCATGTGCAATGAAAAGTGCTAATGATAACAAAAGAAATGAGCACAAACTCGACTGTTCTAGTAAATGCTATTAAGGAGTTGCATTGCCCACCTCCCACCTCATCATCAGACCAGCTCCATGCTACCATATTATTGCATTGTCACCGAAGTTACATAGGTATGCCAAATTTCATTTCAATCGGGTGCCAGCAAGTGCTTAAAAAATGGATTACAAATGTTGAACCGGAAGTTAAATAAAAGCTTGTAAAAATTCGCATTCCCTGAGGGAATTCAGATTTAACGAAATGTGAATATATATAAAAGAGTGTGCCAAAACGAAACGTATTTCTTACAAACAATATTACAAGGTATGAAAAAATGCATGGCAAATTTGTGCTCTCCGACTCAAGTTCACGCGACAAGGCTCGACAATTTTTTTCCCCATTTAATGTACAAAAAATTCGGCTCCTCACGTTCAAGCTTGAATAACTCGAAGACTAATCAACACCTTTTTAGTCCAGTCGGACATTCTTGAAGATGAGACTTCAAGCTCCAAAGGAAGGTTCTTCAAGTCTCTCAAATAACAACTTTGTCTCACTACCTATGTGACATAATGAAAGTGTTGGAAGATAGGTGGCCGAAAGAGTGTTTGAAAGAAGAAGCCAACACGATGTTAAATGCAAACCTATCCAAATGGAGACTGGAAATAAAGGGAGCCATGGAGGAGGCAGGAGTGGGACCAATATGGCAAAGGATAAGAGGCAGAGATATGGAGGGAGTAAGAAAGTTTATCGAAAGAGCTATACGAATACAAACCGACCAGGAAATACAACTAGACTGGAACAAAATTGAGAATTTGACGCATTGTAGGGAGTACAAAAATCGAAAACAACGTATAGAAATGGAAGAGTATTGGATAGAGAGGGCATAGAGGGAAGAACTAAAGAAACATGGGCCCGGTTAAGATGCGGAAATGTAGGAAAAAGAGGTAAAAAGGGATACGCAGATACTCTATGGCAGTGTTGTAGGAAGGAAGAAGAAAGTTTGGACACATACTTGAATGCGAGAAAATAAAAGAAAAAATCAACAAGGACGTGGTAGATGGTTTGAAAAAGGGACGAAGAGGCTACCAGGGGGAGGCACTGAAAGGAAGAATTAATCAATTAATTAAAGGTAAACCGATCAAAGAATTGTGCGAGTATGCGAGAGGCTTCGAATGCATGATAAGAAAGGAAGCATAAAGGAGATAATTTATATGTAAAAATATATTTAAAAAACAAGATTTTATTTCGTATACTAAAAAGTATAAAATGATTTTTTTTACCAAATCCCCTAGATGTGACTATAAATAATTGCTCGGGGCGCTCAACTTTTTAAATGTTTAATAAATTTGATCAATTCAGTTTCATTAACCGTATTTAGTTTAGCACAATAGTAATTAGAGAAAAAATTATTATCACACATTTATACTCAGTTTCAGGATTTTTATTGAAGAAACATAAGGTTGTTTTACAGTAAATTAAATACAGTTGATAGGTCAACGGATTAATGTAAATTAAAGATTATATGTCTAAATTTTCAGCGGCCCGAGCTTTTATTTATAGTCACATATAGGTGACTTGGTAAAAAAAATTAGTTCCTGCTCTTTAGTACATTAAATAAAAGGTTGTTTAAAAATAAATTTGTTAGATATAAATTATTTTCTACTTTTTAGTCTTTAAATGATTTTGGTCGTTAGTTGTTACAAGTAGTTTACTAGTTTACGAGTTTGTACGTTAGGAACATGGAATGCTTGTAAAAAATAACAAAGTCTGTGATTGGAATTGAACTTACGACTAATTGCTGCATAGAAACTTTTCACATATGAACACAGTCGGCTACGAATTTGTTTGTATGTGTTAATGATATTTTACATGGATGATTAGATATCGCTAATTATACATGAAAAGTTGAACATTTTATGGATATTTTTTTTTTAAGTTGAATCATGCATTGTCACATTAGAGATGCATGTTTGCAAAATTTCGGAGCTCTAAGAAGTCAGGAAGTGGGTGAAATATCGATTTTCCATTTTGCATCTCACGGAAAGTCATGTTAAATAAAAACTTGTAAAAAGGACGAAAGATAAATGTTAACAAAAAAAAAGAAGAAAACGTTTAAAAGGGTATCAATGTACAGGCAGAGGAACCGTGTAAAAACTCGCAAGGGTACACTCGGAAATAAAGAACTATATTATAAAACTGTTTTTTTTCCTGTAAAAAATGAAAAACTTTTGTCAAATAGCTGTTTTTTTGGGTAAAAATTATTATGTCGAGATTGAGTAGAGCCAAAGCTTTTCAAAGCTAAAAGGATCAGCTCTAACGGGCTACATCTACCTAGGTGGGTTGAAAAATGCATTTTTCCAAAATATTTCCATTCGATAGTATCATCTTTTAGCTATATTCCTTGAAATTTTCATTGAAATATTCCTAAAATTGAATGACCTACAGCTTTTAACAGTCGACCAGGCGAGAGGTAGCAGCGCAATACTTCACACTCTAAGAGGCTATACCAGTGTGACACTTTTAAAAAATCGATTTTTTTTGCCTTTTTCGACAGTTTGCACTTTCAAGAATATCCTGTAAAAATTTCAAGGCCGTCTCTAATCATTTTATCTTGCAAAAATCGATAGTTAAATCTTTAAACGCGTTTTTCTCGAAATGAGATTTTTCAAATTTGCTGACATTGTAACTCAAAGAGCAATTATCCGATTGACTTGAAATTTGAACTGAGTACTCTTGAATATATTTACTCTACAATGACGTAGGATATTTTTGGTTGAATGAAAATTGACGATTTGGCATTGAAAAAAACGACCATTTTATAGGCAAGAAAATAGAATTTTCTTCATAACTACGCCATTTTGTTAGATTTTGATATTTTTCGAAAATCCTACGTCATTGTACAGGAAATACCTTCTAGTTTGACGAGATTTTTTCCTTTTTCCGTTTTAGCTACTCAATCGGCCGGAATCATGTCAGCAGTGGAGAAACTTTTTTTTTGGTGCCTCCGAAGGTAGCTCATAAGTCGCTTGGATCTCAATATTTTTGTATGAAAAAATTATGCAATATAGGTCAAATATAGCCAAATATATTCTTAATTGTCCCAAACATTTAATTGAGTACTTTTCTTCCAAAAAAATCCCGAAAATCACCCAAATTATCAGCGTTCACACTGGTGCAGCCCCTTAAACGCGTTTTTCTCGAAACACTGTTTTCGAGGTCGGTGGACATGGTATCTCGAGAGCCACTTGACGGATTGTTTCCAAATTTACAGAAGATACGATGAGAAACATTTAAAGATCCTTGACGATCTAACTTTTTGAAAATCGATCTTCATTGTTTAATAGTTACGTAAAAAGGACAACTTTTTTCATAAATTTTGTACGCTCGAGTTTCAATTCATCGGCCCGTTGTTTAAAAAAATGATTTTAAAAACCAACGATCGTCAACGACTTGTATTTATTGTTATCTTGAATAATCCGTTTGGGTTTTAGGTTTCGGATGGCCCATTCAGGCTGGAGAGTGTCCACCGCCAAACGTCGCGAAAAAAAAGTCATCATCTGCTGGCGGCCATGTTTTTGTTGTTTTACTGTAAATCTTGGTGATTTTTTTAAATCTCTCAATATATGTACCTTTGTGTTTAAAAAATGCGTTTCTTTTTCCCCAACCGTGTCCCAGAAAAAATCGGTATTTGATCATTTTTTTCGGGCCTCTAGGTCGAGATAGCCCCTTAACAATCTGCACCCGAATTTGACAAATTAGTTGTTGAATTATTCACGTTTGCACGTGAGGAGCGAATGTTCCATCTAAATCGAATGGGGCGAAAATGATCGAGATCAACCAATTAGACGCGAATTATGGGCGTTCTAATTAAGTGTGAAATGTTTTCGCATATAATATTGTTTCAGGCGGTAAGAGTTGATTTTTTTTCATCACACCCCAAAAGGTATATATAAATATATATCTCGGGTACAAGGGCGTGAAAATATTTTGAGGGTTGTACCATCCGTTCCGTCAATTCTGTCACTCTCAGGCATAAATTCTCGCTGTTCTCGAACCAGTGCAAATCTCGAGCCAACCACGTGAATGTATTTCTTTCGAAAAAGAATAGAACGAAAATCACAACCGTGCCTCCGAAGAGCATGTGTTTATGCATATATACATAAAGTTCCTAACACTTGTCGTAGCGTTTAGCTTCGGTCAAGTGTCGTAAAAATAGAAAGCCGAGAACTCTGCATGTGACTGGGTATAATTAGGTACCGAACCCGAGAAGACGAGTCCTTTTTTCTCCCTCGCTCGTTCGTTCGCTCTCCCCCCCTCTCTCTCTCTCTCGCCTAGCGTCGTTCTCGGCTCAACATCTTCGATACGTTATTCCAACGTAAACCTTTCAAACTTCGAAGATCGAGGACCCTTTTTTTCTTCTCTACTAGCCCAAACGTTGTGTTTTTTTTTCTTCTTTTTTTGAAGGGATTTCTTCACAGTTTCGTTTTCCAGACTAGACTACCCGGCTTGTCGCGGAGACCACCGGTGCTATTGAGACGCAGGGTCCGATTGAAAAGGAGACGAGCGAGAGGCCAGTGCGTGGGAAGACAACGTTCACTAATTCCTTGTTAAACATATATTTCAATAGTGTATAGTTGCGCCGTATTAACCGTGTCGGTCGAAACGACGATATGGATCGCCGTACGCAAACATGTAGAAAACTGGTATCACAAGAGTATTTTTCGTATGCGGGGAAAGTGTCCCTTCTCCGGGAGAGAGAGATAGAGAGAGAGAGAGAGAGAGAGTGGCGAAGTTTGCATCGTTGGAACGCAATATTTGTATTAAATAAAAATGTACATCATTATCCATATATTTTTGTTCGAGTTTGTTTGGGTCAGGTTCTAAGTGCCCATCACGCTCTTCCTAGCTTAAGGGGTTAGGCCACTCTAGAGGCCGAAAAATAGGCTTTTTGGGATTTTCTTTCCGAAAAACTACTAAATAAATCGAGATTACAAAAAAGGGTGTTTATCATACACATCAGTGACTGTGTACAATCATTTTTTTTAAGCGATTTATTTCAAAATGGCGGCTGTGCAGCGTTTATCTCAAAACTGCATCTTTCAAGTTCTGAGATAAACGCTGCACTGTTGCCATTGTGAAATCAATCGCTTCAAAAAAGTTATTGTATACAGTCACTGATATGTACAATAAACACCCTTTTTGTAATCTCGATTTATTTTGTAGTTTTTCTGAAAAAAATCGCCAAAAAGCCTATTTTTCGGCCTTTAGAGTGGCCTTAAGTCTTAACGGGACCGCCGAGTCAGGCTGGAAACTGCCACGTGGACTGTCAAATCGCTTCAAAAAATGTTTATTGAAAATCAAGTTTTTTTCGTCAAAGTATACACAACAGAGAGTAGTCATCCACAGGATTTTCTTCAATACAAAATGGCCGCACACTATCGATCTCTTCGAAAACAATATATTTCGCTGAAGCCCCGATGCGATTTTTCCAATCATCGGGATTCCATCTGGAAACGATTTCTCGAAGAAACTTTTGCTACTTGAAAAGATCACGCAAACTTGCAATATGTCAAAGAAAGTTTATAAAACTTTCAATCGCCAACGGATTTTTCCATATTTTGCAAAAATCTTAGGCACTCCAGGTGCTGCGTATATCGAGAGACGCTTTGGCATTTAGCTCCAGATTTGCCGGTAAAAACTGGAAACATTCCACCGCCGAGGGCTTCAATGAAGAAGTTGTCATCGGACCAACCGCTGATATGCGGCCATTGACGATTAAAAAAAGTGTTTGACATTGTATTTATCCCGAAGAAAAAATGGTATATTTTCAACAGAGTTTATTCATTTTTTGAACTTCTACTCGACGACCCAGCAGCAGTTTTTGCCCGAGCGCGGTTGCTTTGCCCCCTTAAGAATTCCCTGGTCCCTTCCGGTAATTCACGGACTCGCGATTCCTTTTTTGACCTTTTGCGAAGTTTGTCCGCAAGGGGCCGTCCATAAATTACGTAATTATCAAAAAGGGGGGAGGGGTTCTGGTCGTTGGATGACGGTAACGATAGTATGACGTTGAAGTTTGCATCGTTGGAATGGAACGAAAATGAGTTTTGTCTTGTTTCGAAAATTTCCTCAGGCAAATTAACGCTACGAAAATCACAAAAACATTTTTTAGGATGCTTATTTACCAATTTACAACAAACCTGCAAAATATGATTTTCGATAATAATGAAAATAAGAAATTAATAAGAATTTTCGTTGCGTTCCAACGATGCAAACTTCAGCCCCATAACGATAGTTCGATTATGACGATAGGAAGAATGATTTCAGGGAAGGGGCAGCAAAAATCTATGACGTAGATGTGGACGGCCTCTTCGAATCGGTTTGGGAAAAAACTTTTTCGGTAGATTCCGAACCACAGAGCAGATCTCAAGCGAGAATCGCAAAAAAAACCTTTCCCGTGATGTTCGTAAGTGTGCGTGAGAAAATAGGCTTTTATCGCATTCCAACGTAGCAAACTTCGACGTCACAAGGAGATGGGGAATGTGTGAAGTAATTGGTTGGTTCATCGATACGAGCGATAATTACTGACGCTCGTGTTGTGCAGGTCGTTACGTCGCGCTAACGGGCTCGCTATCGTGACCGTGCTTCGCGAATAGTCCGCCGGTGTCTCTCCCCTGCCGACGATAGGAAACTGCTGCACTCGGCCGCTGCTCCAGGCTATCGTGAGACATGTGGCAGCCAACTTGCTGTCGTAGTACTGGTAGAATTGCATGCAATTCGGCATCTCGCTGTGGAAACCCTTGACCAGACAGCCGGGCTTTATTTCCGTCACGCGCGAGTTCGGTCCGAGGCTCGTTGTGAAAATCGCGACGTACGGGCAGTCCTGAGAAGAGGCAAATCGGTTGTGCATTTTTTTTAGCGCTTCGCGGAAAGTTTCTCGAAAAAACAATTGCCCAAATGACAATTTCCCGAATACAATTCCGCGATAACATTTGCCCGAATAAATAATTTCTTAAATACTTAAAGAAATTGTTTTTACATTGAATAATTAATTGAATAATTTTATAATAGTTTCATTATTCAGTTATTATTAAATTAGTATCTTAACCGACATGTACACTTTTCTCATCGAAAGTATAATTTAACGTTTTCCAAAGTTTTTTTTACCGAGTCAAACTAAAAAATAAGCGCACGACTTTTAACCCTTACTTGTCACACTTCCATACAATCACGTAGTTGCCACGCTGGGGTTGATTCACACCCCAGCGACAAAAATTGGTATAAAAAATAAGCTATTGAATATTTTTACTTGGAAATTTTATGAGATCGCTTGAGGAGTTCATTTTAAAAGACCATGTAGGTTACTTAGCAAAAAATTCAAAACTAACCGACCGAAATTTAAAAGAACATGTAGGTTCTATAGAACTTGTATGTCACTTCTATAGAATACACATCAATACATTTTCGCATAAAAAGGAAAGTGGGTGAGGTGTTTCGCACCCCACAGTGGCAAGTAAGGGTTAATGCAAAATGATACAGCGAAACGAATCTTACGATTGACCAACGTAAAAAATGCGTTCCACGAAGTATTTGCCTCGATTAATGATGTAGGCGTCTTCTCACTTTAGACACTCACTTTAGACACTCACTTTAGAGGCGTCTTCTCACTTTAGACGCTAAAAAAGGCTATTTTCATGAATTTTTATGATAGCTTTATATGATAAATATTGATATAGAAGTTGTTACACTTAATAAATACACTTTCGAAATAGAAAAAAAAAAGTTTTATTGTGTATTTATGTAACCCAAACAAACTTTAATATCGCACATATCACGGATTTTTTTGAATTTTGATATTTACTACTATTTTTTTGCCAAAAACGGTAAACAAGGTTTTTTTTTGTTTTTTCGAACAATATCCGCCATTTTGTTATTTTTGCATATATAAAAAATCGTATGATATGCGCTATAGCCTTTAACATACTGAATCTAAAACCGTTTGATTTTTTTTGTTTCGGATGATCCATCTCAGAGATTTCATCAACAGCGCAGACCTACAATTTTTTAAGGACACTTTTTCAACTACCATTTTCGTCTATAAATAGTGAATGAAATTTAAAAAAAATTTAATGTATTTCGAAAGTGTATTTATTAAGGGGCTATACCAGTGTGACACTTTCAAAAAATCGATTTTCGTTGCCTTTTTCGACAGTTTTTACTTTCAAGAATATCATTATCATTTCTATCATTTATATCAATATCATGTTATCTTGCAAAAATCGATAGTTAAATCTTTAAACGCGTTTTTCTCGAAATGAGATTTTTCAACTTTGCTGACATTGTAACTCAAAGAGCAATTATCCGATTGACTTGAAATTCGAACTGAGTACTCTTGAATATATTTATTCTACAATGACGTAGGATATTTTTGATTGGATGAAAATTGACGATTTGGCATAAAAAAACGACCATTTTATAGGCAAGAAAACAGACTTTTTTCATAACTACGCCATTTTGTTAGATTTTAATATTTTTCAAAAATCCTACGTCATTGTACAGGAAATACCTTCCAGTTTAACGACATTTTTTCCTTTTTCGGTTTCAGCTACTCGATCGGCCGGAATCATGTCAGCAGTGGAGGAACTTTTTTTATGGCGCCTCCGAAGGTAGCGCAGAAGTGGCTTGGATCTCAATATCTTTCTATGGGAAAATTATGTAATGTAGGTCAAATATAGCCAAATAAATTCTTAATTTTCCGAAACATTTAATTGAGTACTCTTCTTGCAAAAAATTCCCGAAAGTCGCCCAAATTTTCAGCGTTCACACCGGTATAGCCCCTTAAGTGTAATAACTTTGATATCAATATCTATAATATAAACCTATCCAAAAAATTCATGAGAATAGCCTTTTTCAACGTTTAAAGTGAGAAGACCCCTTAATGCAAATATCAATTATTTAAAATTGAAGTTATTCAATTTATTTATAATTTGATCGTTCACCCTGAAAAAATTTGTCCATTCGGGAAATTGTCTATTCGAGGAACTATCCATTCGGGATATTGTATTCGAGAAATGTTTCATTCGGCAAATTATGTACGAGAAATTGTCTGTTCGATAAACTATGTTCGGGAAATAATTCCTTCGGGAAATTGTATTAGAGAAATTGTGATTCGGGAAATTGTTTTCGAAGAATTTTCCGCAAACGGTATTTAGCTCGTACTCTATTGCGGTGTAAAAATTGAGCGGTCCATTTTGTGTACGTGTGACAAGCGCAACTTTGATTTTCATTTCAATCAAGGAATAGGGATTAAATCAACTGAGTGCGCAGTTGATTTTTATGTCGATCAAGGAATCTTATCAAGGAATCTCGTGGCCCAAGAATGTCTCGCGTTACCTGAAAGAGGATGGCGAGATATTTTCCCGAGGGATCCCAGTCCATCGAGACGACTCTACCGCCGACGGTGATTTCCTCGTTGATGACGACGTTCGATCCGAACGTTACTCTGCTCAGATCGATCACCGGTATGGCAGTTTTGGCTCCTTCCACGGATGCCGGTTTCTTCACGTCGAATATATTCTCCTGTAGGGGAAGCGAGAAAACGGTCGCTGGATCTTCCGTGGACACGAAGAGGAGCATTTGATTTGGGCCGAAACAAGCAGCGGCGACCCGCCCGTTCGGGACTGTCCACCGATCGGCGTCCCAGGGTCTTCCGATTCCCGTGTTCCAGACACTGTAAGAACGACCAGTAGATTTCAGTACACCGCGGACGATACTTATTACTTAAGGGCGGAGTTACCTTTAGGCGAGGTAAAAATTTGCTGACTTTCTTGATTTTTTTTTTAAAGAAAGATTTTTTCACGATTTTCGAGACTTAGGGTATGTTTTATTACTACTTTTGGCTGTTACGTGGTATTCTTTTTTATTACAAGCTTTTATTTAAGGCGGAATATACATTTACAACGATTGAAAAAAATCGATTAATTTTTTTTTTCTTCAAACTATAGAACTATATTTTCCCAAAGTTTCAAAGCGAAATTCGAAAAACTCAGAACGTTACATCTCGTCAACGCTGTGCCTCACCGCTCGGATTCGGAGCGAGCGTCAACTTGAAACGCGTTTTTCTCAAAACAGCATTATCGAAATTGGCGTGCAGGATTACTCAAAAACTCTTAAGAGGTAAGGCCACTCTAGAGGCCGAAAAATATGCTTTTTGGGTTTTTTTTTCAGAAAAACTACAAAATAAATCGAGATTGCAAAAAAGGGTGTTTATCATACATATCAGTGACTGTATACAATTTTTTTTTTTGACGCGATTCATTTCAAAATGGCGGCTGTGCAGCGTTTATCTCGAAACTGCATTTTTTAAGTTGGCCGGAAACATAACTTAGACAATTTTCAACCGATTCACTTGAAATGTTGAATATATCTTGAAAAATACATTGTCTATAGAAGTACGTAGGATTTTTTTTATATTGCATAGTTCATTTGTTATTAACAATTATCAGACGATTTTTTAGGCACTTTTAACTTTTGAAATATTTGCTTAAAAAATCATCAGATAATTGTTAATAACAAATGAACTATGCAATATAAAAAAAATCCTACGTACTTCTATAGACAATGTATTTTTCAAGATATATTCAACATTTCAAGTGAATCGGTTGAAAATTGTCTAAGTTATGTTTCCGGCCAACTTAAAAAATGCAGTTTCGAGATAAACGCTGCACAGCAGCCATTTTTAAATTAATCTCTTCAAAAAAATTATTGTATACAGTGACTGATATGTATGATAAACACCCTTTTTGTAATCTCGATTGATTTAGTCGTTTTGCTGAAAAAAAAATCCCCACAAAGCCTATTTTTTCGGCCTCTAGAGTGGCCTAAGGCCTTAAGCCGATTGAGTTGAAGCTTGATAGAAATATTGATAATATTGGCACCTTCTACTTGACGAGAATTGTTTTTGAAAAATTGAAAAAAAAACGACTTTTTTAATGCACATTTTACAGAAATGTTGCGTGAAATGTTGATTTTTTCTGTAAATCCGTGCCATTTTCTCAAATTTGCACTTTCTTCATTTTAATTACCGTCACATAGAAACTATACATGTTCTAACTGACAAAAATGTTTGAACTTTTTTGCCAATCAAAGTCTACGGGAAGCTAGACTGCACGGCGATTCGCAACTCCCGCGGCGACCTTGCTGTAACACTCTGCCACAGCTCCGGCATTTTGATGATGAATTAATAAAAAAAAGTTGTTTAAGGAGGTACGGTGATGACCATGCTAGTAAACTTAGAGTCTATTTCACGCTGCAGTATCGCCACGTTTTAGAAATATATATATGGCCTATTTTTCGAGAAATATTTTTTAAGTATTGAATTTCGAGTTTCCTATTACTTTTATAATATGGAAACAACCTTAATAATCTACTACTCGACTTCAGTAGTACGCCATATCGTTGACGTTTAGCATCGTCGCATTTCCGGTGGCTGTCATCGGTTCCACGCGCCCGGCTTATTATTTTTCATAGCCGGTTAACACGGAGAATGGAAATACTGTGGAAGTTTATCAAAAGAGTAACGGGATTGTACCTGAAGTCCAGTTGAGAGACAAATGTAGATTCTGACGGACAAGAATTAAAAAATTAAAAGATAATATTGCGATTGCAAATAAAAAACGTCGCGTTGAAGTTAACCTCAATGTCCAATGTCCAATCTGTCCAAAGTCAAAACATATTTCATCGATTGTTATGTTATTTTTCCCTTTCCCAATTTTCACAATATTTGCAGGTATAAAAAGGAACGTTTATTTTATATGACGGTTCTCCCATGCTGAATTTATATATAGATGCGTCGTATAGGTCCATGTCGCAAGAAAAATTGAGATGCCTTTGCTGTACGTAAAAGAACTTCAAGTAAATATCGACGAAAGGCCCTTTATAACCCATTCAAAAATGTACGGCTTCGCACAATCATATTTTTAATTCGCGTTGAAAATATCCGATAGACGAATCAAATTTGCGCGGGTATCCGGCGTTGCCACACGTCGAGCAAGATGGCTGCTGTTACGTCACGAGAAGTCTCGCTCTCCGAAAACTTCGGTTTTTGCGACTTTATTTCTAAATTTATTGCTTATTTCTGCGGTGAGCTTTCCAATTCAAGGTGCCTTATCGATCACGAAGATTCAACGAACGCAACCATCATTTTTTTTGCGTGTTTCTTGGCTCCAAGTAGCACAAAAAAAATCGATATATGAGAGCACAGGCACAAAATGCCTGGCACAACATTTCCTAATGGCAAATGGCAGGACAATCGAGTTTGGGCTCATTGACTTCGTTGACTTGAGCACTATTTATAATTACACTATTATAAAGTTTCTCGCCGAACCTTTATAACCTAAGGCACGGTTTTTTATGGCGAAAAAGGGCGAAAAATGAATTTTCGTTGCACTTCAACGACATGCGAAAGTTCTCTTACCGGAAAACGGTCCTGCACGTTGCGGCGAGCAATTTACTGCCGCACGGCGACCAACGTGCGAAGCACAAGCCACCACCGCCCACGCGTTTCAGGGGTACTCCGATTTCCTTGGCGACGTCCCAGACGATCATGCTGAGATCCGAGGGCGAGCAAGAGACGAGAATGTCGCCCTGGGGATGCCAAGCGACCGAGGTAACGGGCGCGTGATTACGATGCTTCAGAAAGGACGCGTTGCTCAACGAATTGCTCGCAGCGCCCAATTCGATCGTCCAGACGAGCACACCACCGTGACAGGCCGCTGCGAGTTCGCGTCCAGCGTTCGGCCGCCAGCTCATCGCGCATACGGACTTTTGGGCGCTGTGTCGCAACACCGCGACGCTCTGTATGCCCTTTGAGAATATGCGAATACGATCGTCCCGAGTCGCGACCGCCAATCGAGTGCAGTGCGGATGCCACGCCAGACAACGTACCTGCGATCAAAATTAACGGAGGATTGAAGAAAAATTTGCCTTTTTGGAGATATTGCAACCGTTGATTTTTAAGGGATCATCGCAGTGTAAAATTTTCGAAAAATAAAAAAAAAAATTTGCTACTTTTTCACCGACCGTTTACCAGAATTTTTTCTCGGAATTTGGAGATTTTTCGGGCCTCTGGGTAGATAGAGCTCCTTAATCATCCCTATCGATCGAGTAATCGTTGAAATAAAAAAAAAATCACGAATAATCGGAAAACTTGCTCTCGCCTTCCTTTGAAATTGGTTAGTTCCTTTTTCCAAACACTTCTAAATTTATTTCAGTACTTTCTTTCTCTATACAAAATTTCTGTTGACTCTTTCTCCAAAGTACAACTCTTCACGGAAAGGTACCTGAGTAAACGGCGAGAGAAACAGGTAAACTTCGGGAATTTTTATCTCAAAAACTAATGTTTCGATTGGACCCGAGTTTTTTTATTGAAAAATATGTACATTGAGGTATGTTTAGGAATTTTTTAAAATAAATTCGTTGACTGGATGCGATTCAAACGCGATTATCTCGAAACATAGTTTTCAAAGTCGGTGCTAGATGTATCTCGAAAACGGCTTGTCCGATTTTGTCCAAATTTGGATACAATATTCTTCGACAGTTTTTCCCGTTCGTCACGTAGGATTTTGTAGAAATTTTCATTTTTGACGGAATTGCGACCGTTTTATTTTAACATTCGTTTTTTCGTTCGCAATTCCCGACGATTTTGGATTGCATACACATTGCATAAAAAAGCAATGGTTCAATCAAATGAAAAACCCCTACGTGGCGAACGAGAGAAACCATCAAAGAATATTGTATCCAAATTTGGACAAAATCGGACAAGCCCTTTTCGAGATACATCTGGCACCGACTTTGAAAACTATGTTTCGAGATAATCGCGTTTGAATCGCTTCCAGTCAACGAATTTATTTTTAAAAATTCCAAAACATACCTCAACGTACATATTTTCCAATGAAAAAAACCCGGATCCAATCGAAATATTAGTTTTTGAGATGAAAATTCCGGAAGTTGACCTGTTTTTCTCGTTGTTTACTCAGGTACCTCCCCTTACTCAGAGCAGCGAAGAGACGAAGCAGAGAGAGCATTTTTCATTACCAGTGCCGTCGCCCAGTCCCTTGTGGGTGCCACATCCGCAACAGAACCTGCCCCCAGGAGAGGCAAGCCCTCGTAGAGGGAAGTTCGTCTTTCGACAAGATCCAGCATCCAAGTGACCCTGAAATTCATAAAAATCATTCAAAAGTTTTGATATTTCACTGAAGTGAATTTTTGTATTTTTTTAAGGGAAGCGTAGGGGTATCAGCGTGAAAAATCAGCCTTTTTGCGAATTTTTCTTCATCTATATGGATAGAGTAAATTTATTGAAACCTTTTATACACTGTTAAGTGTAATTTCAAGAACATTCCGTGAAATTTGTACGCGAAAATATCCACAAACAAGCCGGTGCCGCGTGTTTCTCGAAACCACTTTTTCAAAGTCCGTGTACACTGCCATTTGAAAACTACATGACCGATTTATTTCAAACTTGGTACACACTTTCTACATATAAAATACCTCCCCCCAATGGTTAGCCTGAGATTTTTTTTTTACGCTAAGGGGGTTTTTCACCCCCAAAATGGCGGCATTTTTCGTGAAAAATAGCACTTTTCACTTTACATGACCAATGACGTTGAAGTTTGCCTCGTTGGAACGCAACGTAAATGATTCTCTTCTCATTTCCCAAATTTCCTTGCGCAGATTTCAGCTACGGAAATCACGCAAACATTTTTTCGAATTCTTATTTGGCGATCTACAAAAAAATTGCCAATCATGATTCTCGATAATAATGGAAATAAAAAATCGATAAGAATTTTCGTTGCATTCCAACGATGCAAACTTCAACCCCATACATGAACACCAAAAATTTATAAATGAAAAAAAAAATTATCAAAGACCGTTGGGGGGAGGATTTGATGATACTTTGACTGAATTTTAATGGTACTTGATTTCAGATAATTTCTAGCCGAGATACAGTGAACACCGCAAATCGTATTTTTCCAAAGGCGTTCTTGGAAAAGCTTTGTCACCGGCTTGTTTGTGGATATTTTCGCGTACAAATGTCACAGAATGTTCTTAAAATGACACTTAACATTTTACAAAAGGTTTTAATAAATCAACTCTATCTATATAGATGCAAAAAATTTGCAAAAAAGTATTTTTTTTCACGCTGAAACTTCTACCCTTCCCTTAATCAACCTGGTTGCCAGAATCGGCAACGTCATTTGGCAAAGCAACAACAGCGGCACTTTGTTTGAAAAATTGCAAATCGGCCTGTCCTTTAAGCCCCAAGTTAATGCAAACTCGTTAGTACGATATCGAAGCTAGTAAGTGACAAGCTGCGTCGAAAATCACCTTGCGGCTATCCAGTGTACGATAGCGGAAACGCGTTGCGGATCTTCCGCTGCGGCAGCTCTGCAAGCGCCCAGGAAGCCCTTGTCCCTCCATATGCTGGCTATTTTCTTGTAAATGCTGTCCTCGACGGGAAGGAATAGGTCGCTCGCTCCGATAGTGCGCGAGGACTCTCGAGTCGCGAGCATGTCCGTGGTGACATTGACTTCGGGATAATCGCGTGTGTACATCGCGAACGGCTGCGTCTCCTCGTGAAGTCGATTTCTGTCACAGTGAGCCGGCGAGCCGGAAATAAGACCGACCGTGGCCTCATCGTTGAAGGGTGGCCCTTCAAAATCCCCCAAGCACGTTATTCTCATCATCTTTCACGCTTCGAATATCACCGACGAGCTCGTTCCTCTTTCGCCGGTATCTCGTTGTGCCGAGCTCGGACAACCAACTTTGAGGTTATGTCGTCGATCAATCGAACTACCCTTGCGCTGATATTACGATTTTTTGAAGAAATTTCTTCCCCTTGCAGCGAAATTCTCCGTCGAATGTGCCGAGAAATCGCATTACGAACGAAAATTACGAACGGGAGATGTGAAAATCCCCTTGCCCGTACTAAAAGTGAAGCGGAGGTTAGACTTCGTATGTGAATTCGTGCGAGCGGTGCGCACGCTGGCGCTCTCTCGCGGAACTTCCGCGAACTTCGCGCCAGCGCCGCGCTCGGGGCTCGAGCGCAGTCCCAGTTAGCAATTTTCAAAAAGTTGTACAAAAGTCGGCTAAAAGGCTGCCAAATGTCCGCCCGGAAGTTATCTTAAAGTCAACAACCATCCAAAAAGATAACTGTTGGACACATGATAACTTATAGGTAACTTCCAAACGGACAGTTGGTACCCATTTGGACAACTAATAGATAACTATTTTTAAATTGCTACCTGGGGTGCGGCCTTTGAACTTGGTCGAATTTAAATTTGGCGCGGACGGATGCGTAGCAACGAGATGAGACATGCGCAATTATTCAACCACGGAGTATGAGAGTACGGTGGGACGAACTACGTGTTCCGGAACGAGACTGCATTTGGGGTTCCTGTCGAGCGGCGCTGCTGTCGCGTCGTACCGACGTTTTTCACACGTATAGTGGGTGGAAAAGTACTATTTTGTTGCTATAGAGCCCCTGTCGCTATTTTGTAGGGATCGGGTGTAGAAACATTAAAGTAATCCACACGAGATCGTAGTGTTGACGATTGCCTCTTTATTTGTCCAGATAAAACGATTATCTTTTGAAGTGAAGTCCTTAACGGGCTACATCTATGTAGGTGGGTCAAAAAGTTGCTCGAGAAAAGTGCCTACAAAAATGTGGTCAAACAAGGATGGCGCTACTATTGCTAAGACCTCGAGAGGTGAGCTGTGTGTGACAGAGACGGAACAAATAAACAATGAGAAGTGAGCTGTGTATGAGGCAGAATGATACTTGAGAAGTGGGCTGCGTGCGAGAGAGATGTAAAATGATATATACCAGAGAGATCTCCGTAAATGCGTAAAGATAGAAGAATATTTTTAATACAGGAATGCCCAATGAACAATATGCATTAGTTGCATAATTAACGGTCAAAAAGGTCGAAAATAATTATAATGCAATACGTAGTGATAGAAAACTATTTTTATTATAACAGTGTTTGATTGTACAACGAACGGTAGAAAATTTATTAAATAATACTGATCCTTTTTTTTCTTGAATCGATTTTATTTTCTTAGGTAAATACGACGGTAAATTAATCCCTGCTATAAAAGCACAATGCTTTGCGATCTGTTTATATTAACCATTTCTGTACTGCATTTTCATAAAAACTCAGACGCTTGAACATCAAAACTAGATACAAGAGGGCAGACTGGGCATTTCAACACGGCCCCAAAATTGCGATTACTAAGGGTGGTTGTGGTCCTTCGAAGGTGCTATATATATTTCGTATGTGTATCAAATATCGGATCTCGTTGTAGGACAGATGACTAACTTATCTAACCTTCATTAAGGAGTTTCGACAGTAAAATCGCAACGGTATCCAAAAATCGCATTAACTGTCCAAAAATGAATAACTTTTACAGAATAGTTTCGGAAATGTTTAATGTTCAAGTTGAACCTTTATCAATTTGGTTAGACATACGACACCTCGTAACCACGAGATATAAAAATGTAGGGATAAAAACAATACCGGAATTTCGATGAAAAAGCTGTGCAAACGGTGATAAGAGTGTTAGGAATATCGAGTCAAATAATTGAGTGATTTTTCTATTGCGTTTATTAATCATACTTAAAAAAATATGTGAATTTTGAGCCCGAACGGTTTATTTTTGGACATTAACGAAACTTGTAGGTGAAACGTAGCAACATCGCGTTAACTGGCTCTGCCGAGTGAGCCACTCACAATCAAACATTAAATGGCGGGTATTTCAAAATCGGCGGGGGTTTATAATGTACATAGTATTACAGCATTGAAACGTTACAATTAAATGGACGTATTCGTCTGCTGGACATTTTTAACGTTTTCGCGACTTCGTCGAATCAAAAACTGTTTATAAAACGTTGAACATTTTTCACCGTGTAAATAAACTGCAGACGACGCCTTAGCGATAGTCCGTCGTGCCGATGGCAGAAATGGCCATTATTGCCAAGTCTATCGATTATTTTTTCTTGAATACAACTGCTACATAATTATGTTAAAGTGCGAAAATGATAACTATTAATATTAGTTCTCGGCTTAGCAATATATTTCAACAATATTATCAGTTGGACATTACCCAATAATAGTTTATTTTTACATTCAATTCTATACATAGGAAGTTGGTAGCCTGCTGAAAACTCATTGTATTTTCATCCCCACTCTTGCAGATGAGAAATGGTATCGAAACTCCTTAAGTGTCAGTGCTGTAAAAATTCAAGTCGATTCACCGTGTAGTTCATGAGATAATTGCAATTGAATATTGTGAAATTGATTTTTTAAAAATGTCAAACTTTGACCGTTTAGTTTCGGAAATATCGACTTATGAAAAGTGGTAATTTCATTCCGCACCGAACTCGGGCCCAACCAGCCCCCTGACAGAGGCCCATTATTCCTATACAATAAACGAAAACACGTTTTGTCCCGGCTTTTTAGTTCTTCAAATCGCCACTACCTAGCGTTGGCTGTTGTGTGACAGCCTTCGGATCTAAATACTCCGATCAGCTGAACGATTCGATACTTTCGTGGCTTTTGCATGTTATCGTTATAGAGACGTTATTTACTGTGTTCGTATGGAAAATCATTAGAACGGAAAATCATTCCAAATATATCAATAGACTTTTATTCATGTAAAATATTTATGCCTGTCACACGACTACTAGCGCCACAGTGCGGCAAGGACATTTTGCGAACAGCATTTATCTGCCAGTGTCAGGGGGCTGGGCCCAACCATCTGTAACGGAATGGCAACAGTGTACGCTGCAGCCAGCTGCTGCAGAAGCGTGTTTTTTTCCCCGAGTTCTAGCAGTTCTGAGACGGATGTGAAATAAATTTATTCTGCAAACAAATTTAATTTGTTCAATTTATGCATGTATTTGTCTTTGTTACAGCGAATACAATTTAAACTGTCGGCAAGATGTTGTAAATCCACGATCCGACGTCATCTGACAGCGAATTTTTGTTGCTGATCGTTGAGGTTATGGTTGTTCTCATCGAGTTTAGCCGCATTTGCTTGACACATGGCTGCCACAGCTCTCAGTCTTTTAGCAAGTCTTTTAGCTCTCAGTCTTTTTTTTTATTTATATAAAATATTTCGCGAAAGACGGATCGTAGTAAGCTCAACGCTATGACTGCAGGAATATCGCGCTGATACCACGATTACATCGCCGCTATACGAGTATGAGACCTATCTATGCATGAGGTGCGAATGTGTGGGACATATAGAGGGTACAAGCTCTGTCAAAAATGTACAACCAACAGCATCGTAAAGGCATTAGATGTTACTATACGCTTCGACCGAAACTTTTGGCTCATACGTGTACCTACAGAACTACCTTAATGCGAAAGATTTGGACTGTCAGGGGCATGAACGCAATATTCGATAAATGGCCGCCTCGTCCTTGCTTGCAAACTCTTTTGACCAAATCTACAATAACATTTTGCAACAATTGCGGACTAATTTCATTAATGGTGCGTCCAATTGCTTCCTTGAACTCCGGAATGGTCTGTAGATAATTGGCATACAGTTTTCCTTTCAGTAAACCCTAAAGAAAGAAGTCCAATGGCGTCAAATCGCACGATCTTGGTGGCCAATTCACAAGATAACACGACCATGAAACTTCGTCTGCAATAACTTCATTGTGTTTGTGCATTTTCACAATTTCTTGGCGTTGCTCGATCGTTTAATTCTCCATGACTAAACCTCATCACTTCCTGATGCCATTTATCAAATATTAGTACTTTATGTTCGCCACACAAAAAGTGGCGCGCGATTTAAAATATCAGGTCATTTTGAGACACCTTTTATTACTATACATATGGGTTTGTACGATCGACGCGCTCCCTATTGTCCGCTTTTTCGTCTACCCTTCATTCTCCGTTTCCCCATTGAAGTTTGCCCTTCTCTATCTAGTCTCCAACGGAAGCACAGGCGCTTCCGTTGTCCCGGCGGCCCCGGCATTTTTCAAACGATCATCAGCTGTTCATCTCGGCGCGTGCGCGCTCTCGGCTAAACGCGAACTATACGCGTCTTACGTAATAACTGTTCGACGTGATAACTGCAGCAGATGTAGACATTGTTACTCAGCCACGGCGCTGCAATCGGTCACCGTGCGAGAGCAACAACCGCGGAGCAGCCGTCCTTTACGGCTACGCGCATGCGCACACACCGCATTGATATCTTCAAAATTCCAATAGGCTACGTGTTTGTCATGGAAAAATCCTCGGTAAAAGGAAATAGTTTAAATGGACCGGAAGTTCGGTCAAATAAATCATTAAAGTGCATACGGACATTGTGACGTTTGAATAAATAAAAGGGGAAGGAAGATGCAAGAATTACTCGTGTGAACACTTTCATATACAATAAATGTCTTGTGTAATGGAATCGATTGGTATACGCCATACATATATATGATAAAATCCATTTCCTCGCCACTTCAGCCATCGCAGATCTTTGATACGGCGAGATTAATGGCAAGGCTGAAAACAATCGAGTGTGACGAGGTTAAGGGAAGATAACTAGTAAGCTGGCATGAGGAAAAACGTCGCGCACGCGCGTTGCGCATGCTCGCCCGTTGGTAACGACCGCACACGGCGGAAGCCGGGAAAAAGGCTTCATTTTCGCCACGGCGTTTATAGCCGAGATAGAGCCTTACAGCCCCTGTAGGGCAAATTGAACGAAAAACGCAATGCGCCTTATAATAAACTCATATGCGCTCATGCGTCTTTGTCATTTTCTTTCTTCATCGCGATCTTCTTGACGACGCACGTGTTTCCGTCACGGAATCACAAACGGTCACGCGACTTGCCTTTCTTTTCAGGCAAATTGGTCAATTTTTCGCGCGCTCCCAAGTGTAACAGTGATTTCACCGGATCGCTCTCCGATTCGCGATATTTTTTTTCCTTCTTTAAACAAAGACGATAGAACATTGTCGCATTAGTCGACACTTCGATTGTCGTGCGAACTATTGGCGTTCAAAGCGCACGTCGTTCGCGTTTGGTGGGGCGGAGGGGGCTCGACCGTTCGCGGTGGGATGTAGCGAGGAAGCTCTCTCCCTTAGGTGGGGAACTCGCTACGCGTGAGGGGTGGGGTGGGGACCGCAGTGTGCGGTCGGATCTCGGCCGATGCGGGTGCGAAGTAAACGTTTCGTTTTCCTCGCTACTATCTTTTCTATCGTAAGGCGCTGACCATACACATCGTAAAGACGATTCACCAACCACCCAAAGAAAACACACACGCGACTCCTCACGACTTCCCCTTCCCGTAAAATAAAAAGCGACGAAAAAGAAAAACAAACGAAAAAAACAACATTAGCCGAGAAAGTGGAACTCGACGAGAACATTTTTCCCTCTCGTCTTATCAGCGATTTTCGTCTTTCCTCTCACACCGGCCGCGGACGAGACGAGATCCCTCCCTTGTGCTCCGACCTTAACGATTCCACGAACAAACGAGACATATCGACAAGCAGCCGAACGGATCCGAAAAAAAAAATACAATTTTCGGAATATGCAATCGCGAAGGTAGTGCGGGGCCGCGATAGCCGTGCGGCGGTTACGCGATGTCGTACGTAAAAAACGAGGGACTGCCGAATCGTTGAACCGAGACGAGGAGAAAAACTAAAAAATTACCGAAAATAAAAAAAAAAACCACGGGGAGAAAGGGAAAAGTTTATTCGAAGTACGGAAGACGAAGACGAGAATTAGAGCGGTCGAGGGAGTGAGGCCAACACGGTCTCCTCCGAGTAATGGGGAAGGGTTACAAACGAAAAACCCGATGGAGAACACTCAACATCGGCGGTGAGTAACACGAATTTCCGTGACCTTCATTTGCTCTCTCGTAGAATACGTATACGCACGCACACACACACACACACACACACACATATCGCAAGAAAATCCCCTGGAAAATTGTATTCCATCGCTACTGTTATATGTAACAGAAAAAATCCCCTACAAAATTCCATTCCATCACTATTGTTATATGTATGTGTGTGTGTATATATATATATATATATATATATATATATATATATATATATATATATATATATATATATGCATGTATGTATGTATGTATAACAATAGTGGTGATACGCAGTTTGTAAGGTCTTTTTTTTATATATCACGATCCCTACAAATCCTCTAGAAATTTCCATTCCATCGCAGTAGTAACAGTAACGCACACCCACCCACACACACTCACCAGCGATGGAATGGAAATTTGTAGGGGATTTTCACCACATGCATGTACGCACACACACAACAATAGTGGTGGAGCGGAAATTTCTAGGCGTTTTTTGCTATATTAAACCCCCAAAATTCCCCCAGACTCTCTCTCTCTCTCTCTCTCTCTCTCTCTCTCCCCCCCCCTCTCTCTCTCCCCCTCCCTCTCTCTCTCTCTCTCTCTCTCTCTCTCTCTCTCTCTCTCTCTCTCTCTCTCTCTCTCTCTCTCTCTCTCTCTCTCCCCTCCCCCCCCCCCCCTCTCTCTCTCTCTCTCTCTCTCTCTCTCTCTCTCTCTCTCTCTCTCTCTCTCTCTCTCTCTCTCTCTCCCTCCCCCCCTTATCACACCCACACACAAAAGTTATGGGAAAGGACATTTGTAGGGTTTTTTTCGCCATACATATAGCTACGCACATATATGTACATATATAGCGATGGAAAACGACATACGCAGGTACACAGTAATACTTTATTTAGCCATGTTTAGACATAAAAATCTGATATTCGTCGTGTCTTCTCTCTTGATGTCGTAATTTCATATGCCCACTGTAATTATCCAGTATTATAACAAATCATTACTCTCGATAAATCCGAATATGACGAATGTTAATCCGCGTACGCGTACGCGAAACGAAAATATGAAAATTCGAGAGAGAGAAAGAGATGCGATCTTCTCAACGTTTGGTGATAAATGTGCGTTTGCATTCGAAGAGAAAAAAAAATTACGTCACTCGCAGGAGCGTACGTGTGTGCTTGTTTTTGGGCGTAGGTGTGCGAGCGTGTCCGTGTAATAGACTGCGAGAGGGTCGCATTTGGAGCGCATACGCTTGAGATAATCGTTGCTAGAATGTTCGTACCCGTCAAGTGTGCGTGTGTGCGTATATAAGGTGTATGGACGGGCAAGGATATTCGCGGACGGGCTTGATGTCGGCGATCGATTTCGAACAATACATTGTCGGTTGTGAATTTTCCAGAATTTTGGAGAATTTTCATAAATTTTTGTTAATTATGTGTGTGTAAGTGTGTATGGGGAAAATGTGATTTTGAAGACACGTGACTTCGAGCACCGTCCTCATAGTAGCCACGTGTCCCCACACTCGATATTCTGTAAATTCCTCATGTTTTCAAAAGCACGTTTGGATGTATATGCATACATTTATCAATACAACGTATTATTTATTTAAAAAGTACGAGTATTTTTATATTAATACAAGGTACAAACATGGAGGTTATGTGAGGAACATAACATCCGATAAATGGCAGCCTCGTCCTTGTTTCCAGTCGTTCACTCTATTGACGAAATTTTCAGTAACGTTTTGGCATAATTGCGGACCAATTTCATCAATGGCGCGTCCAGTTGCTTCCTTGAGTTCCGAAATGGTCTGTGGATCATTGACATACACTTTTTCTTTCAGACATGCCCAAAGAAACAAGTCCAATGGCTAACACGAGCATGGAACTTTGTCTGCAATAACTATCCAGTAACAATGCAGCAAATAACAATTTCTCCGCGTTGCTCAATCGTGTAATTCTCCATGACTAAACCTCAATACTTCCTGATGCCAGTTGTCAAAGATTAGCACTCTATGTTCGCCAAAAGAAAAAATGGCGCGCTATTCAAAGTGTCAGGTCATTTTGAGACACCTTTTATATCAACGCAGATGTACGTATGGCTTGCACATGCAATAAGGAATTATGAAATAACGCGTGGTACATCCAACAGCGCGTGTGTTATCGCCAAGTCGAAACCGTCGCTAATACATCCAAGTTAACTCTCAAGCACTCTCAAGAGCGTCGAATTATCGGGTACGAGCATGTTACGAGACTTCCGTACCACGTTGCTCGTTAAATCGTCGGTGGAAACGCAAACTCGGTGGTGTCTTTGGCGCAAAAACTTTTTGGGTGTTCTGATCGCGGTTGGAATATTCTCCGAGTCACCTTGGAGATCACGAGAGTTGGAATGTTTCCGGTGAGGGTATTGGGATGACGAGGTCGGGATTTTACACAGAACCGATACATCGTCTTAATAAACTAGGGGCGATGCGAAATGAAAAGTGAACAAAACATTACTTTTAGTATAATAATGAAGTTTCGTGTGGCCGGATGCTGTTTTTAAGCTTTAAAAGTTATGAAAGTACCAAGCGTTAAAGAAAGGTTCGATTTTCGATCAAGAAAAACAACGTTAATCATGTGTTATTAACAAATGGATTAACATATGGAAAAATCGCCCGGTCGCACGATAAAAAAAGTTATCAACTAGGCTCTGTCCGAATTTGAAGTGAATCGGACGAACAGATTTTGAGATACGACTCACGCCGTTTCATAAAGTATAGTGTTCGAGAACAATAAGGAAAAAAGGATAATTCCGAGCGGGGCGGTTCGCCGTAGCGGGGTGAAAGATCTGGTCCTTCACAAAAATCGACATTAATCGCCGAATTTTTGAAATTTGTTCGTGGAAAATATGAATTTTTATAACGTTTTTTATAAAATTGTTTTGAGTAAATTTTTTTTCCAATTTTTATAAAAACAATTTTGATTTTTATCAAAAATTTATTTATTTTAGTAAATTTTTATAATTTTTTTATAAAATTGTTTCGAGTTATTAAGAATTTTTATGAAAAGTTTCAAAGATGTGTAAAAAAATTCGTCAATAAAGATGTTTGTCGCAAATTGAAGACGACCCTAGGCTATTGAACTACCATTATTGAAGTTTGAATCGTTCGAACGCGATTAAACTATTTTTTTCCAATTGCCACTTTTTGGCACATTAAAGCTGCCCCAAACTTTTTCGAAATCCTTGTTAGAGACCTACAATCTAAATCTATGAAAAATGATTTGGGATAATAATGAAAATGGAAAAAAACGAAAATGAAAAATGTTTTTCGTTGCATACCAACCGTACAAACTTCATTATATTAAACGATGCAACAAAAAATGGTATTTTTCAAATTTCCAGCTTATGCGGACCCCTTAAACAATTGAATCAGTTATGGAAAGACAATCACGCAAAATCCCCCTCTCGATGCAACTATAAGCAATTATTTTTCTTCTTCCTTCTCCATTTGATCAATCCTCCGAATTTTCAAATTTATTCGTTCAGCCCAAATATCCGTCCAACTCGCGCCACTCCCGATATTCACGCCCGTCCATAAAATATTTGTAGAGAACACACAAAAAAAAAGTTACCGGCGGTCCGATATAATTTCGAGCACTTGTTCGAGCCCCTTAAGGGGTCTTCTCACTTTAGACGCCAAAAAAGGCTACTTTCATGAATTTTTTGCTAGGTTTATATTATAGATATTGATATGAAAGTTGTTACACCTAATAAATATACTTTTGAAAGACATAAAAAAAAATGTTTTAATGTATTTATGTAACCCAAACAAACTTTAAACGCCTTTTTCTCGAAACAACGTTTTTCGACGGCTTGTTGATAAAATCTTCGAAACAACGGAACTGATCCTTATGAATTTTCAACCACATATTTTTTACAACTATAGCTATAGCGCATATCAAGGATCTTTTTAAATTTTGATATTTACTATCTTTTTTGTCAAAAACGGTGAAAAAAACACGTTTTTTTGTTTTTTTTCGAAAAATGTCCGCCGTTTTGTTATGCATATATAAAAAATCGTATGATATGCGCTATAGCCATCGAGGCAGTAGTCTGGTCTAGAGCGAGATTTTTTACGTCATTTTTGGGTTGGAATAACTTTTAAACCGTTGACGTTGTCTTGTAGAAATTTTACAAATGTATTTATTGTTCCTTTGAGAATG